>CAWUHX010000062.1:0-44568 GCA_963922205.1 Romanomermis culicivorax
GTCTGGGCCCCCTGACTTGGCTGAGCAACATCAAGTCTACAGGTTCAGAGGAAAATGCGTGAAGGTCGTGCATCATCACATTCTCCTCCTAGAGAATGTGACGCCCTCGTCACAACATCCCTCCCCCTGCTGAGGCAGGCAAGGGGCCTCCTGGTACAGTCACCATGTAACCGTCACCATGTAATGGTCACCATGTAATGGTCATTATGTAACCGTTCTCGCACACTGGGTGGTAGCCTCTCTACCACCGACTGCACAGCCCTGCATCGCCTTTTGCGACTCGCAGCAGAGCCCGTCACAAAAATCCAGGTCTGGGCCCCTGACTTGGCTGAGCAACATCAAGTCTACAGGTTCAGAGGAAATGCGTGAAGGTCGTGCATCGTCACATTCTCCTCCTAGAGAAGTGTGACGCCCTCGTCACAACATCCCTCCCCCTGCTGAGGCAGGCAAGGGGCCTCCTGGTACAGTCACCATGTAACCGTCACCATGTAATGGTCACCATGTAATGGTCATTATGTAACCGTTCTCGCACACTGGGTGGTAGCGTCTGTACCACCAACTGCACAGCCCTGCATCGCCTTTTGCGACTGCAGCAGAGCCCGTCACAAAAATCCAGGTCTGGGCCCCTGACTTGGCTGAGCAACATCAAGTCTACGGGTTCAGAGGAAAATGCGTGAAGGTCGTGCATCGTCACATTCTCCTCCTAGAGAAGTGTGACGCCCTCGTCACAACATCCCTCCCCCTGCTGAGGCAGGCAAGGGGCCTCCTGGTACAGTCACCATGTAACCGTCACCATGTAATGGTCACCATGTAATGGTCATTATGTAACCGTTCTCGCACACTGGGTGGTAGCCTCTCTACCACCGACTGCACAGCCCTGCATCGCCTTTTGCGACTGCAGCAGTGCCCATCACAAAAATCCAGGTCTGGGCCCGTAACTTGGCTGAGCAACATAAAGTCTATGGGTTCAGAGGAAAATGTGCGAAGGTCGCCCATTGTCACAATAGATGTGGAATGAGTGCTACTGTAAGTACATGCCGAACACACCAAGAAAGATTTGATAAATTGAATTATGTGTATTTTCAGTGTATTGTTTTTCTCACCACACATACCTTGCCTGCATTCTTTGTGTTATGCTTATTTTGTGTGCACATAGATATGTAGTAGTGTGTTTTCCCCATTTAATGTCATTTCGTTACTTCATGTCAAATATCGGGGGCCACCCATAGGTATGAACCTGATCAAATCTAGTGCACCATTCCAAGGTAGCTTCTGTAGTTTCAGATTTGGTGGGTGTGTGTGTGTGTGTAAAGTTTAATTCATTTGCTCCCCATCCTTTCAGTCTATATGTTTGTGTATGCAGTCTCCATTAGTCACACCCTCCACATCAGGCTTCTTTTCTACTGGTATTTTTGTGTTTTATTGATTGTATAATCATCAGTATTTTATAAAGCCGCAGGCATACTTGACCGGGTTTTTTGCAGCCTGCAATTGCGGGTCTGTTGTGGCTCTCACAATGGCATACTTTTGTGCGGTGCAAGGTTGTTCATTTCAGTTGAAATATGGAGAATGAAACATTCACTGTACATATTGAAAATCTATAATTATTCGATTTTTTAATTTGTTAAATGAATTTTAATTTTTTAATCGTGCGTGCTTACGAGGGAACACTTTTTCCATGAAGTTTTTTCAACATTGAAGAATATGAATTCTTCAAACACCTATTATGAAAGGAATATAAGGTAAACTGTTATGCAGATGATACAAACTTTTTTGTTGAAGATTTAAAATCAATTAGCACAATTTTTAAGGTATATGATAGGTTTCAAAAAGCTAGTGGTGCAACTCTAAAGAAGGAAAAAACTAAAATGCTTTGTATAGGAGACAGTGAAAAACAAGTTAAGGAAAGTGATTTGGGAGAGTATGCTTGTGAAAAATTGAAAATTTATGGAATTTATTTTGATAAACAAGGAACAGACTGTGAGGAGAACTTTAAGCTACTAAAGGAAGAGATCAACAGATTCAAGGGTAATTTAGCCTCAAGTAAAACATCCTACTATGCAGGAGCTAAAATAATTGACACATATTTTTTATCAAAATTGTGGTATTCTTCCCTTTTTTGCAAAATTAGTTCAGATTTTTTTAAAAATGATAGAAAAATTCACTGCAAATTTCATTTGGTCCAATAAATCAAATAGGAATCTTGTGGCTACTGCTAAGCTTAAACTACCTACATCAGTGGGGGGTTTGGGTTTGGCTGATATAGAGACAAAAGTTAGAGCAATGAGCTTAATGCTTCGAATTAGATGTCAGAAAAAGGACTTTGATAATATTTTTTGGTTCTTTATAGATAAGGTAAAAGATAAAACAAAACGACAATTGAGCAGAACCAGTGCCCATGAATTATATAAGAGGATTAGAGTAGCAGAAATGGAATCGAAAATGGAATTTTTGGATAATATCTAAATTGGGCTAAATAATCAAACTTTGAATTTGGATCAAATTTCTACAAAATTACTTTGTTTTCAACTAACAAAGAATAAAGTACAAAATTTAGAGCCAAAAATAACAAGATATTGGGAATTGAAATTGGGCATAAATTCTAAAGTAATAAAAAATCTTTTGAGTATAGGACCTGTGAAATTTGCAGACGGATATATGAGAAATTTGCATTTTTCTATAATTCATAGATTTTTACTTACAAGATCAAAAATCAATCATATGAGTGCAAGCTCAAATCGGAATTGTAAGTTCTGTTTAGCCTCAAATGTTGAGGAAAGAGAGGATGTTTTCCACGCATTAGTTACCTGTCCGAGAGTTTCAGAAATATGGGTAAAAATTGCATAAATTTTGAAGAAACTTGATAATAACTTTTCCTTAGAAATTGAAAACTTTATTTTTGGGGCAAAACCGAAATTTGTTTCCAAGGATAAAACCATACTAGCAAATTTATTCATACAAATTGCTCAAAAAAGTATCTGGCAAACAAGAATGACTTTTGAGAATAAAAGCGAACAAAAAGATCCCTGGGAAATTTTTAAAAAAATTTCCAGGTTTATATTTTGAAACTTTACGATATATTAGAGTATAGGGTTTTGGAAAATTTTTTCCTCAAAAATAAAGTATGTAAGAAGAGTAGATATAAAATTTTAATAAATTTTTAAGGCCGTTCAGATCCTTTTGTTTCTTGAGGGAAAAAAAATTTTTGTATTATAGCGGTTTCAAAATATTGATTGATTTTTTTATTTTCGCATTATTTTCGTATGTTTGAAAAATAAGGTTTCGTCAAAATTTATTTCACACGTAAAATTACTGTAGTTTAATTGTCATTTATGTTTTTTTGCTTCATTTTTTTCTCCGTATGAATATTTTTAACTTTCAGGTAAGAATTATGTTATTTAGTTTATAGCGTTAATCCAGATAAATTACATGCAAGTTTTTATATTGCTGGACATTATTGTATAGTTTTTTGTTATCGGCACGGGCCGTAAGACCAGGCCTTTTTCTATACCCCCTCTTGGCCAATAAAGACATTTAATTAAAAAAAACAAAAAAACATTTACTGTACATATTGAAAATCTATAATTATTCGATTTTTTAATTTGTTAAATGAATTTTAATTTTTTAATCGTGCGTGCTTACGAGGGAACACTTTTTCCATGAAGTTTTTTCAGCATTGAAGAATATGAATTCTTCAAACAGAAAGAATTTCGTCCATTTTCTAGGCTCAATCTGTTTATTTTCCAAATACAAAAGCTATGTTTACAAGGTAAGAAATTCAATTTTTTTCACAATCAGATTGTGACAAAATAAAGGTGGAAAATCCTGCGTTTCATCATATTCGTCGAAAAATAAGTCAAAATCAACACTTTTCCATGGGTCTTTCAGGACAAGTAGGAGCCGGTGGACAGAGCAAATTTTGGAGAAAATTGAGTTTTCTAGTTGATAAAGATCAGGTATTCAGTGTTATTCAGCGCAAAACGGCATATACTGTATCAAGTGTGGCTATCGGAACCGCAAAAAGTACTTCACTCGAGAACTCTTTGCGGGTCCATAAACCCCACTAAACCGCAATGCGTTTGCGGGTTGTAACCCTCAAAATTTTTTTCCAGTTGTACAGCTTAAGTAAGTGTTCATATTTTTGTCATGTAAATTTCGATGGGAAAAGGTGGTCCCATTTGGGCTTAGCAGTAAAGCAATACTCAAACTGAGAAACTAAAAGTGTATCAATTTAGGTCTTTTTCTTCTTGCATGATTAGTCCTCCATTTAGTCTTTTTTCCACTAAGCTTAGGATGGTCGAAAGCCAGTGCATTAAGGATGATCCCTGGCTATCTCTCCTGCTGACTCTTAGCTCTCATTCAACTCACGGACTAGGACCAGTGATCTTAACCCCTGGTTTATTTTAAAATACAGCATTGGTGACCATGACCATACCAGGGGCCTTCCCCCTTGGAGGGAGAGAGGTGTTGTAGTGGTGAATCCGCCTTTTCATTACACAGCATGCCCTGCACTCACCACTACCATCACTACAACCACAATTTTGGAACCATCCATGTGGCTCAGCTAGTGTAGTTGGATAGCATGGTGGCGTTGTATGCAGGAGGTCAAGACTTTGAGTCCTTATTTCTTTGACATATCAGACACATGGATTTGGGCATTCGACAGACATTCCTTTATCTGGATGAATTTTTTGCCCTGTTGGTTGGCCTCCCACACAGCTGAGTTTTTATGATTGTGCTTTTTGACTATTGTAATGATGGACAATGCTTCACTGAGCTCTAACACAACAAGTTCAATGTAAAACTATAACCAAAATATATTTTCATCATATAAATATGGATATTTTGTCATAAGGTTAATGGTTAGTCAAAGCCTGATTGAGTTTTTCTCTTCAATGTATTCTAGAAAACATTTTCATTAGAAAAATTAGCACTTCCCCCTTCAAAAAACACATTTCAAAAAAAATACTCAGTGTTGGTGTCACATTAAACAGAAAGGGAGAGTCGTCACATTAGACGAGAATGTGGTCATTTGTCACATTGATGGAAAAATCCATGTCATATTGATAGAAAAATATGACCATGTCACAGTAAGTGGCATGCTGCGACCCCGTTGGGTAACTCCTTTGTTTCAGGAAGTTAACCCAGCTAGTACTGGCTATAGAAAGAACTATAGGTACTCTGGTGCTGCCCTGGGGTTACTACTGTAGAGTAAGGATAATGCCGCCAGGTTAGGGGAGGCAATCCCTGGTCCCATTCAGTGTGAAAGATGGAAAAGGTCATCTGTGAGATGACCCACCTCTGGGACCCAATTATGAACCAAAAGATCCCTTTTTAGCTCTGACCAGATGGGAAGAAGCCCTAATTAAGTGGGGAAAATGCAGGGAGGAAAACCGACTTAGAAAGGGTTCCCCAAGTTACCCTTAACAATAACCCAATGAGAAGACTCACCTAGTCTGGCTTCCACCAAACGATTCGAGGAATGGCTTACAGGGTCCGTGTTGACCATTTGTCTGACAAATGGGAGGGGGTGAATCCAACTCGACTCCTCAAATGATAAACACTAAAGGCCAGGGGGGACTCTTTTATTCAAATGTAAAGACAGGGCGTTTTGCATGGCAAAAGTGATGCTAGTCTTACTGATAAGAGGGGCATGGAATGCACCCAAAATAGCCATGAGCTTGTGGAGCTCGCTTGGCGGAAGCTTTTAGCTATAGGGACATACTGTAGCCCGCGTACAAAAGGAACAAAATAAATGAAATACAAAAAAACAGAATAGAAAAAATGCATGTGCAAATGATAAATGGAATGAAATAAAAGTAAATGATTATGAAATAGAAAGTGGTGAACAAAAATAAAATATCAGCATGATGAGAATCACGTGACTTTGGAAAATTGATCGGCACGTAAGATCGGTTTACCACATTAAGTAAATTATGAGGATGAAGACCAATTAGCTGTTTCAATGTTTGTTGTATGTAAGAGTGGTCAATTACCATTAAATGACATTTTGATTCTTTATTTTCAACAACTCCTTCGACAAAAAAAAGTCAGGATGCTGTGAATAATGCCATCAAATCACAGGATCCATTTTCAACTGTCTACTAATAACATCTTCCATCCATGAGATTTTGCTCCAAATTGTAACAAACTTCTCAGTTTGTCGATAATCATCTTTTTCTGACAAATAACCGATCACACTGCGTGCACTAGTCAGTTTATTGCAAGCTATCAATGGACTTCCAACAGCCTGAAAAAGCATTTTTTATGTTTTTTCTTCAGAGCATTGATTACATATACTCACCTGAAACTCGAGTTCTCCTTTGCTATACAGATGCTTTGTTGTTTTTTGCTTTTCATTTCTGATAGTGCCAAATGCAAAGGCATTGAATCAATTTCAACTGGAATGACATACAAAGGTTCACCAGAATGGGCAGCTGAAATAAAATTCATTAGTTACCATCTTCTTGCACGTCAATTTTTATGTGAGACAAACAGATTATAATCACTTGTATTATTAAGACTGTTCATCATTAGAAAAATTGGTTGTTTATCATCATCAAAAATAACATCGTCCCACAATTCAATTATGGCTAGGTCTTCAGATTCATGGTATTCATTCAATTTGCAGGCATTCAGTGTGAAAATATCTTTGATACGAGTTTTTTGTGCAACTGAGCTATCATGTTGTCAAAAAAACACACCCTCAGTTACCACACGCTTTTCAGGCACATAATCTCTCAAGTATGACAAGCATTTTTAATTCAAAAGTTTAATCTAGCAGATGAAGCTAAAAATTTGAAATCGGGGTTGGAAAGTTGCACTAGTTGAAAGTTGAAAAGTTAGTTGAATGTTGTTGAAAGTTGTAAAGTTGAAAAGTTTTTTAATAGATAAATTTAATGCATCTAGTCCTGAAGTCTACTTTGTATCCTTCCAGTATGTATATTATAGAAAGGTTCACATTTATTGGCCATTCCAATTAAAAAGTGACTTTTCTGGCTGGCCACCAAAGAGCAGTTGAGTTTAATTGGACAAGAAATATGAGAAAAATTGTGTCACAAAACCTTTTCATGTTGATGTATTTATATTCATGAGTATGCTCATAGTTAAATATTTCTATAAATATCCTCACTTCAGATTTTTAGACATTTACTGACTAAGGAAACGCAATACACGACAAGGCCAAATGCCTAACACTCCTGGCTGATGTCCTCACCACTAAACCACCACATCATAAAGTGAACCCAAATTAAGGTGCTCCCCTTGGCTACGATTTTTAGCATACAACACCAATGCTTGGTGGTCATGAACCTACCATCTTTGGCAAGTAG
The DNA here is from genome assembly GCA_963922205.1 of Romanomermis culicivorax. Lineage (NCBI taxonomy): Eukaryota > Metazoa > Nematoda > Enoplea > Mermithida > Mermithidae > Romanomermis > Romanomermis culicivorax. Next base: position 7,332 of record CAWUHX010000062.1, read on the forward strand.
CAGCATACATGCTGCTTTGAACTGCGGACCAATGAAGTTACTGACTTTTAAGAAATGAAAATTATGTGGAACATGCATGCCTAACATGTCCAGGACTTGAACAGCATGCATCCAGAATGTGTCAAGGATATGTTCGAGACACCATCAGCATGCTATACTGACAATAAAATTGACAAGTCATGTGCTTATGCCGAAGAATTTTGCCCATGCTTCTTTCTCACCTTCGTATGGAAACCACACATTATTTGCCAAACGAACGGTCAACTGTTGTCATAGTGTAGGTAAAAGCAAACTGCATATCCACTACACATTTTGAAAAATCCATGATTAAGACTTATGGCATGAACTTCAATTGTTAAGAATGATCGAAGTTTCCTTTGTGCTGCCAAAAAAGAGGCATCCTGGACAGGTTCTGGACTCAATCTGGATGCATCCAGAACCAGTGATTTTTTTCAGCACAGTGCAGTGATTTTTTTGGAGTCATGCGGAAAATCTTTGTAGAGTTTTCTGCTCGGAACGGAAACTTTTTAATGTTTTTAGTTGTATTCAATGGTGGTGTGGAAATTTTTCTGGCTGATTTCAGCAAGGTGCCAAAGGACTGGTGCCGAAGAAGAAAACCCTGTCCTGAACAAATCGTGGATATGAACTTTTGAGGATTGATTTGACCAGCTTATGACGATCTTGGGGGTGGGGGTGAGGGCTCGCTGACATTTTCCGACTACCAGCAATAAAATAATTAAAGAGGACCCATTAGTACACACAGTATACATGAGAATAATAGTGCCGCGCAGATTGATTGACGCTTGCTCCAGATATATGAACAAAGGAGCAAAGCTCGTTATTTTTATGGACTAGTTGATAAGAAGCGTGCAGCAAAACTTTTCCAATTCAAGTCTAACCGTTTTTGTTCCAATTTCATTGATTTTATCATGAAATTTCATACAATAATAATATAAAATGTACAGAATATCATGTAAAATTCAAAATTTAATTCCAAACCGGTCAAACACAAGATGAGAAAGAATTAGTTTAACATAAAAATCGAACAGATGTACCATAATCCATTCATAAAAATCAAACAATGCACCCAGAATTCAACAGAAGCTGTCTCATTGGATATTTTTGCTTTGTTTATACATAAAGAAATACATACTTCCATTGTACATGTCTTTAACCTGCAGGTCTTACCCTCACTCATAAAAAAGTACTCTGTTACAAAACGATTGTTGTTATCAAGGATGGAGTTTTTGCAAAGCATTGCTCGGTTAAAATCGTTTTTAACTGTCACAGCTGTGCACCAGTTTTTGATTGCTAATAGTTTAATCAATAGCGTTAAAATTTGTGATACACGTGGAAATTATTGTCGTATTGAGAGCAAGGGGATGCGAAATTCTGAGGCCATGTGGAGATGCAGCAACCGTCAATGTCGAAAATGATACTCTTTATGTCACGGTTCATTTTTTTACAATTTGATACACCCTTGTCCAAAAATTTGAAAGTTGTTGTTGCCTGGTTGCTCAAATACTCCACCAATACCATTGTGCGGGAAACTGAACATTCTAGGGACACTGTTGTTTCAATTTTGAATGAACTGCAGAACATTATTCGAGTGTGGCTCGAGGAAAATCGGTGCAAGATTGGCAGTCCTGATCATGTTGTAGAAATTGACGAATATGCATTCCGAAAACGGAAGTACAACAGGGGTCGATTAAGGCGTACGATGTGGGTGGTTGGAGGAATTGATCGACAAACAAAGGAAGCTTTTTTTGTTAGAGTACAGGATAGAACCACCCAAACTCTTTGGCAAGTTATAATTGACAATGTGAATCCAGGATCAATTATAAAAACGGATTGTTGGAAAGGTTACAACTTAACTGGACTTGTAACGTACCTGCTAACGCAGTACTGTAAATATATAGCATACTGTATGTGATAGAAATTTATTAAAAATTATTTCATTTTCGTATTTTATCGTCTCAAGGGTGTCTGGGATTCACACCCAAACATTCCTATTAAATTACGTGAAGTACTTTATTTTGATCTGTTCACACCCCGGTAGCCCAATTAAGATGCCCCAATTAATTTGCACAAACGGCAGCTGGTCCCCTAGAACCTACACTAAACCACACATTCCACGGCTACCATAATCCCCCATAAAAATCGTAAACAACACCTGCACACAGTAAAATAGGTAAAAGCCCCGCCAGACAGTAGTCTCAAGTGCAACAGTAGCGACGGCCCCACAAAACATGTGTATTCAGAGAAACAGATACAGGAAGCATGAACAGAAGCACTGAGGTGTGGCTAAGCCCACCGTAGGAAGCAAGCAAGACACGAAAAGCATGCCGTACTAGAAAAGCGTTATAGGGCGTGACTAAATAAGCATGAATAGTAAAGCAGGAAGCGACGATTGGCGGAAGAAGATGGACAGAAGCACGACCTCTGGCGACGCCCAGGGAGTGGCTAAAAACGTCATATTTAAAGAAAATCAAAGCATGATTTTATTATTATTGTTGTAATTCTCGATTTTCGATCATCAAGCCCCATTTATTTGCAAGCGTTTTATATTGTGAGCGAGTGTCCCTTTTTCGGAAGCAGTTAAGCCGTTGTTGTAGCTCGCCACGTTTCCAGTATATAGTTGTCGACGTCTCAGAGCAGCCATCGATCATTATTATCCGCGTATCACCCGTATTCCCGTTCCCCCTCTCGGTTATAGCCATTTCCACCGTAATGTCCAATTGGTTAAAGTAAAATGCTTCACAAAATCTGGTCGTTACAGACTAAATTACACTCATCACACAGTAAACCACTCTAGACATTTTGTTGATCCAAGAAATCGCCAAACTCATACACAGAACATTGAATGCCAGTGGTCGAAAGGTAAACGTGATCTTCGCTGTAGAATAGGACGAATGAACACTAGCACTTACGAAAGTTATTTAGTGGAATGGACATGGCGAAGCAAATTGAATGGTAACATAGGAGATTTGTTTGCTGCTTTTGTTTGGCGGCCTCAACTTTGCTTAATACTCAATAATGTAAGAGTTTATATTTTTTAATGACATATTTTCTGACACATCTTTTTTAAGCATTTCATTGACAAATCCTTTTACTTTTTAAAAATTGTAAGCTTCTGTAAATACAAGCATTATGTATGTAGGTTGTACTGCATCTTATGTAGAATTTTGGAGAAATAAATTTTTTTATGAAAACCTGTTGTTTCATGTCAGTTCATACACTACTGGTGTATTCTTGCATGAAATTTCAAGACAAATTCAATGAAATTGGAACGAAAACAGTTGGACTTGAATTGGAAAAGTTTTGCTGCACACTTCTTATTAACTAGTCTTAAAAATAACGAGCTTTGCTCCTTTGTTCATATATCTGGAGCAAGCGTCAGTCAATCTGTGCTGCATTATTATTCTCATGTATACTGTGCATACTAATGGGTCGTCTTTAATTATTTTATTGCTGGTAGTCGGAGCCGAGCCCCCCAAGATCTGATAAGTCATTTCACCTGCTAGTGTAAAGGCGGATTCATACTTCATCCAGCGTCTGGCTCTTCCCAAAAAATGTCTATTTTTAGATTCTTTCGGCTTTTTTCGTTTTTCAATGCAGCCTACCATTTTCTTGCCCGAAGACTGGAATTTTGCTGGATCGGAAGAGTAGAAACAGTTTGTACTTTTCTGGATGCCGGAAAGCAGATTTTGGCATGTAATTTCAATAAACCACGTGTTCAATTGGAATGTATGTGGGACATATCGATTTTTTAGTGGAGGCAAAATTTTGTGTTTTTAATCATGACGTTTTTTTTAATTTTTGATTGCTGAATATTTTGAATGTTTTTTCCGTTCTTGAAAGCATAAAAAAAATTGCTAGATCAATATTATATATATTTTTCATAGGCCATTTCTTTTTAAACAAAATATTGAACAGGTTTCAAAGTATTCAAACATAGTAAAATCAAGAATAAATTGTCATCCAGCCTTTCCGCCACTGGAAGAAGTATAAATTGCCATCTGATCCGGCAACTTGCCAGACTGGCAAATTCATCCCAATTTGGATGCAGGAAGCCAAATTTTCAGATGCCGGACACTGAATGCTAGAAGCTAAAAATAACTTGCGGGACACTGGATGCCAGAAGCCGAATAAAGCATGAATCCACCTTAAGTCTATATATAGAAGGTAGACATCATACAAGAAACCACTTATAACATGCTTGTCTTTTAAGGTGCATGTAACTAAGTGAAAGTGAACCCTGGGCAACCAAATATTCTTCAAACCAGTGTTGTTAGATGTGGCTATTTCCCACTATTTCCACGATTTTCAGTCCCCTCTGCCTGTTTTTGCCCCGGTTTTGGGGTTTTTGCCGTGGTTTTTGTGGTTTTCAATTTTTTGCTTACTGCGTGAATGTGATATAGTTGGTACCCCAAGGTTGCTTCGTCATATAAAAGCAATGTCACATTTTCATCATTTTTTTCATTTGACGCCGCTCAATTTCAAATACTTTGAAATGACTTTTCGATTCAATTAAGAATGGACATAGTGATTCTTGACAATGATGATGGAATTGATAGCAAAATTGGCAGCAATTATGAAACAGAAAGAAAAAGAAAAATATAGTCATGATTTTCCACACCGAAAAGTGGATAACTCGACCTGTCCAAAAAAGATAACAAGTCAAATCAATTTAGTCATGCTTTTAGGTTTGCTTTAAATAGTCGATTTGATACTCATAACACGAAGTTTAAAATAGTGAAAATGCGTTTTTTTGTGGAAATGATCACTTATTCTGTGATATCCTAATATTTTTGTGCCATGGTTTTTTGACAGTTTTCACAGTTGTTGTTGCGGTTTTTTCAGGTCATTTCACAGTTTTTCACCAAAACCATCTGGTAACACTGCTTCAAGCTTGTTTTCAACATTCAAAAGTCGGATAATCAATACTAACCTCACCCTGAGTGCACATCGAGCCGAGGCTAAAATGAAACGCGTTCTTTCAGCTCTACCATCAACATTCAGTTCTCTTTTGTTAAGCAATACACCTGTAGATTGCTCTATACTTTCTCCCCCGAACTGTACAAACCATGGTATAGTGGAACTGTCATATGCGCAATGGTAATAGTTGCATGTCAAATGCCGTAGATCGGAACACTCAGAGTGTCGAACCGATTTTATGCAACAATGATCAAATGCAAGAGATTGTTGGGGTCGTATAAAGCACTATGTCAATTACCCATGGAACATCCCCTAACCATTTAAAGTTTTTGGATGCCTAAACTCTGAATGGGCTAGCTTACCCTGCTAGGAGTTGTACCGGAATACTCAAACTATTTGCCAAATAGTTTGACTCAACCTAGACCACACGTTGGATTTTCACTTCACTATGATATAAAAAACTATGCCACTTCACTCACAAAGTATCACACATAAAATATACACAACCACTCACCAGCATTACAAAACAAAACAATGAATCTTCCGTCAATTCTTCAGGCAACAGTAGCCACGCCTTCCGGAATTCTTGACACGATTTCTTCCAATTGTACTTGCCAATCTTTTCAAAATTGACACATGTTTAGGATGCTGCCAAGTCGCCCCACTACAGAACCACAAATGAAAGCTCCACTGTGTGGTTCGAAAATTGATATAATTGGATAACCGGATAAAATTACATCATTATCTGCAATGTGGCTATCACTCGACGTGGTGGAAGGAGTTTCAATTTTGACCATTTCCTCAGTAGTATTCAAGTTGATTTCTCCCCATGTGCTGTGCATTGCAGATGAGTCTATTAGATAGATGTCGAATATTTTTCCATCAATTCCACAAAAGGAAATTTAATAGTTGTATTTGTCATCAAATACATTATTCTATAGTATGAAGGGTGATCAAGTGCAGCTCAACCATCCTGCAAAGTGTACTGATTCGGCACCATCAATAGACTTCAAAAGGTGTCATTTTCAGAACGAAAGCAAGGCCATTTCTAAGGTCACACCATGGTTGAAGGGTCAAAATAAAATATTCTGGCAGGAAGGGATAGAAAAGTATCATGTGTTTTAAGGTGTCTGTTGATTATGCTGAAAAGAAGTAATATTTTATTCATCAATTGTCAATTTTGAGTAAAAAGCTACACTTCACTTGATCACCCATTGTATATCTAATAGGGATGGGATAGGATTCAGATTCCGCTGGACTTGGTCTTTCTTTCTGGATTTGTATTCTGATTCAGATTCGACTTCACTGATTTTGCAGATTCAGATTTGGATTTGGATTCGGATCCAGTCTAAATTTGAGATATGTTGATAAAAATGATTTCCAATCTCATTCATATTGATTATCTAATACTTTATGAGTAATGTAACACATATTATTCAATCATAAGAATAGAAATTAGAACCTGGAATGAATAATTTTTGCACAATACCAAAAGTTTCTTTGAGTGAAAAGTTTTTGAAAACTGAAAAAAATTAGAAAACGTCCAAAAAATATTTGTTTTTTCAATCAAATTCTGCATATTTAACCTCTCAAACCATCATTTTTATGTTCCAAAACGCAATTGATACTAAATTTTCTACTAGCAATATTTATTGAATTAAACGCTTCTCAATTTGCAGCTCAATGTTGAGCTTTGCTTTTTGAAAATTTAATCTTATAATTTTCCTGCTCTGCACAGAAAAGCATCAAAAAAATTTCTGCTCCAACTCTTAATAGTCTGATAGGAGCAGAGAAACCCTGCTTCTATAAAATAAATATGTTAAAGTCATGACCCGACAATTGAGCGCCGGACAATTGAGCACCAACAATTGAACGCCGACAATTGAGCACCAGACAACTGAGTGCCATGACAACTGAGCGCCGAGACAACTGAGTGCCGAGACAATTGAGTGCCAGACAACTGAGCACCAGACAACTGAGCACCGACAACTGAGCGCCGTGGCTTAGGCTTATGTTTATGCTTAGGCTTAGGCTTAGGCTTAGGCTTAGGCTTAGGCTTAGGCTTAGGCTTAGGCTTAGGCTTAGGCTTAGGCTTAGGCTTAGGCTTAGGCTTAGGCTTAGGCTTAGGCTTAGGCTTAGGCTTAGGCTTAGGCTTAGGCTTAGGCTTATGTTTAGGCTTAGGCTTAGGCTTAGGCTTAGGCTTATGTCTATGCTTAGGCTTAGGCTTAGGCTTATGTTTAGGCTTAGGCTTAGGCTTAGGCTTAGGCTTATGTTTATGCTTAGGCTTAGGCTTGGGCTTAGGCTTATGTTTATGCTTATGTTTATGCTTAGGCTTAGGCTTAGGCTTAGGCTTAGGCTTAGGCTTAGGCTTAGGCTTAGGCCTCAGTAAACGAAAAAACGCTCAATTATAATGCATTAAATAGTCGGTGCTCAGTTGTTGGCACTCAAATGTCTGACGCTCAGTTGTTGGCACTCAAATGTCTCACACTCAGTTGTCACGGCGCTCAGTTGTCACAGCGCTCAGTTGTCACGGCGCTCAATTATCCAGCGCTCAGTTGTCGGCGCTCAATTGTCGGCGCTCAATTGTCCAGCGCTCAATTGTCCGTGCACCGTTGAAGTAAAATAATTACAATAACCTACACAAAATTTCATCAATAAATGTTGCCCATTTGATTTGGCAAAAATTAATGTAGGGTTTGGATTTGCCCAAATCCTAACTATCAGATTCGGATTCAGATTTGGTGTATACTAATTTCCTGGATTCGGATTCGGGAACTACATAAAACTGGCTTCGTCCCACCCCTAATATTCAGGATCATATGAAGGAAATTGATGTTTTGAACTTGACAATACTCACCCTAGTTTTAAAAGACACCATGCTGATGCATCAAGTTTTACGACATTACCAATAATATTGCTCAGATTAGCTATGCGACCCATGCAATGGAAAGGATAATCTCTAAATTAAATGCTAATATTTCAATTGGGCCTGTAGAGATTCGCATGGATGGTCTCCTTGATCCGTGTGACATTTTCCTCCTCAGGAGCCTCAAATGTCCACCGGATGTCTTGGAAAAAAGGAGTAGGTATTATTTGAAATTGGACATTGGTAGGAGCATACTTTTCTCCCCACTGGTAATCAGGAATGTGATTTGAATAACTTTTCCCTTACGATTCCATATTGATGCATATTCTCGCTTGAGGACAAATAGCATCTCTGCACTGGCACCAAGTAAGTGCAGGTGTTTTGACCATTGGCTGCATAGCATAATTGTGCACACTTATGCGCATTGGGAGCAGACACATAACCAACGATGCTGTGCATGTAGAAAATATTCACATGCAGGATTATACCATGCTCTTGGAAAGTTCTACTCAGCCAAATGTCTTCATAAGTTTTGATATCAAAGTATACAAGTTCTTACTCTTGTTTCAGTATGTTTTAGTTGTAACCTGACAATCCTGCAGAGTGATACTGTAATAAGTGATAAGTCAACCAATCACTATGAGAAGGTCTATGGTCATATGAGAATAAGACTGGATTATAAAAATGAGGCTTCTTAATTAGGTCGAGTGTTGTCTTAATCCATGGCAATGCATCAAGAATATTTGCAAAGATTTCAACTTTATCATCATGTCCAGATACAATCCCTTGGGCAACAAATGATGATCTCCTGGAGCATAGGACAGCTCCACCAGAATAACCCTGCAACAAAATAATTGTATGCTATGTTTTCTGGGTCAACCCCTAGCTTACATATTCTAATGTTTGTCAGGGTTGTTGTGGGTGCATGTGTTCAGCTTCTGGCGTCGGTGCGCAAGTGGTAGGACATGGCAAAAAGTGGGGGAAAGAGAAAAAGAAAATTTACATAGATGTATGTAGCCACTGTTTTGTGGGTTTGTTTATATTTTTCATTGTTACTGCAAATTGGTTATGGGAGAATCACCACTATTAACTTCCGACTATAGAAAGATAATACTCGCCCCCCCCCCCCAGGATAGGCTGGTTCTAAATGTACGCCAAAAAAATATGACAATACAATATATACATTCTAGCATGGAATAATACGTCAAATATAGGTATCACCACGATATCAATAACTAAATTTTCAAGCCTGTGATGAATACTTGTCAAGCTGTCCATCGAAAATCGGGAACCGAAATTCGAAAAGAAAACTGAGAATCATCAACAAGCGAAAATTTATATGATATGTTATGACACAACAATATATTACATTATAAGCGAATGCAGATCATAAAAACATCGAACATGGGCTAAACAAAATCTGGCGAAACTTCAGTTATGAATTTGTGATAGTAATCAGTCCTTTAACATACAAATTTAGGGTTTCGACAATCGACATCACCATGCACCATGGAAATTCTGCTGGGGGCCAGCCAGAGAGGCCTGGTGGAATAAAAGTTCCTTTCTATCTTGATTATCAAATGAAAGGTTTTCTAACATCCAACCAGCAAATTCTATCATCTATATAAGTCGAATATGTGAAACTATTCACTTATTTTGCTTTTTTAAAGGTTTAATGCTACTCCTTTGAAATCAAGAACGTCTTGTTTAGAAAAAGTGTTTAACTTCAGCATCATTTCCATTTTTATGACAACCTTCTCTTCTTTTCTTTCTCATTTTCCCTTATCTTCTTGATCAATACTGGGCAGCAGAATCTACTGGGGGTCATCAAGAATCTTCTGGGGGTCAATTAGGCCCTGCTGGGGTCCAGACACCTAAAACCCCCATAATGTGTATATATGGACATAACATGCTAAAGATGAGTTTTGAAAGATCAAATTATCAGAATTCTCTTTCTCTTTGAGCCATTTATGACTTAAATAAGTTGTAATGTTCAATCAATATGAAAATTTCAATTTTCATCAAAATATTGATTCTTGCCAGATAGAAAGAGAGATAAGATAAATTGTATTTATAGAAACCATTGAACTTTCGTCAGTGGGTGGAAGCAGATATGCTAACTGCCATGCCTGATTGAAAACAATGACTAGTCCCGCCGGGAAATTCTAAAATTTGGCCTTCTCCAACTAGGTTCACCAAAAAAAAATTGGTTTGAACCCCTAAATTTTAATGCACAATGAGAACCATGCCCAAAATTTTTTTCTACACTTCTAAATTCCTCCCTCAGAAGACAAGACAGTATTTGAGGAAAAAACAATGAGCAGCTTTTTTGTGCACGGAAATTTGTGCCAATTGGGACGAGAGGCCAAAAAAATTGTGCCAATGGCTCACTAATGAAGTCAGTGAGATATGAAAAAAACTGCAAGAAAATGGTTGACAACAAGTCAAAAAGAAATAGAATGCTGACAAAATTTAAATAACTGTAGAATTGTTCAAGAAGTTCATATTGATTCAATTTTGGAGTATTAATATCTATATAATAACAATGTAACAAAGACTGGAGAAAATAAAGTCGAAAATTGTATAAATTTTCAGTGGAAACATTGTACCAACGATATCGATTTTTCTATTGGAATCAATCAAACACAGAAAGTAAAAATTTCAGTTTTAAATCCAGATCTCACTGAATGAACAGAGAATATTCATAATTTCTTTTCATTCATCAGTCATTGACAGCCTAAAAGTTTGCTGCAAGGATACTAATACACTGTTCAAAGAGAACTCGTCAGAGTTTGGGTCAAATGTACAAGTTAATATTATTCAAGTATACATTGACTCGGCACAAAGCCAGGGTTTTTTAGGCCAATTAGGAGCCATGGCTCCTAAAAATTCCGATTGGCTCCTAAAAATTTCGGGGCACAAGACAAATTGGCTTGTAACAATTATAGCCTAATGACCTTTTTGATTAGTAGCTTCCTGAGAAGAGACGCATTTTTATGCATTTTCAAATGGAAAATACCAAAAATTTGCCAGCGCTTCGCGCCGGATTTCAAATCATTTATGATTCCTGCTATCATTCTGTTGTGCGGTTAGAAAATGTCGGCCTAGTTTATGCTCATAGCTTTTAAAAATCAGCATATTATGGGAGAATGTTTGACCTTGTATTGTTTTTTGGCGTATTTGACAAAAATCAAGGTTTTTCTAGATTGTTTTTCCAAAATCGTTTTGCAGTGCTTTAGAATTGTCGGCTATCATGAACATAACTTTTTGCATTTGGAAAATGATGGAAACATCATCAGCGTGGGGGCAGAAGTTGTTGCTATCTGAAGAAGCCATCCAGATTCTTTGTTGCTTGCCTAATTTTTGAATTTCAGTTTGCCAGACTGAAAACACATTGAATTCACTGAAAAATTGGACACATGCAGGGAAAAGATATTTAAAATATCCATTTTCCAACACTATAGAACATCAATATCTAAAATTTTCTTATGGTGCTAACAGCCAGAAGTAATTATCAATATTTATGTCGAAGTAAAATACCTATCGCACTTTTTTAAGCTTCCAATCATTTGAAAACTTTTTGATAAATAATCATGATTGGTACTGGCTCCACATATATCAGATTGAAAATGAAGCGAAAATGCTCAACCTCCTTTGCCAACCCAATGATGAAAAGACCATGATCAATCATCGGTAAATTCAGAAGAATGTGCTGAAAAAATTAATTTTCCGACATTTTAGAAGCCTCGAAATTACAAAACTTCTGAACAAGTTACTCTAGTCAGCCTTTTGATTTTTTATTCAAAACTCTAGAAATTCAGTTTTAAAAGTCTTTTTTGCTAACTTCTGCAGCGGAAATTGCTGCAGAAGATGCCTATGGTCACATAGACATTTTCCAGTTCACAACATTAAGCATTGGGGCGAGTTTTCACTCTCTATGCTTAACATAGGAACATCAACTAGTGAGAATTTCAAACTAGTAAGTTCACGTTGTGAAACGTCGCTAGTTTTTACTGATAAGAGGTGCACGTTGTGCTCCAATTACAGCGATGAGCTTGGAGAGCTCATCTCTAACCGAAATTCTTGACTAGCTGGTACATACCATGGTCTACGTGTGCGATAGAAAATAATAAATCAAAACGGAAATACAATGTGCGCAAATGAAACAGAAACGAAACATAAGAAGTACACACATAAATTGCATGTAAAAATTATGAATAGAAACGTAAAATTGATGCAAATTACTGTAACACAAAACGTGACGAAAAACATAGGAAAAATTGTGATGTGAATCACGTGACATTCAACGAAATTCGTTGGCACATGACAACCTCATCTTGATCTGATGGTTATCACCTCTGACAACTAGCCTCAATAGCAACATACAATTCCATGTGTAACCCAAAATTGAATTTCTGGTAGCTGACCAAGGCACACACAGCTTTTCATTCTATTGGGGTAGATAAATTGTGCAAATGAGCTTGGAACACTGACTGCCCGCGTCTACTCTGCCCAGTTAGCATCTTTGGGATGGGGTGGCAAATGAAGAGGTAGGGGTATACCATCGTCAGGTGGGTAGCCGAGTAAGCCCTGCTTGTCAGGTAGACACCAGCCTGATGGTATGCCCCCAAATTTATAGTTCATGAGATATCTGGTTAATGGTTAAAAGCAAAAAATGCTACTTAATTTCTATGTTCTGGCATTGAGAAGAACTTCAATTAGCAAAATGGATCATGCAGATTCATGACTCATTATGCACTCGACTCACTATCAAAAAAGTCAATAGAAAAAATCCTATCTAACTCTGGACGTCATTTTAAGTAGTTTTATGCATGTGATCATCGACGAAAATATTGAACTGAGGTAGCACCAACAGTATGTGCTCTTGTAATTCATAAACTGCATTAAGCCTTTATTTGTTTCGCAAGTCTTGAAAGGCTCGATTTCACAAGTGCCATGTAGTGCACGAATGCTACGTCATGCACAAATGTCATGCATACAATTGCCACCCGAAGCCTGAGCCTAAGCCAAAGCCTAAGCCCAAGCCTAAGCCTAAGCCTAAGCCTAAGCACACGCATGAACATAAGCATAAGCATAAGCATAAGCATAGTGGTAGTCGCTAACAGTATCAAACTGTTAGCCTTGATATTTGTTGTTGTGTTGCACCTGGCTGATCATTACGTGACATGGCCGACACTGACCACCACCACTACAACCACAATTCTGGAACCATACATTTGGCTCAGATGGTGTAGTTGGATAGCACATCTGTCTTGTATGAAGAAAGTCCAGGGTTCGAGCCAGTTGGATAGCACATCTGTCTTGTATGAAGAAAGTCCAGGGTTCGAGCAATTTTTTTCTGATGCACCAGCCACATAGATTTAGGTATACGACACAGTATCAGCACCAAAGAAATTTTCTTGAATGTTCTTGCACAAACGAGTGCAGCATGGGGGGAAATGTTGAACATCGGAGTACTGTTGATTTCTATATATTTGCCTAACGTCCTGGTGTAACGACCCGTTTTGAGAAGCACTTTACTTGATCTGGAAACGAACGGAGGCTACGGTGGACAAAGGTAAAAGTGGCAAAACAAAAACAATTTGAGGGCTGCTTCAGTCGTCCACAATAAAATAAAGGGCGCACAATAAAAACACAAAAACGATTCTGTATCAAAGTATTCACGTCTGCATAAAAATCCACGTCAAAATCCGCATAAAAATTTGTATTTTTCCCCATTTTCTTGTCTTTTATATCACTTCTTTGGTCCACACCCTCGCATCATGGGAGGTCCGCTTCTGTCTGCTCACCTAACCAATCGCTGCTTCGCTTACCTGTTTCTGCCTACCGTATGCTTCTTTCGCCACGCCTCTTGCTTTAATTTACTCTTAATGTCCATGCTTACATACTTTTATCTACAGTATGCCTTGCCGCGCCTATATGTTTTTTAGTTTTTCATGTGTTTTTCGGTTTTCCATGCATTCCCCCTAAATCTTGTGTCTGGGTCGGGATTTCTGTACTTTCTACATGGGCAGGTGTGTTTACGCGTTTGGAGGGAATTATTGTACCTACAGAATGTGTATTTTCATGTGCATTACGAGGGCCAGGTGCCAATGTGCAAATAATTATGTCCGTCTTTAATTGGGTCAATGGGGTGTGGGACGATCAAAATAAAGTGCTTCACATGAATTTATGAGAATGTTTGGGTGTGAATTCCACACACCCTTGATATGATAGATTTATAAATGAAATTATATTTAATAAATGAATATCACATACTGTACAATCGTTATTTACATTAATGCTTCAGCATGTACGTTACACTGGTAAATAGTTTGGCATGAAATTAATAATCTTTTAAATTAAGGATGAAAGGGGTTGGGTTCATACTTGGCAACTCTGAGGAAAATTTCTACTGGACAAAAACAGCTTTTGAATGACGTCATTCAATTGCATGTGCAGGTTGTAGAGCATGACATGACAAGCAATGCATGACCTTCATCATGGTCAGCAGTTGAGCCTGAGTACTAAAAGTTATGAAATATCTCGACACTGATCAAAATGGATCAATAAGTGAGTTTTACCCAGGTTTGTGCAAAAATAGAAATATGACGAAAATATGATAAAAATATACATGTATAAGTTTGCATTGCCTTTGATTAATTAAAAATAGGAAATACTCTAAAAAACTGACTTTTAGTATTGGATTAGCTAAGTGTGCAGTATATAACAAATTCAATAAAGTGTCATTAAAAACACAAAAACATAGGAAATCAACATATAATAAATTCACTTGAAAAGTACGACATTCTCAATACATGCTCCTTCTGCTGTGCGGCAAAAGCCAGGCAAACAGTAACATCCCAATTTACAATGTTCTTTGCACAATCTGGTATTGTCGCTGCATTTTGATTCGCAAATGGGTTTGGTCGATCGACATTTTCCATAAAACATGTTGCTAAGGCAATAACCTAAAATAATGAGAAACTTTTCTACTTGATTTTGATTCCTGCTTGGCTAAAATTAAGATCAAAAAGTTTTCCATTAAAATTCAACAATAATTAATGGACCTGATCACGGTCTATGCACAAAAGACTAAAACTTATAATGTTAAAACTCGATTATTAGCAACTAATTCATGACTGAATTTTGCTGATAAGATTTTTCAAATACAAAAAAAATTGATCACTATGCGAGACATTAAGATAAAAATTTTTTTAGGTTAGAGTTGCATTCCCATAATTTTGAACTTTGTACCAACCTCTGAATGGTCTTCCTCGACGACAATGCACAAACGTAAGACTCATGAATAATAAGTAAAATATGGTGAATAATTTGTTTGACATAGTTTAGTGAATGAATGTATGTGGAATATAGAGATTCGATTGACTAGGCATAAAAAGTTTCTGGTTTTCATATCAAAGATTTTTTATCTGATCAATATGGTTATTTTGATGAATTCCCATATGAAGAATGCAGTCGCAGACGTATATTCTTTGAAAAATTTTCTTATCACTCATTTCCATATTTACTTTATCTTATCAAGAAGGTAGTCCATCCATCATTTTTCAAAAGTTTGAAATGCATTTATTCACACAAAATGGAACGTCCTTCATGGTCAGTTATGAAAATGTATTTATATTTTTCTCAAATTTTTGTCAAATTTTATTTTTCAATAAATGCATCCACAAAATAATCAATCAAATTTGGTGCAGTTGGAACATTTGTGCCTAACCAGGATGCACAAATACAATTTCAAAAGATGACCCTGGGGTAGTGCCAAAAGTCCCATCTATGTACTGGACATATAGCTGATATTGGGACTACACAAAAAAATACTGATATGATTTTATGTCAAAAGGTCATGCAGAGAGAAATTCTATCTATCTAACCTTTGTCAATTTTTACCTCCCTCAGGTCTGTGAACTAGACCAACTTCGACTAGGGGGATCTCTCAACTCCTATTACATTTAAAGTTTAACATGGTTCGATATGTTGAAGGGCTTCCCGGGGGGCGTCGGAGATGTCCCACTTTTGGCCAATGTCGAAGTAGGTTTAATAATCCTCACCAGGGGGTGAATGAAAATTGCCGGGTTCATTCGGAACCCATGGACTGGCAGAAACATCTGTCCTATGGGTGGAATGTTGTATGTTACTATACAACATCCCTCCCTCGCATGAGCAACAGGGGGCCTCTTGTATGGTCACCAGTTGAAGGGCTTCCTGGATGATGTCGGAGCTGTCCCACCGCTGGCCATTGTTGGGATAGGTGTCATCATCCTGACCAGAGCTCAACAAAGTTGGCTGCAATTCATTCAACCTGTCGATTGGGAGGACCATCAATCCCAAGTAACACACTTCCTAACTAAATATTTATTTATAAACCTACCACCTTGAATCCCCCCATCCACAATATAACATTTTTTGTATATTATAAACAAGGCGAGCAATGCACAAGTAAAAATCAATAACATCATATAGGCGAGCACACAAGAGAGAATAATAATAGAAATTCATCAGCTAATTTACAAAATTGTGTTCTACAGTAACCATCAAGTTGGGCCAGGTGCTGCATGGTCAGACATTTTGTACTTGCAGCTGTTTCACCAAAACTGAAACGAGTTTGTCAGACTCCAGACTACAACACATAGAAACAACAGTCCAACAGTCCTAACCACACACATAACAAAAAAAATAAATTAATAATATTATAGTCCAATCTATAGAAGGGTAATGTGGAAATGTTATATTCAAAAATTGAGAATTTTGCTAGTTGATGATCCCACCAAAAACGGTAATGATTTTAAGTCACAAAGATTTGTTGGCAGGATTTATTTTCATGAGGTTTGAGGCCTTATCAAATCGATACCGAAATGTGTTCGGCTGGGGAGCAAAAATGCTTGCAAATATTAAATATGCCAAATCACGAAATCTTTAAAACCCAAATTTGAAATGGGTGCTACAAAAATTACTGGCAGCACTATCGATGTAGGCCATGACTCGACAATTGAGCACTGGACAATTGAGTGCCAACAATTGAGGGCGGACAACTGAGCACCAGACAACTGAGCATTGTGACAACTGAGCGCCGAGACAACTGAGCACCATACAACATAGCCCCAGACAACTGAGTGCTGACAAACTGAGTGTGGTGGCTTAGGCTTAGGCTTAGGCTTGGCTTAGGCTAGGCTTAGGCCTCAGTAAATGAAAAAAATGCTCATTTATAATGTGTTAAATAGTCAGAGCTCGGTTGTCAGGGCTCAAATGTCTGGCACTCAATTGTCAGCCCTCAATTGTCTGGCCCTCAGTTGTCACCGCGCTCAGTTGTCTGGCGCACAGTTGTCAGTGCTCAATTGTCAGGGCTCAGTTGTCACGGTGCTCAGTTGCCTGGCCCTCAGTTGTCCCCACTCAGTTGTCTGGCTCTCAGTTGTCTGGCGTTCAGTTGTCCGCGCTCAGTTGCCTGGCGCTCAGTTGTCGGCACTCAATTGTCGGCACTCAATTGTCTGGCCCTCAGTTGTCACGGCACTCAGTTGTCACGGCACTCAGTTATCTGGTGCTCAGTTGTCCATGTTCAGTTGTCTGGCGCTCAGTTGTCGGCACTCAATTGTCGCCCCAAAATTGTCTGGTCCTCAGTTGTCACGCTGCTCAGTTGTCCAGTTGTCAGTTAACTAATGTAGGCCATACCCTGGTGCTAATTAGATATCCATGGTTGTAAAGTGTGAGAATCTGTTAAGTGGGGATCAAAACGAAAATATTTGCACACTTCAACAGGAACTGATCAAGCCTACTGCACACCATGAACTGTGTGAACAAATGTAAATGAGCTGCACTAACCTATAATGTTTTAAGATAGGCACAATGACACAAAACACCCTATGACCCTTCATCTAACCTCAGATCAAGCCTAGTGTAAAACATGGTTTAGTGAATTTGTCTGAGAATTTAATTATCATTTTCATATGCATTTTCAAATGTATCAGTGTTATTTCTGTTTGTTTACTGGTTACCCAGTATTTTTATAAAAACGTTTTAAAATTTCTAGAAGCGATTCAAAGCGTAAGTCCTGTACATGAATATTTAGTTACAGAAGTTTTCGAGTTTCCCTTTTTAGTGTTACCTATGTCTCACTAATTCAAAGATATTGTAGAGGCGGCAGAAGGTGGGAGGAACCAGTTTGGATCTTGGCTGGAGTCCAGGGCCAGGTAGCTGGCGATAAAGGGAGCGATACAATTAATCAATGATGAAAAGATAGGCAGGTGGTCAACATACTTTTTCCCCTAGAGTGGTCGGACGTATTTATCAACAAAAACTAACACTGAAAAATGCTTGCCCTTATGGTGCAACTATAACATGAAAAAGTTATTCAAAATTAAGGATAAACAAAACGAACGACAAATATATACAAGAACGATTTTTTATTGTGAATGTGTTTTTATTTTATTGTTTACTGTAAATAAATAATTGGAAATGGATCGTATCAGTTTAGCTGAGCGTGGTATACTACATAATTCTAGCCAGGCTTTTGTTGAGCAGGTAAGCTTTCTGGCCATGACTTCTCGCTCCTTGGTGAAATTTCACTCCAGTTTTTGCAACAGGGGCCAGAGAAACAATGACGTCATAGCTGATTCCTGTCTATCTCATCCACAATCAATTCTCTCACCAATTTTGACTGATTCGTCCAAGCCCATGAATCAAGCAGTCACTATCACTATGACAAAGTCTGGTTAATGTTGGGGACTACCTTGTATTGTAAAGGTTCCAATGTCCAGTGTCCTCTTCAGCTTACATCAGATTACAAAAAGATTATGAATTCCCCTCTAATAAGTGCTGAAACACACCAGTAAAGAGGTACTTTTATGAGTCTTTCGAGGAACATAGTGGAGCAATCTTACTACAGACTCTTAATACAAAGTATGTCACCCATAGCTTAATACCAGTAGCTTTTGCTTGCCTGTAAGTGGTAGCTCGTCATCCATAGCAGGAGTGAGGCTTGTGAAACTCATTTACTTGAAGAATTCAACTCTCATAGTAGGTGAGAATCACAATGGTATGGTGAAACTGGGCCCAGGGCTTCCTTGCTTACAAAGGTAGTCACAAATGGGTAAATGTTATATTCAAAAATAAATGGGGGTTATTGGATCCCTCGGGCATTTACCTGTCCTACTGGGTGGGAAAAGAGTAGGGGGTCAGCTGGTGAGATAGCCAGGGATTGAAATGCATGAGCTTCCAACGGTTCCACACTTCCTAAAATGGTCAAGGGAAGAAGTACTTAAACCCACAAATAATAGCCCAAATTGATAAACCTTCAGTTTGCCAATTTGACTTAAAAACCAATTACTTTCTTAGAAAAAGAGCAACATTCTCCTCGCTATTTTACCTACCAGAAAAATACACACTTACAATACAAAGGCGATTGTGCAAAAGCACTAGTACAAAATATATGAAAATGTGAAATGGGCGTGGTCAATAAAGATACTCCCATGCAGAGGAAAACAAAACTAAGGGCACTGGCAGCAAATGACTAATATTAAAAAAGAGCTCACACACACACCTACCGAGACCTACAGTAAAGTCTTTGGAATGGTCTGCTACATTCGGTCAGAGGTTTCCCTGCAGGTGCTTCTTAAAAAATGACACAAAATTACAAAATCCACTGAGATCAGTGGAAACGTGCGACAACATATAATAAAACAAAGTGTAGATTGTAACTGTTGAGCATGAGGTAAAATAAACAAGAGTCATCCTTGCAAGAAAAGATACTAGGAATTGAATTCTGAATCCATGCTACAGTAATTTATAAAAATGGTTCATACGTGGTCAATTTGGTACCATCTTGTGGATTGCTCTCATGATTGACACAAATATGGAAAAAGAAATGAATTGGCATTTGCACACTAGAATCGTACATACTTGACAAATAGCATCCTGGTGTTAGGCAAAAAAAATAGCCCACTGGACTCAGATTTCTCACTATAAAACTGCCCATGAACATCATGATGATTGTGATTGAAGTCTCCAATTGCCTAATCTGAAAAATATGCACCAATTGAATCACACAACAAAACAATTTTACCTGTAATGCATATGTTGTCCTCCCAATGAGAAGATATACACAAAAATAATAATGAATTTCATACAAATATACCCTTGGCAAGAAAGTTATGCCAAAAATTTGACTACATTTTCAAACTTTTATTACATTTACATGGAGCATGATTAATCATCAGAAAATGCCCCATTACTATCAATCACACTTTGCCATTTCACAGGTAGCTTTTCAACGCCTGTATAACAAAAGGCTTGAGGATTTGAATGGAAAATGTTCTGGGTGAACATTTTGACCTGGTCATTGTTTTCAAATTCTATATCAACAAAGCTATTCAGCAATGACTCGAACAAATAATATTCTGTGCAATATCAGGTGAGTATTGTGGATTGGGCAATAACTCCCAATTCCTAGATCTTTGCCTGGACAATGGCAGTGCTCATTGAGCAGAACTATTTTTTTATGGGTTACCAATGGAGGCTGGTTTCAATTTGAGAAATTTTCAACACAATCAAGCTGATCTTCATACTTTTTAGCAGGGATGGTCAAACCAGGTGGAAGCAATTCAAAGTAGAGGATTACCTGGGTTGACCCTCATACACATAACATAACCTTCTGCGGGTGTAGATCGGGCCTTGGCACTGTTCCTGGTTTAGAGCCTTTGCAGCCCATTGTCCCTTCCAGATGATGTTAACACACACAACTAAATTTTAGCTCTAGTGATGATTCCATCAAGGAAAGGCTCAATTTTGTACTGTTGGAAGTAAGAACATGGACAGGATAACATGCTGTTGCATAGCAGGATGACTCAACTTTTGAGGCACCCATGTTTGGAGCTTGCAAACCTTGTTTGCTGCTTCATTCGATTTTCAATAGTAGTCTAGGTAAGGGCGAGGATTTCTGCTATTTCCCTAGTGGTTGCTTTTGGATTGAGGTCCGGCTGTTCCTGAATGCTTCTGATTCTTCACCCAGTTGTTCACTATGATGTTCACCTTTTGTACTGCAGGTGCCAATTCAGAACTCTGCAAACCACCATTTGACTGCACATTCAGACAAATCAGGTTCACCATATGCTTGCCATATATTTCTCATTGCCTCAATTGCAGTTCTACCCAAATCATACTCATAGAAAATGCAATGATGCATATGGTTAGGGAAGTAACACTTTGTTATATGTATCAATAAAATGGATAATATGAGCCAACTGAAAACATACCCCATTCTTCAAACCAACAAACAATCAACAACCCAATTTATTGAGACAATTTAATGAAAAAATTTGATGGATAATATATGACCAAAAATGAACATTAATTCCTTGAAACTTTATATAGTAATGTCAAGCCATGTACATCCAACTAAAATTTGACAATGAATAAAAAAATTCAAAAAAACGTAAACAGTGGTCAAACCTGTGTTATTCAAATTTTCTCTTTCTGCTTCTACCCTGCATCCGCTTCGCCTGCACACTTATGCCTGAAGTTATGATAAATAATCTACAGTAACTTTAACATCAGGAGCATTAACCAATCATAGGAGTTCTGTATCCTGCTATGTTGGTGTATGGATTGGTGTTCTGCCATTCACCTGATTTTCAAATTTTATAATGTTTTTCTTACTCCATGTGCTATCAACTATATTAGAAAAAAATCTGACATTTAAAATTTCAAAATCTGCAACATACAGTTTCAATTAGTCTCATTTGTAAAAACAGTTGCTTATTGAATATTGAATAAATCTCAATCTATCTAGGCAAAATTGAAAGAGGGAACAACATTATAGTTTGACTGAAATCAGATATGTGTTCAGTTCCAGGCAGCTGACATAGTCGGGTTGTTTAGGGCCTCATTTCACGTGGGGATCCATTATACCTTTCGAAACACTAATCTGTGTGATATATGTGTGTATCTTCATATAAGAAAAACTAGAGACATATTGAGTTAAAAAAGTTGAAAATATTGGGTCTCGGTACTGGTCCAAAATTTTGAGTACATTGGGCCCATGCTTGGGTCCAACAAAATAGTTGGGTAGTTTCGAGCCTCATTTCTGTTCACGGTCATGGATGAATTCCTCATATTGTGGTCAAAGCTTTACATTGTCCACTATTTTTTGTATTGAAACTGGTAAAAGAATGTCATTTCATTTGTACTTACCTAAACAACTGTCGACTTGATAACCTTGACAGCTTGCATGACATTGCGTATCGAGTAGCATTTGTAGTAACCACAGTCTTTTTTACTCACGTTTTCTCTGAAAAAAATTGTTTAAACGCCTTTGCAGTCATTTTCCAGAAATATGCAACTTGTTGAAAGCAAGTGTTACATTTTCTACATATGGTCCATGCAGTTTGTCGAATTACTGTAGATAGGAAATCTCCTGAAAACATGATGATTTGATGAAACCACATACCTTAGAACATAAAATTGTATGGGAATATAAGCATTCAGGGTTCAAACTGGAGGTGATAAAGTATAGATTCAATGCTTGTTGCTGGTATCCAAGAAAATGACTAAGACTCATTGGATAAATTTTTCCTGACTTGTATGCAGAAGTTCGAGGGTTAGAGCCTCTCATGGAGCATTTTTTTCTCATGTGTCAGCTGTGTGCATTTGAGCATGACATTGGTGGCTATTCGGGGCCTTCCTCCTGGAAGGAGGAGGCATCTGGTAGTGGTGCATATGGCTGTTTATTATGCAGCATGCCCCACACATCAGTACAATCACAATTTCTGATCCATCCACATGGCTTGGTTAGTGCAGTTGATAGCCCATTTGCATTGTATGCAGAAGGTCAAGGGTTTGTGCCTCTCACCAAGTGTTATTTTTCTGATATCCCAGCCACATGGATCTGGGCATATGACATTGGTGACCATCCAGGGCCTAACTCCTTGAAGGGGGAGGTGTGTGGTAGTGGTGCTTCAAGCTGCATATTATAGGGTGTGCCTCACACTCTTCCTCATCGCTACAACCACAATTCCTGAACCATGCACATGGCTTAGTTAGTGCAGTTGGCAGTGCAACTGAATTGTAAGCAGAAGGTCGAGGGTTTGAGCACTTCACTGAATGTTATTTTTCTGATGTACTGGCTGCATGGATTTGGCCATACAACGTTAGGGTAGGCTTGGTGGCTACCCTCATTATAATGCGTCTTTTGGGAAAGATACCTAATGTAACTGGCTATGACACCTACTTAGTGCAACAGTATGAACCTGTGATCAATAGGCATAGGCATAGGCTTCAGCCGCTTTTTAGCAAGCACGTTATACTGTTTATGCCTTTTGATACATTTTATGCTATTAAGGTGAGTATCTTTTGCATTTGCACGTTATAAGGTAGGTGGCCAGTGGCCACCAGACACACTTATACCTGACAATAGTCGCTCCGTCAAAGTTGGCCATTTTATTTTGCCCTCAATCACAATACAGTAATCTTTAGTG
Organism: Romanomermis culicivorax; assembly: GCA_963922205.1. Taxonomy (NCBI): domain Eukaryota; kingdom Metazoa; phylum Nematoda; class Enoplea; order Mermithida; family Mermithidae; genus Romanomermis; species Romanomermis culicivorax. The sequence continues at coordinate 30,618 of CAWUHX010000062.1, forward strand.
GGTTCATTAGTGTGAACTCTTGCTTTAAGCTCTTACGGGAAAAAGTGCATTTGAAAAAACAGACCACAGTGACTTGATTAACAATTTCAAGCATCATTCAAAGTTCTTTCAGTGCTTCCAAGAGAAACGAAACAGGTGCATTGTTTAGTGTGTATATTTAAATGAGCATACATTAAAAGATAATTCGACTTGGTAAAGTATCATAAACATCCACTTAAGAGCCCAACTCCTGTCCAAGCACCACCTCATTTTTTTAAGTTGATTTTTGAGAATTCTTTTGCTTCCATATATAAGCAGGAGTAATAAATTAGTATAAGTCTGATTTCCATGTATAAGCACCATTTTTACGAAGTTGGTATAGTTAAAACACACTCATAAATTTGTTATACCATAATACTATATCTAACATTTTCACTGTTCCTGGCATGACAATAGCCAACATAGCAAGAAACTCATACCCTAATAGATGTAAACTACAAGCTTTGATGTCAGTATATTGATGTCTACAGCTGTGCAGTATTGCTCGTCCAAGTAAAACTTTCTTATGGCTTGAACATTTGACAAAAAAATAATTGTTTTCATGTTTAAAAATCAGTAAAATTATGTCTTAGATTCCACAATTCAGTGCTTTCTACAGTATTCGACATGAAGCAGTATGTTCTTTCAAAATGATCAATAGAAAAATTCGACAAAGCTCTAATGTAAATTGTTTATATTTCGAGAGGAGCACTTACTTAATAAAGTATATCCCTCAGTCAAATATCGATTTATAACTCAATCGTTGACCATTGAATGTCCAATGTGTTCACCATTAAGACAGGGTATTTCCATACTTCCCCCAGATTGTATTCGCACACTCTTTTCTTCTAGGATGTGTTCATGGTTTTCTGCAAGGTATGATTGAACTGTATGCTAAATTTGTGGATTTAAATGAAAGACATTGGGACTCTTATATCTAATTCAGACACTACAGTTTGCACTGGACATGGCTGATATCATCTTCCTTTTTACTGTACTATCTGCTATTGACTTTGCTGAGATAAAATGATAAACGTTAAAATTTAATTACCTGTGAAGGTTTTGACATTAGAATCTTGACTGATGATGAAATCATACATGAAATGCACTTGGCATGTAAAGCGATAACTTTCACCATATCCCAGGTCCACAAAAAATTTTTCGAAATGTTCGGTATTATTCTGCACAGATATACCATTTTTCAATAACTGGTACTTTCAAGGCATTGCGACGTATAAGTAAGGTTGGAAAATGGAGCATTGAAACTTAATCTTGTTATGATTAGTTATGTCAGAGACATCGAATGATAGCTGCATAACATCTGCAGAAGATAAGCATCAATAGCTGCATTTAGGAAAATGTACTCTATATTCTACTATAATTCAAGAGAAAGAAAAATTTGGCTCCTTGTGAACACATATGTTACGTCATGTCAAATAAATGTGAAAATTACTCCTATTTTAGCATGAAGCTTGCGAACAAAATCTGTGAGAGCTTTTCAGCAGTGTAACCCTTTCAAGTGGCTAAATTCACAAATAATTCACATCCTATGGTCACCTCCAAGTTGTTGAATGCATCTTCCCAAAGCTTTCTGTCCAATCTTGTTACTCCAATGTCTAGCATCATCATCCGTAATTGCATTTCCTTTCACTGGAATTGCTAGAAAACCAAGTTCCCTTGTTGACTCGAATTGTCCTATAATGTGTTTCAGATACGACGGATTTGATGGTAATGGTGAACGACGGCCAGCAATCACGACCAACCATTTCATACATGTCGACATTGATTGGCAAACTTTTAGCAATTTCCTTGTATGATTCTGTTAAGTTTTGTTTTTGGCAGTATACTCCCTAGGGAAAAAATAAACAAATTGGTGCAACATTATTCCCAATTATGACCTCGATTACATGTGACCATTCCAGAGTTTCCTTATTTTGTGTACAATGAAGGAGAAAAGCTTTTAACAGAAATTACAATAAAAAAAAATATGCCTCACAAGCTGAACTTCTTAATATATTCTAAAGAACTATATTATATATTCTAAAGAACTAAAGAAGCATTGGAAATTTATCTGAGAAGTGATTGTTTTTGTGAATTTCAGTTTTTCTTCTATTTAATCTTTTTCTGATGGTTCCAGCCTGAAAATAAAGTCCAGAATTTGATTGTATTTCAAAGCTTTCCTTTTATCCATTAATATTCAGGTTTTTTGTTTGTTAGTGACTCTTAAAGCTGTAAGGTCAGATTTTTAGCTCAGTTGTATCACACAATGATGAACACATAAAGGTAAAATACCAAACAATATTATCATACTCACCAGGGTACAGTACATCCACAATGTATTTTGACTGTTGTATTGTATTATACGAGCAACAGTATCAAATCTGTTCCCCATCTTGAAATTGTAGATTATTTTCTTGATTAGAGCTAGTGCTTCTTGTTGTATAGTTTCATCAAAGAGGAAGAAAACGTCCATCGAATGAAGGTTTGACCAATAGCATATTGCTGAAGAAGGACCAGATATAAAAAAAAGATTTTTGTATTTTAGGGCCTTATTTAAGTTGATGATCATGTTGAAATAGACTTTTGTTATGGTTTCATTTTTAAAATGAGAAAAAAATAACATTAAATGGATTGTTAAAACAATTTGAAACTATCCTTAGTCACGTTTTCAAAAAAGAGACCCAACTACTACAATGGATACAATAAACTTAAAAGTCACAAAAAACATTTACTTTTAGTTAAATCGACATCCGATTGATTACTGATGGTGTGGTAAGTGAGATCAAAAGTGACATTGCATTGAAACATGGGGATTATACGATTTTGATGCTTGACCCAGAACACACCATTGTTGTTCATATCTATCATTTTCTCTTCATCTTCGATCAGTTTATACTGTACCTGATTGCTTGAGTTATGGAGCTGAGGACATACTAACTTTAGGCTATTATTAAATTCCAATGTTCCTCGGAAGACCATCAGAGACATATCTTTGTGGTCTGAAAAGACTAGCCGTTTTGTTCACTATAGATTCAGAAGTTTTGTTAAACTTTTTTTGAAACTGAAAAGATGCACCACACTCTCAAAAGTTTTTAACTTCTCTTTTTTGTACTTTGTCCTTTCTCTACTGATGAATACTAGTTTACTTTCAACATTCGGGCACATTCTAAAAGTTGTTTTTGAAATGTCGCTCACTATATCGTCAACTTCTTTCTGTCTTAGTGTGCCTGTAAATTCAAAAAAAGTGTCCTATAATAAAATACGAGAAATTTGAGTTCAATATTAACTAACCTTTCAGTGCCTGTGATCCAAATTCCACATATTCGAGCTCACATTCGTAAACATGTTTCCAACAGATGATCGGATCATTGTTAGTCTCTGAGTGGTTCAGGAAGTGCACAGCTACTCTTCCAACAGATTTATAGTAGGGCCATCCTCGCGGCAATTGTTTTGCGATCACCTTGTATGCTTCAATGAAACTTGTGTGCTGACATTCTACTCCCTGTCAGAAGTACATGCAAAGAAGTTACAACAGCTTCTTCATATGTGGCCTAATGTCTCCCAACAACCAAACAGTTTTTCCAGATCTTCTTCTCAGCCTGGTGCTTCTTTCAAATGTGGGCATTCAAATATAGAATCCTTATCAGGCCAAATGTTGTGTTCTGGATCTATCAGTGATTCATGTGCAAAATCAGGTGAGGCAAACATGATTTTGGGGAATGGGGAATCTGCAGTAACAATGTAAATGCTTACCAGTGAGCAATATTTTTGCAATGATGGTGTATTGTATTGAATCATTTTGATATAAACACCATATCGGTCACTTGAATTGAATTTCTTTCTTATCTTGTCAATAGCCATCATTGCTGTGTCTTTCAAGGTCCCATCAAAGAAAAATAGTATGTCCAGACTCTTAGGATCAGCATACCTGCAACCTGATAAAGAATCAGACTTGTAAGATACGGTTTAAGGAAGTTATTGATAACTAACTCAGACGCCCAGTGCAAAACGTCTCAATGCAATATGGATGTCAAATGAGTCTACCTGCATCAATTTGTAGACAGACTGTGAAAATAAATATGCCGATTCTGAACATGGTTCAAATAGTAGGTTAGTCTGAGAGCAAGTCGATTATAAGAAACTTTCTCGTATCCTGCTAAGAAACATGGGGTTATAAAATATGTTTACATGAAATAGTTTGTTACAATAGTTACTTATGAGTTGAACAGTTGTATCAGAAATTACTTTATCAGTGTACTGTAATTTTCTATATAACACCAAGCTAAATCAGTGGATAGTGTAACTAGTTCTTTGAAATACTTTTTTAACAATGATACAACTTGAAAATCCAAAAAAGGTTCACAGTAACAGCTATAGTTGAACACCATAGTCTTATTTCTATATTGATTAATCAGTATATACTAATTCTTATTGCTCAACTGCTGATAAGTTTTTCGAATATTTGAATCTTCTGCAAGAAACCTGAAAAATATACAAAACCAGAATATCTAGGTATGCCAGGAAAGGTAAACTTAATATTGACATCAAAATAGGCACATACATGAACATGTGACAGCAATACACTGTTTGATGATCAATTAACAAAAAGCTAGAAAGTATGTTGAGCACTTAAAGGTGAAAAACTTCCACTTTGATGTAGAAAGTGCAGCAGGTCAACCTACTCTGTTCAGACTTTAAAAATGTAATGGAACTCTAACCTACACACTTTTAAGTCTACCATATATCAAAACTAAAGTGGCATAAAATGGGAGAAAGCATGAAAAAAATGCTAAATAAACCAATTATATGGAAAATGAGGCAGAGAATCGGAGCTGGGGATGTGGTGCAACAGCAGACTAGGCTAAATAAACAAAATTATAATAAAGCTTTAGAAATGGAAAAGCATGTCCACAGGATAAGTGAATGACTGGAATGTACACACTGTACAAACACACCACAGGGGCTAATTCACCATCTTCCAACAACAGTTAAACACTTATTATGGTTAGGTGCAGGCTCACAAAAACACTAGAAACTTGCTAGAAAAACGAAAAAAAGAAAAGCTGGGTCCTGCCTTGGTAATGGTTGCAGTAACTCAAGGCCCTTCTCTGCTGTGCAAGATGTGAGAATAAATATTATAATAAATATATAATGATATATATTCACATAAATAAGCCTGCACTGTCAATGCTCCATTAACTAGGTGGAAGCAGAAAAAATATGAAGTAGTCGATGCACATGACTCACACATGAAAAATAAAAATTAACGAACAATAAAATTATCATTTTCCAGGTTGCTCTACCCAATTCAATGATTTTGTATAGATATGGGATGGTTATGACCATAAGGACACATTCGACATATTTGTTTGCCTAATGAAAAGTGAACTTACTTTAACAACAAAGAGCTCTAGAAATAAAACGAATAATGAAAGAGGACCAAAGGTCATTGGAATTGATTCTCTGACAAGCATTCCAAGCTTACCTACACAATTTATTGACCCTTTAAGGATGAAATATAGTGTCTGCCCTGGCCAGCTACCACAAAAATGTGGGTTACACCTAAGGTGGAACCCAGTTCCTGAGACTGGTTGCTGGCAAAGTCGTGATTGGGAAGTCCACATGCAAATCTACAAGTGGACCACCAGCGGTGCAGACAGTTTGCATAGCAAAGAAGTGCCACAGAAAGACGAAAAAATGATTGCAAAATCATTCTTGCTTTTTATGTAAAATTTTCTTGAGTTTATGCTGGCATCCACAAATAAACCTTTCACTAGCACTGATGCTTGCAGATGTCAAGCAGAAGGAAGACTGCTCAAGGTATCGTTCAAGTAAGTTTCTTCCTGAGGATAAATCTTTTCTCCTGGGAGTCTATGAGGAGCTATTGTGAGGCCCCTTAGAAGAGGTAAGTGATGTTGCATGGTCTGGGGAAACAAACTGTTGCGCAATATCCGAGGCCTTGCTAAGGAGTAGCTCTAACTACTTCAGCCAAAACCAAACCTATCTTTCTTTAGCCCTAAGGAAAGACCTGCAAAACAGGGGCAGAGTTGTAGTATACCACACTTTAGCCAAGCGGATATTATCCAATATTTTCTTAAATTACATTAGACTCATAATATTCAAATACATTATCAATAAGATATAAGCTTATTTTCATATTTTCGTTTTGTTTCATATAATACATTTGCATGAATCGTTTTGTGTGTGTCTTAGGCCATAAAGGCACTTTAGATTAATTCTTGTCTAAAAATAAATTTGTGTTTATTTTCTCGGCTTGATTGTCTATCAATTATTGTGATTGACATTCTTCACCAAGCTTTCTCCACAAAGACCAGAACTGGAGCCTCCATCACTACTTCTACCTCATATCCCAGCACCACCTCCTCATCCTCATCTCAATCTTTTATTCTCGAATTTTCCACGTACAGTTTGATCATGTTATATGATGCGCAGGTGCATTTTCTTTGTTAGTTCTAGATACTTCTATTGTATTCTATAATATATTGTTTTTTCATATTCTAAAATGTTCTAGAATTGTCTGTAATTCTTTCTCGTAGTAAATAAGCAGTGATACTTTACATCTTCATTCAATTATTCATTTTCCTATTCATTACATTATTATTGTATGTTGTGTTATTTAGTCTAATTAAACTTAGCTATTCACAATCTAGTATTCGAGCTGGAAATTTTCAAATTATCTCAAGGCTAATCTAATTTCAACTGGATTCATTCAATATTCAAGAAAAACATTTAAATATGTTTAGTCATGTAGAGAATTACAGCCATATTCAGAATCTACTAAAATTTTTATTCTGTTGTCTTCTTAATTTTAATTAAAAGATTTGAGTTTGGCCTATACTTCCCTACATTGAAAGTGGACAGCCTACATTCCTGATAAAGGTTTTATGAAAATAAATGGTTAAAATTTTGTCTTGTTTCTTCCTGTTATATCTTACGTTTCATGACAATATGCTCAAAGGTCAAAAAATGAGCCAGAATTCAATATAAAAACACAAATGCTCACAACCAGTGGACAATCTTTTTGCGATGTTGTTGTATTGTATTGGATCATTTTGACATAAAGACCATATCTATTATGCGATTGGAATTTGCTTTTTATCCTGTCAGCAGCAATCATTGCTTTATCTATCAATACTTCGTCAAAGAGAAAATATATATCCAGGCTTTTAGTATCAATGTGCTCGCAGTCTTGAAAAAAGTTTGATTTGTCACGTCAAATTGATATTTGGTCACTTACTCAGATTTTTACCACTATATCAACCTGCAACCCTCCGACATGTGATATTACATCGCATTGCTATTTAGAGACACTGTGAGAATAAGTATCCCAATGGTAAGAATATTCCACATGATAATTCATATGAGCAAGTTGACTCTATCTAACTTGATTCTTATTTGCAAGGTGTAAAAGTTGGATTGAAATAATATCTACAAATAACAATAGAATAAATTCAACAGTTTATGATAAGTGGGCTCTTGAGAACAATGACATTCGTCAGCTGAAAATAATTTCTGATCCTTCTCTCCCAAAACTCTGGGAAGTTGGCTACTCCCTCCACCACTGTTTTTTTCCACATTTGCACTATAATGTGGAAGAAAATCTGACATGTAGAAAATTTTTTTAGGTCTTTCCACAAATGCAGAAGAAAAATCTGGGGTTTTCATATTGAAAAGATGCATTTTGGTGCATTCTAATAGGTCCAAATCTCAAAATTTTCTAACTTTAGTAATTATTATCATTTATTACCAAGCTCAGGCGCGACCTTTAGCATGTCTGCCTTCTTTTACTATTTAATCTTCAATAGTTTTCATCATCTCAAACGTATTTTTTAATGTTTAATTGGCAATCTTGAATATTATATCTACATATTTAATGAAGATTTTTTGAGAAATATCAGCACGTCAACTGTCTAAACTTTTTGAAGCGTTTGTTCCTTTCTTAACGTAATTTGAATTCAAAAGCTTCATATAAATATTTTCGGAAAATTTCTACGCTTCTGACTCATAGCTTTTCAATTCGGCCAAATTTATGAAAGGTTACGAACAAATTAATGCTTTTAAAATTTCTCGAATGATACATTTCTAGAAATCACGGTTTATGAACACAACATTTAAATCTAATTTTTGACATATATGTTCAGAATAAAAATCAGAATGCTTTAAAATGCTCAAAAGCACTTAAATAAAGCATTTATGAGCACTTTCAAGCGAAAAAATTAGGATTTTAAGACGAAAACTTGCTGTCAAAATATTTTCCACATGTGCAAAAAAAATTTGACCACTTTCCCCATTTGCGGAAAAAAAGTTCGCCGGAAAAAACAGTGCCCTCCAGTGTTATTTTTTGTGTGACAAAACATGGTTTTTGGCACACAAAAATTTGGAATGGCACAGAAAATTTTGGGCATCTGTGCCAATTGGCACAAAATTTTTGGCTGTTCAAATATTGAATATCCTTGATTTGTAGACAATATAGGGACCGAAAATGCGAAAAATTTTCGGCGCTTCGCGCCGACTCAATGAATGTAATTTTATCTACTCGTATTTGACCCAAACCGGAACGAGTTCTCTTCAAAGGGTGTATGGGCATCATTGCAGCAAAATTTATAGGTTGTCAATGAATGATGAGTGGAAATAAATTCTGAATATCCTGTTTATTCAGTCAGATTCGGATTTAAAACTTAAATTATCACTTTTTGTGCTTGATTCATTCAAATATAAAATTCAATGTCGTTCAATGTTTCGACCGAGAATTTGCACAATTATCGACTTTGTTTTCACTAGTTTTTATTCTTTACATTATTGTACTACCTTAAATTACTAAAATTCGTAGTCGAAAATTGAATCAATTTGAACATTCTGAACAATTCTCGAGCTATTTAAATTTTTGCGTCATTCCATTTCTTTTCAAATCGTCGTGAACTACTTGCACAGTTTTTCCTTATCCCACTGACATGGTTCATACCTGTAAGATGTCCGACCAGTGGGGGGGGGGGTAAATCCGAAATTTGGGGGGAGGGGATCGAAAAAAGTCGAAATTTTTCCCAAAAAGGCTAAAAAACACACTTTTTTGCTAATTTTTTTAATTTTTCCGAAACTGGGGAGGGGGTTGGGTATATGGTTGGCCATGTTGGGGAGTACCCCCAACCCCCGAGTACAGGTATGACATGGTTAGCTGAAAAATAGGTTGGGCACGATTTTTACAAAGAATTAATGCGTTAAACATTAATTTTCTATCAAAATTTTGGCCCAAAAATTTTCTGCAGTTTTCTGTATGTTTCCAGTAGAAAAAAAAATTTTGTGCCAATAGTACAAAAAAATTTTTTCTACAAAAAATTTTTTCTACAAAGTAAAGGTGAGTGGGAAATGCCTGTAGATTAGGCTTTTAAGTCGAACATTTCAATTTTTGGCTAAAATGCCTTAGGCTTAGGCTTAGGCTTAGGCTTAGGCTTAGGCTTAGGCTTAGGCTTAGGGTTAGGCTTAGGCTTAGGCCTATTTTACTTAATTTGCATATGAATTATGCAAATTAGTCTATCTCCCTCCCTGTCCTTGAGCACCTGGTTTTTTGGTTGCAGTTTGTTGCCGGTACCATAAAAACACCCAAAATCCACTTTGCAAGTGCTAGGACCACCGCCACCGTACTCTGCAAAAATTCCTTGGCGCGGAGCGCCGAAAATTTTTGGCATTTTCATCGCCTAAAACGTCTAAGAGTCGAGGAAATTCAATATTTGACCATCCAAAAATTTTGTGCCAATTGGCACTAATGCTCAAAATTTTTTGTGCCATTCCGAATATTTTTGTGCCAAAAACCATGTTTTGGCGCAAAAAAAACACTGCTGGTGCCCTCCACTAAAAAGAGTTTTCTTTCTACTTCCTACCCTCAAACTCAATTAGTCGAACCTCATGAATACCTGTGAAAGGAACTGACTCGGAAATTTCGTCTGTCGAAAAATTCTTGGGTGCAGCACGAGCAAAAAATTTTGTTGCGCGGCACGAAACCTGGTCGGTTGTTGTGCGCGAAAAAAGCCTGATAGTTTTTTGCTTGCTCTACTTTCCGATATATAACACAGTAATACTGAGCGCATGAAATCAACTGCAAAAAGTGTCAACACTTGTGTTTTCGTCTGATATCAGACAATATTCATGAGATTTACGCATCACTGCCGCATTTAAACGCACGCATTTTTTCACGTCACTGCTACACCGACACAAGCGATTACAGAAAGTATATCTGTGCAAATAAGAGGCGGCAATCTTTGATTATTAGAGCACAGGTTACTTCTTTCTTAATATACCAAACAATGTTCACTTTGTCACTATAATTGCAATGCACAAAGCATTGCGGGAGCACCACCGTTTTTTTTCCTCAAATGGGCTCTTTGAGGAAAAAAATTTCGAAATGAGGAAAAGAATTTTGGGGAACTCTAAACCGAAAAAATGCGTTTTGGTGGACTTTAAAAGGTCAAAATCTCAAAATTTTCCGGCGCTTCGCGCCGGTCATGGGTATAATTATAACTATATTCTATCAGGCGCGGCCGTTAGCATATCTACTTCGACTTACTAATTAATGCTCAACAGTTTCTATCAATCAAGTTAGCTCGTTTCATTTTCTAATCGTTTACAGTCAATCATGTCGCCGAAAATAGAGATTTTTCATCAAGTCTCTCAATTTTTTCTCTCGATGATTGGAATTTTTTAAACGTTCGCAATCTAAACTTTTGCGTTTATTGAAGGTGGAAATTGAAGACATTTCTCTAGAACGCGATTTTAAAACATTTGTTCACGAATTATCTGTTGGAGAGATTTATTTTTCAGCGTTTTAGAATACAAAAACCCGAAAATTTTTCCGGCGATTGGCGCCGGAATGGCAAGCAAATTACACTTCATCAGTCTGATTTTAATTTATTTCCCAACGTTACGAAGGTTCATTTTCCAGCGTTTTAGAAAGTGAAAATCAAAAAATTTTTCCGGCGCTCCGCGCCGGACCAAGAACTAAATAAAATTAGATGATTCTAATCGGAATCACAGAAATGTTGATAGCAGATAAATTCATGAGAACTCTATCGTTAACTTTCTTTATCCGCTCCTATAGAACACCAATATATTCTTCATGATCATCAGCTCATTTTGGCTAACATAACCAGAATTTTCTCAATTTTTTTCCTCATTTTTGCAGGTTTCTGACTACAAATACAACAAAATGCTTGGGTATGCTCCTAAAATGCATAAAAAAGCATCCGCAGCCACAGCGTTTTTAAAAATGTGGAAAATTTTTGGAAAATGAGGAAAAAAAATTTGGGTCCGGTTCTCATGTCGAAAAAATCTTCGAGGAAAAAAAACGGTGGGGAGCACAGTTTTCTCTCCACGAACATTTTTCCACAAATGTGGAAAAATTTTTTCTCTTTGAAATAACCTATAAAGGTCAGGGCAATTTCATTTTGGAAAATTGATGTTAGATCATCCTCAAATATAGAAATAGGTTTGTATAGTCTACTTTGCTGAAAGATGTTCATGCAAATAAACTGCCTGCATATAAAGACACATTTTTCTCGAGTTGACTGTATCAACTAGGCTAATGAATTGAGAAATAATGATTTCGGCCTACGATGCAGGTTTGTTGCTTGCTCACCGATCCTTACGGATTATCTTGCCTTCCGAGGCTGATTTGAAAATTCGTTCTACATGCTATTATATTGCTCACCGATCCTTACGGATTATCTTGCCTTCCGAGGCTGATTTGAAAATTCGTTCTACATGCTATTATATTGCTTCCTTATCTTTCAGACCAAAAGGCCTGTAGGTATTGTGATTAGAGTTCATGCAACATCCAGTTAAATTTTATTTCTGCGAGCCGTCCAATGGGAAACCTATATGTAACAAACTCCCATTACTTCGAAACTCATTTTAAAAAATTTTAGATATTATCAAACTGAAGCCATGCCGGACGAAATTTTATATTCTTTTGATCCTTTGTGCGAAAACAAATCGTCAGAAAACGATCCTAATCCAGCGAATGAACATCAACAATCAAGTTATTCGATATTGGATTTAGCGACAATTTTTTGTCCGATAGGTCAATCCAATAATGCTGAGCAGTTACCAGAAAACGCCTGCCAAAGTGTCAGCTTTCTTGAAAAAATTGGTGCTGAAAAAAATTATGTGAGCCAGTGTATGGAGTACAGACAACTAAAGGTTTCAACAAGCTTTTGAATTATTCCATCTGTAGAGTCGCTGCGATTTAATTACTGTTTTTATAGATAATGATACCAGCGACAGCCAAATGAATGATTTATATGCGAGTGGAAGCTCCAGTCATTCTCCTTCGTGTTCAAATTCGCCCGACGAAAATGTCGCACCGATTAGCATTTTTTCGAATATTCTCAATTTGAATGCAATTAGAGATAACGGGTAAACTCGGCTTGTTATTTGGAAAATTAAACCTTGCTGAAAACTCTGTAATGATTGAGCAGGTTTTGAATTTTACGACTCGATGAAATTAGACTGTTCCAGTGAAATTACAGCTTTATAGCAATTCTTTATCCGATTTCAGGAAATAAAACTGATATCGGATTTATCGATTTGGTCGAATTGACCATGTATTGTTAGTTGTTTAAGGGCTTTATCATCAGTACCACCAAACGAAAATATAACTACGAATGCACTTGGTGGATTGGATTTGTTCGGGGCCGATCAACTGAGGAAAAATACGTTCTCGAAAACAGATAACTCAAATTTTACTGATTTTTTAGCTGAATTTGATACTTTGACTTTAGCTGAGTACCACGAAAAGGCGACCGAAGCAGTAGTTTCCAAGTTAATAATGGCACGAGAAACTGGTAAGCTCAAAAGTATGTAGGATTCAAAATACGTTACGCACATATCAAAATACACTATATACATTTTTCTGAATACAGCTCTGAAAAAAATCGTCTGTATGTCTCATTCTGGCAGTTCATTTTCTATTATAATATGGCTGCTTCTCGTTTCTCTACTGTTGGAAAATTCACAAAACTCACTGCATGCGTTTTAGCAGGTAGTGTCGAACAGAGGTCCCCAAGGTCGAAAATTTAGGTAGGGGTAAAATCTTAAATTTTAAGGGTAGTACTTGAAATATGCCGTGACCTTTTTTTTTGCTCTCAACTTTTTGCTAAGGAGGTGGGAGTTGTAGTTTCTCGAACTTACATAACTGATTAATGCCCCTACTTTATGCTTTTTACAGTCAAAAAACATTTACTATTTCAATTTCATTTTCCAGCTCCCAATCATGCAACTTTAATGCACTAATTATACGTACAGAATAGTCACACTTTGAGGACTGTTGTGCCAACTGATTCCTGCACATTTCAAGAATCGGGCACAACATACGTTTGGAAACATTGTTTCAACCAGCATCTTCAGCAGTATGGGCTTATCCCATCACTGATTAGGCTTGGAACAGTGCTTCCAATTGAGAGTCCTGATGCTGAATGTGGCTTTAGTATTATTAATCCCATTACACTATGAACTACGAGTTTGAAACCAAGTGCCACTCCTGATCCACGTCAACAGACCTCACATGTCTCAACTCATAGCAGGAAAGTATGCTACAGCTTGGGTAACCATATGCGCACAGAAGACCCAACGCAGAAGCGGGGAAAAGGAAAGGAGAGCATGAAGAGGCAGAATTTTAAGAACATAATGTTTTTCTTCCCAAGGGGCGATTTTTTTATTAATCACATATACATAACGCATTATTTAGTCTCCCAATTATATTTATAATAATTTCCAACAAGTAGTATATATTAATGTGCTGATATCCTTTCCTAAGAATCGTTATATGGCACAGAAGTTGCATACTTTCCCATTATCATTTGCTCAGTAAATGTGTCAAAAAGAGCGGTGAGTAATTCAGTACTCTGCGTTGATACCACTGCTT
>CAWUHX010000062.1:44668-421097 GCA_963922205.1 Romanomermis culicivorax
GGAAAGGAAAGGAAAGGAGAGGAAAGGAAAGGAATTGTTTTTTATGTACTCGTAAAATTTTCTTGCTTTCTTTGTTAAAAATTTTTTGCTTCTCTGTTGCTTTTTTCTCGTTTTTTGAAATTTTTTGTTTATTTTTGCTTTTTGGTGTTTTTTTTACATTTTGTTGATTTTTCTTGTTTAAAATTTTCTTGCTTTTTTGTTAAAATTTTCTGCTTCTCTGTTGCTTTTTTCTCGTTTTTTGTTTTTTACTTTTACATTTTTTTGCTGTTTAGTGCTTCATTTCGCATTTTTCTCCATCTTTTGCTTCTTTTTTGGGTGTTGTTTTTAATTTTCCTTTTATTTTCAAAAACGAACAAAAATATCTTTAATGTCGATATGCAACAAATAAGCATCAATCATCATCATATTCATGAACATTATTCGCTCGTTTCACAGGCTTGCATCCATGGCAAAAGCACTTGTTGTCCATGGCCCAATGACCCCGGCTGCTGCATGGCACAGTGATACTGTCTACTTTGTGGTAAGTCAGAGCCAAACATATGTCATTGATGCAACATAGCCTTAGGCTTAGGCTTAGGCTAAGGCTTAGGTTAAGGCTTAGGCTTAGGCTTAGGATTAGGCTTAGACTTAGGCTTAGGTTTAGGCTTAGGTTTAGGCTTAGGCTTAGGCTTAGCTTAAGCTTAGGCTTAGGCTCAGGTTTAGGCTTAGGCTTAGCCTTAGGCTTAGGCTTAGGCTTAGGCTTAGGCTTAGGTTTAGGCTTAGGTTTAGGCTTAGGCTTAGGCTTAGCTTAGGCTTAGGCTTAGGCTTAGGCTTAGGTTTAGGCTTAGGCTTAGGCTTAGGCTTAGGCTTAGGCTTAGGCTTAGGCTTAGGTTTAGGCTTAGGATTAGGCTTAGGCTCAGGCTTAGGCCCCTCTACGAGGCTGTATAACTACTTGTGGCCCAAGGTACAGTATTTTTTTGAATAAACGCAGCCCTTAAATCAATGCTGCCCTTGAATAAATGCCGCACCCAATGTACCGTTGAAAAAATAAATGCTGCAGCCTTTATTCAAATAAATACGGTATGTTGAAACTAGTGACAGAACATTACAACAAGTGGACATAAAAGGCACACACCCTTTTTTTTTACCAATCTGGCTACAGTAATTAGCTGAAAATGATACACCAAAGCCAATTCAGTCTCAGCCTGCAGGCCACAATCACTTGCTGCCAAATTATTGCAAAAGTGCCTAGGTCAGTGAAGACACACTAGAATATGAACAGCATACAAAAAGAGTAATGGACGTTGAGAGAGTAGAACCAAACCCCAGAAGTCAATGTGTACCTTCAAAATTAGAATTTGATCAGAAGCAGCAAAAGTAAACATTTGTGCCGGATATTACCACTCGAGTTCGAAAGTCAAAATAAGCAACACATAAATGTATATTTATGGTATTTAATACGTGAATGAATCAGCCAAATTACGATCATAAAATCAATAGCATTAATTTCACACTGATCATACTTGTGTATCAATAGGCCAATTGGCAAAAGGGCATATATAATGGGCCTGATTGGCTACACCCCCATAAAACAGGAGCAGCTACCTGCCCAGGAGTCTTCTTCTTCAACCAGTCACAAATCATATATGGAGCCAGCTACTTCTCCATACAAAAGTCAATCTTTCATTTCTTGAAGCCAAAAATAAATATCTAGCGACTCCGAGGACAGTCCTGCGTACGGCCTAGAGATGGCAGGGCAGAGGCAATCTCTTGGCCAATCCTGCAGTTGCAAGGCAGACTGAGTGTATGAAGATTGAGGTCAGACCAGAGGACCAAAATATGGATCAGCTAGCTTACTTTAGGAATTTGAGTTTTGAACCAAAAGGATCATCTAAGACATCAAAACCATTCTCACTTCCAGTGTTCCTGTCAGGGGCCACCACTTGTTAGGCTGCTGTACTCTTAGATGATGATGTAACTGACTTTTGGGTTTATACAAAGGGAGCTGCAACAGTTCTGACCACAGGTTAACAAAAACACAAACACACCAAAACTCTCTCACATGGATTCTTGGATAGCATCACCAGTACTTTACTAAACGTCAGGCAGAAAACCTTAGTACATACCTCCGGAGATCCTACCCAAGTCTCCAATCCTACTCTTAAAAATCCTTCCACTATGCTCACAAAACAATACAAGTTAACGTCAGAACCCTGTATGGGGAATGCAGGCTCATGCTATCAATCATATACAAAATAAATATAAATACCCACGATAGGGGTCCATGCAAAAACATATCGATAATCCAATAATGAAAAATAAACCAAAAACAGGCGAAACAGTAGCATCACAAATCTATGTAAATTTCTTCCTTGGGCCGTCTTGGTCTAGTGGTTATCACCTCTGACTGCTAGTCTCAAGAACCAGGTTCGATTCCGGGTGTAACCCGAAATTGAATTTCTGGTAGCTGGCCCAGGCAGACATCCTCTTGGAGTAGATAAATTGTGTAGGCGAGCTTGGAATGCTGCTTGCCGGGGTCCACTCAGCCCAGTTAGCATGTTGGCGATAGTGCCACGAATGAGGAGGTGGGCCTATTCCATTATGAGGTAGGTAGTCGATCAAATCCTGCTTGTCAAGTGGTTGCCTGCCTGTGGAATGTGTCCTCCACTAGGCGGTAAAAAGCACCCGAAGAGCACCTCTCATATAAGGTGGGCACTTATATGACCGTATAGTCCTGTAAAGCCTGCCTTTCCGGCTATAGGAAAATGGGTAAGTGTACCCGCAAAAATCTAAAAAAAAATTTGTTCTTTCTTTTCTGCCACTTTTCGCTGCCTCCACGGCTTGCGAGCTAAGCACATGCACCTACAGTAACCCCGACGAAAATTTCCTCAAAATCCAAAAGGTCAAATATCTGCTCAAAATCATATCACTGCTATTAGATATATGCTGAAAATATTCTTCAACGCTATGTGTGACAAAGTTGCGGAAGAAATTCCTGAAAAGGAACAAGTGAGCACTTTAAGCCAAATTGAAGAAACTGAAGTCGAGAGATTAGATTGGCTGCTTCAAACTGGCTCAAAACAACTTAAAAATTGTAAGACTGTGATTTCGGAGCTGGCTGAACCGATCTTACTAGTCACTGCAGCTTCCATCGCTCAATTGTCAACAATGAGTTGCTGAACAAATTTTTCCTGAACTGCATGCACAAAACATATAAACTGAAGGCATGAGGAGCCGAATGAGTAATACTCACACGCACACCTACCAAATCTCAAAGTACAGTAATTGCCTTGCAATGGTTCACTAATTGCGATGGGGTACATACCTGCAGTTGGCTTTCAACAATAGACACAAAATTACAAAATGGCGTTAAATCAGCAGAAACACAATAACATCAGCGATGGACAATGCTCACCTTAATTCATCAACAACATGTTGCATTTCAATGAAATTATTTCTATTGTAAAACTCATGTCTGTGGCTGTTTCGTCTCTGCATATGCACTTTCAAATGCTGCACCCAACTTTAACCTACCCAACCATGAAGCAGCAGTGCCAAACAAATGCCTGCCTCATCACTGGGACAAACAAAAACTGAAATAGGCATTGAACCATATGACTGAATATGCCTTCTTTACACTCTTCAGTGGTAAGTGAAGGCCTTCTACATGCTTTGTCACGTGTCGATCAATTTTGTCCAACAGCACGTCATTTACATCATGTTGATACTTTATGTTTTTCGCCACTTTTTATTTGACAGTTACTTACTTTTATTTTGTTTTGTTCATTTTGTTTTACATGTGTCATTTTGTTGCCTTTTGTTGTTTTTTCCATTCCACACGTAGGCTGCAGTGTGACCCCTTTAATTAGAATTTCCACCAGATAAGCTCTATGAGCACATGGACATAATTGGAGCATCAGGTGCACCTCTTATCAGTAAAAACTAGCGAGCATTTGCGACGCCAAATGACTAGTTTGGAAGTTCTCAGTAAAAGACGTTCATATGTTTAGCATGGGAATGAAACTCAGTCCCAATGGCTAATGTATTCAAACTGGAAAATGTCTATGTGACCATAGGCATCTTCTCCACTGATTTCCACTGCAAAAGTTAGCTTTGGCATCATAACTTCCACCCAATCCATACTGTAGGTCTACGAGGTCCTTAAAAGAGCCAATTTTGTTAGTTTTATCTGGGTTTTCAGCTCACGTCCGATTTTATACCTAATCCATGTCCCCCCTCGTTTATATTACATAATAAATTTGAATATTCGCATTTGACTTGGGTTTATACAATAGATTTACATATCCTCTGCATTCACTGCGTCCCCTGCCTGGCTCCTATATAGAAAAAAGACCCGTCGCACCTTAGCGCCTGGTCTACCCCTGCCACCTGTCCATATGATACTAGAGCGTCACCCTGACCTCCTGAGTCACCTACAGCCAAACCAAGTGGATCATTTACCCCCATTAGCGGACCCTCATCCACATCCACAGGGACCAGCCACCCTTGCCCCAAATCATACTCAAGAACAGGACTAGGTAAGTCTTCTCAGGTGATTATTGTTGTTGAGGGTGTATTTTGGGGAATCCTTTGTCGAGGCCAGTTTTACCTTGAGATTCCCCTCAGTTAGAAGAGCCGTTGTACCTCTTGAGTTAGGGCTAAAAAGGGGATTTAGCTTTACAATTAGGTCCCCTATATCATGTCATTCTTCGAGTGAACTTGTCCATCGTTAATACTGAATGGGACCAGGGATTGCCACCCCTGACTTGGTGATGTTGTTCATTACTCTACAGCAGAACCCCAGGACAGAATCAAGGTACTCTATGGGCCCTCCTATAGCCAGTGCCAGCCGGGTCATGTTGCTGAAGTAGAACCCAGGACGGAGCCACCCAACGGGGTCACAGCATGTCACTCACGGTGACATAGCTGTATATTCTATCAATATGGCATGGGTTTCTTCCAATCAATGTGATTGTCCAATTTCAGTTAATGTGACATGGCTCCAGTAATTCGTTTAATGTGACAGCTTCAACCAAACCAAGATGTCTTTAGCTTGCCTGGTGATGACCCCGAGTTTACTAATTAAATGAACACCATACTATACTAGACACTGGTGATGCCGTAACGCTCTATTTTCACTATACTTTTACTTGCTTCAATTCACTCGATTCCCAAGGTCCTCAAGGGCGACAACACGATAATAGGATACAAAATTAAGATACGATAATACAACAACTCAACAAAAATACAGTGTCGCCGACTGCTTATAATTGGGTGTCGACAATAATATGTCCCGATTTTAGACAAATAAAGCTTTACACACAGATTCCAAAAAAGTACACACACAAAAACCCCACAATTTCACTATGCTTCTGTCTTTTATACTGCTTCTTTAGACGACGGCTTTATGCCATGGGTGATTGGCTTCAGTTTTGCTTTTCTAACCAATCGTTGCTTCGCCTTACATGCTTTTGTTTACTGTATGCTTTTATTACCACGCCTTCATGCTTTAACTTATGCTTAGCTTCCATACCAACATGCTTTAGTTTACTGTATGCTTTACTGTTTTCTATGTGTTCCACTTGAGTCTTGCATCTGGGTCGGAGTTTTTGCATTTTCTTACACAGGCAGATGACTTTGGGAGGCATACTGTATTTCTTCGGAACGTGTATCTTCAATTGACTTGAGTGGGTTATAGGACCGGGTGCGGATTGTGAAATTATTAGGCCAGGATTCCCAATTGGGTTCCTAATGGATTTTTGTGCGGGAATGCTCAAAAACAAAGTACTTATACAATACTTCAGAAAAATGTACAGGCCCTCAACATGATAAAAACCCAGACATACTCGAGAAAATACATCATGAATAAATTTATATACAGTGATCCGATATACGTGTTGTACACTATGAGTTTACTCTGATGTATTATCACCTATCTTACACATATACCTTGCTATGTCACCTGAAGATTTGAAAACTGTGTACTGGCAACAATGGCTCCCATGATAAAATGAACCCTATCTGCCAAGAAGGTTTGTTCCATCTCAAAATCTTACTATTTAGTGTTCTGAATGCACAGGTTGAATTTTAACATCTAACAGAATGCATTCTAAACCTGTAAATTTGGAAAATCTGCCTCATCTACATCAACAACATTGCCATTGCCTAAGATTATGAAATTGGGGACATGGGTGGGATTTTATCCATGAGGAGTCACAGCGTCCTGCTCAGGACTTGAGGAGTTTCCGGGTGAGGTATCCTTGCACCCAGAGTCTCATCTGGCCATATCCCGAGCCACCTTACAGTCATAACATATCATAGGTGCATCCTCTCAAATGGTGAAACAAGGTACAGTAATTTTAAAAAGTTCTTCAAATCCCGGGGGATTGGATACACTGACATCATCAGCATATTCCTAGTGAAGAAAAGTCACATAAAATTTAATCAATTTTGTTGCCCGGCATAGTTTTAAGTTACCGTAGTTACTTTTGGTGAGGCAATAGAAGAATGCTGCCAATTCCAAACACCGACATATAAAGCATGGTATCACTCAGCCGAATTGGTCGTAGTAGCAATATTAACATATTTAAAAATCAACTATCAAACAAGCATTTAAACTTGAGCCGATGCTGTCATTGCCTACTAGTATCAATACTCATATCATTTAGTCTAGCCATCACTGCCGGAAACATCAAGCTCTATTTCAGTAACGCCATCAAAAATAAAATAATTACCAATGTGGTAAAGCAACTAGAATTCCCGTCAATTACCATTTGTAATCAATTGATAGCCAAACGTGTACCTACGTGCGAGATTCCGGCTTCCGGCTATTTTTGGCAGTATTTTTCTCTATCACCGAAGCTGGAAGGCGGCTTTTGGAGCAAAAAATTTGCCAATGAAGTAAGTCATTTGAAATTTTTTTTCAAGATAAATGTTAGCTCTATTGCAAAACTGTGCATTCTTCGTACCCATCTCAACGAGTATAAACCAAAATTTTCAAATTGTGGGCAGAAAATGTCAAACAACTTGGGAAAGTTTGGTGAAATGCTGTTGCAGCCATCATAATGGCAGGGGGGGGTTGAGTTATATTTGAGAATAAGTCGAGGCGTGGAAAGGAGAAAGGTGGCAGGAGAGTTAGCCACGGATGGACCTTAATGCAAAACCTTTGGTTTCCTAATTTGAATTCTCGATGCTTAACCGAAAGAGGCGACGTTTCTCCTATACAAATTTTACATGATAAACTGAAGAACTTCCACAACAATAGGAAGGATTACGAAAAATGGGCGGAGTAATACAATGATGATTAGCCATGATTAATACAAAATATATATAATAATAAGAATGAACGCAGCTCACCTGCACGTGTAGCAAATTTGTGCTACAGTAAGACACTTTGAAATGGTCCATTTCCCCATCCAGATCATGCCTGCCAGCATCTTCTTAAAAGCAACAAACTGTCACAAAAATCCTGAAAATCGGTGGAAGCACACATCAACAGTGGGTGAGGACAAGCAATCTTTTTCTACAGCACCAGACTCATTGATTTAAACATTCAATGGGACGGTATCTCACTATCCAAAAGACATAGTGATAAGGTACATAACTGTAGTAACTTGTGTAAGCATATGTAAATCTTAAAGTACAGTTCACGACCTGACATACATATTGTGACATACATGCCCTTTCTAAAAATGTGCTCGCATTAATATGTTCACACATGTGACATATACTATGGCATACAGTGTGACATTTTCCACATCAGTACTGTTTTTCAATGTCAGAAAGAAAGTCTGTTGCCATTGTCGGTCTTTCCCTATTTCCAGCAAGCACACAAATAGTACCAAATGTTGCGCTGTACGTCCACTAAAGTGAAAAAGCAAACTGTATGTCGGGTGTATCTTGCTCATATGTTGTGCTTATTTCTTAATTAACACACATATGTTGCTTATATGTTGTGACATGTATTTGTTGTAGTGTATTTCCACCAATTTGTTGTACATTCATATTTTTTGTCCATTTTGGAAAGAGGCCCGCAGGTATAAAGTTGAGTGAGCAACACAGACCATTGAGGAACGTCTTACTGTAGCACATATGGGCACGCATGTGTTAGGGCTTTCTCACTATTGTTGTTGTTATAAAATTGTTATATGTTTTGCATAGCCTCCCTGTGGGCCCGTCATTTTTGGTGTATTTTCCTTACCACAAGGGAGTGATTATATTCTTGCCTGTCGAAATTTGTATTAGTAAGTTTTTCTTTGTGATTGGTAAAATTGGAGAGAATTCTCCTTATCTCTTCATATTTAATTGGGAGAAGGACTAAGGAATCAGTTTCCTTAGTCTGTGGGTAATTATTGTCGGTATTAAGTACATTAATTAAGTATTTAATCGGGTAAGCGTGGCTGTTGGAAATAGGTGCATTAAGGACGAATTCTGGAATCCCACTCCTGCCTCCTCTTCAAAAACCCCTGACCAAAATCAAATATAACACATGTCAGGTATATGTTATCTCACCGTGTGAATCAGCCTTAATTCTTGGCTCATGTGTACCACACCAATTTATAACATGACAATAAATGTCAATTTTTGTTTAGTTTGCCAAATTTTGTCCATGCCCTAAAAATTACGACAAGCGTCCGGTGGGGTTAGTATTGGAGAATTTAAAAAACGCCGACTTCTTCAAAGTTGTCAAAGAATACTGTCCATCTATTGATGATCAATTCGTCTTTTGCCAACTGTTCGGTAACCCGTCAAACTGCAGCGACCTATTCTCCCAAGTCATGTCCGACATTGGATTGTGCGTAAATTTTAATGGAATGGATTTTGCACCCATTGCCAGCCACGCCTCTGATTTGGGTAAAAATTTAAATTTTCCTAATCATCTTGACCTAATTTCTTCAATTTTGTAATTTTTCTATAGGAAAATTTGGAAGCTTTTTTAGTGCTTCAAAAGTTGGCGGGATAAAGGTTAATCGATCAAACATTCGTTCCATATTGAGCATCACTTTGAAAGTGAACAAGAAAGATTATTGCGGCAATTTGCGGAAATGGACTGGCGATGGATTCCATTACTCTATTCATCAGCCAACCAAACCCATACCTCTATATCTATTCAGCCACTTTCAGCTGAAGTTGCATGCCGGGTATATTTTCGATGTAGGAATCAAGGTAACGAACATCATTCGCCATACGGCCCACTTTGGTCGTTGCGTCAATAGATACTTAATGTTGCCGGGAATAGGTAGTTCGGGAATACCATTCGATAAATCCATTTGCTTGGTTAGTTGCCTGGCAAAATTGGTATATATTGAATGCGGCTGTTTCACCAGAACCATGGAGTCACTGGATTCAGTGTTCAGCACTGAAAATGTTGATTTAGATTACATAAATATGTCTACACCTTGGTGTCGGACGAGCCCAGAAATCGATGCCTGCGACTCGAAGCACATTATGTTAGCACATGCCGACGAATTCATGTCTGCAACTTGCCCCAAATGCCTGCCTGTTTGCATAGAAACGGAATATTCCATGATGGTAAGCAGCAAGAAGCTAAGGCGTGCGCCACATTACATGGAAATTGTCACTAATGTCGATGACCTAATTGTCGCCAATTTTTTCGCTGATTCTTCCCTGGTCACTACTGTTTATGAAAATCCAGCTTTCACCACTGAGGATTTTGTTATCTATATTGGGAGCGTATTCAGTTTGTTTTTTGGTATATCCTATATTGCCATTTTGGAAGCAGTATTTAGATTTTTTATGTATATCAGGGGACTTTAGAATGCTAAATGGTGGAATATGATGTAATTGTTGCTGATTTGACAGATAATAAATTTTGGAATCAGTGTTTGTTGATCCTAATGCAAAGCCAAAGTGTATTACACTTTTCCGCATTTCCTGCAGAATTATGAAAAACTGATCTTTTTCCAGAATTTGGCAGATGGACCTGTACCCAGGCTTTTTAGGATTATACAGTCATATAAGTGGCCATGTTATATAAGGAACACTCATTTGGTTTCACAGGCTAGCTCAGGACCTTTTTGATTTTGCATAACATAAAATGAAATGAGCCCACCTCCTCATCCAGGGCACCCTACCACTAAGATGCTATCTGGGCTGTGTGGAACCTAGAATGAAGTGCTCCAAGCTCGCCTACTTTTGTCTTTTGATAAAGAAGAAAATAAAATAGATTAATCTTAAGATACTTCATGAATATTCAAATGGAATACTAGGTTGGGAATAGCTAAATTCAATTAGGCTGGATAACGCAATATATAATAGTGGGTGTACTGAATAAAAAATGATATTATGAATGACCATGTAAAATAATGCCCCTTATATACAATCATGGAAAATCACGGAATGTTCCAGAACATTGTAGAATATACATTAACAGAATATTATCCAATGCTATGCAAGCTTCTGGATTTTTTCCAAGAAAATGCAGTACATATAGTGTACCTGCACATCATGTTACGTGATCATACCGTAAGATGTGTGTCACTTAGATTCATATATCCACGCTGAAAAGATGAAAAGGAGTCTGCCTAGGTTATATGGGCTTGTACAGAGGGTACACAAAAGATATCCATGTACTAAACATGTACATGAAAGTTTACCACCTTAACTGTGTGGGGTGATACAGGGGGTGTAGAAAGTATGGTCAATGATGTAATATGATACAAATTTCATTGAGTGTGCTGGAAAATATAGAGGGTGTACAAAGAACGCCTGAAACGTTTTACTGTAGTGCAAATTGGGCACGCATGCATTGGGTTCGCTCTTGTATTTTTGGTGTTATATGTTTCACCATTGGTTGGCCTTCCCATGCGCAAATCGTATTAGTGTTTTTCGCCCAGCACCTGGGAGCCTTTATATTTTTCTCGCGCACTCACCAATTGTATGCGTAAGTGTTTGTTTGTGTTAGATAAAAGATTCTCTCCTAATTTTCATTACATAATAGGGAGTCAAATTGAGGAACCAAGCTTTCTTAATTTGTGGGGTAATCATTGCCGGGTTTAAGTACAGTAATTAAGTAATTAATAGGGTAAGCATGAGTGTTGGAAATGAGTGCATTAAGGACAAATTCTCGAACGGACTCCTGGCTCCACTCTCTAAACTCCGACAACACTAAAACACAACACAATAGCCATTAAAGCTCAGCAAAAATTCCAAAAACTAGAGCACACTAAATTAGGCAAGATGCTGTAACAGTTCTCGCACACTGGGTGGTAGCCGCTCTACCACCGACTGCACAGTCCTGCATCGCCTGTTGCGACTGCAGCAGTGCCCGTCACAAAAATCCAGGCCTGGGCCTGTGACTTGGCTGAGAAACATCAAGTCTACGGGTTCAGAGGAAAATGCACGATGGCACCTTTTGCACATCGTCACAATGCTTCTTAAAAGTAGGTTTGATAGTTTTCGAATATCAGTCTTGATCACGTGAAGAAGTTTTTAGACATGATAAAAATGTTTTCAATTTGTTTTTCATACTTTTTTTTGTGCTTCAGTGTAGATTGCATTTACACAAAGTTGTGTAAAGGAGAATAATGGAAAAAATCTGTTGGTTTTACTTCTGCCCAT
Source organism: Romanomermis culicivorax (assembly GCA_963922205.1). Classification (NCBI taxonomy): domain Eukaryota; kingdom Metazoa; phylum Nematoda; class Enoplea; order Mermithida; family Mermithidae; genus Romanomermis; species Romanomermis culicivorax. Next base: position 56,228 of record CAWUHX010000062.1, read on the forward strand.
TTTGGGCTCATTAATGTACAGTAAACTATGTCTTGTCCACAAATGAACTGTAATGTCTCGGTTTTTCAAATTTTTAAACGAATTGCTATTGTTTCGATCAGAAGATCAGATCAAGAAATTATATGTTTAACTAGATCAACTTTTTAGAATCAACTTTTGTCGAAAACTAATTCTTGACCTTATGGATCAAAAGTAAGATGTTGGGAATGAAATTTCAAAATGAAAATGGAGTATACTGATGCAGAATATAAAATCAAGTGTGATTTGTGTTGTTTAACCTCGATCTCTCGAATTGTTGTAGTGTGTTTCCGCCAATTTTCACGATTTCCTAATAGTTTTGTCAATTTCATAAAAACGCCCGCAAGTACAACACATCCAACCATGCCGGACCTGGCCCAGCCTGACGGTTACTGTAGAAGACGGTTTTTGTGAATTAGTCAGTGTATATTATTGATTCTTCTCCTGCGTATTGTCCACTATATTATATTTACCATTTTCACCTGTACATTACTCGCCTAGTTTTTATATTGGTAAGACGTCACGTTTTTGGAAGAGGCGATTTTTAGGTAAGTTTTATGAATAAATGTTTTGTTAGAAAAGCGTTTTATTTGTGTCCAAAAGTGTGTTACCTTGTCTGACTAGTTTTAGTCAGGCATTTCTTGGGAAGGCAGTATTCTGTTTTTGACTTCTCGCCCCTGAGTGAGGAGTCATTCCGAGGTTTAGGGCATGCGCAGGGAAGCACTGGCGTTAAGGTCGATCCCTGGCTATCTCTCCTGCACATCAATTCCCCTTGCCGATTTACACTTCTTCCTCCGACCTGACGGATCAAGGAGGCAAAAAATCGGTCAGAGCCGCCCCCAAACGCCCATCATAAATTAAAATACAACAGAATCACATCAAATTAGAATCAAATTCTTAAATATTATAGAGGATCAAAACTTGATCTGATCAAGATGATTTTTCTAGATTTCTAATTTTTTTTAATCATAATAGGAATCCAAAAAATATTTTATACTAAATAGAGCTATTTTTTGTTCAATTTTCGAAAATAAGCTTGTTTTCTTGCACCCTAGATTTTTATCTTTCAAATGCTCGGTTTAGAATTGGGCCATGTTCTTTTTGGGGGTGTAGAATCAACGACAGGAGTTCTAGAAGCGATCAACTGATACTATTATCCCTGCCTAAAAGCTTATCTCTTCTTCTTGGCCCACCGAGCCCTTCAATGTGCTTTTCGAGCAGACGCAGAGATAAAGTGGTCTTTCAAAACTACAAAACATATGTCTGCAAAAGTACAGTACACTTGATGATCATGATGAATGGGAAAAAATTGAAGCTACAGTAAACAGGATTCATCCGCAAAGTTACAGTATACTTGATGATCATGATGTCTGATGACCATACGATTGACTTTGCTGACTGAATGGAGCCCTATGACTGATTGCATGTGACATCACAACTAGGCTTCGATCAGTTAATTGTTGATCTCATATATGGTCATGATGGGCATGCTAGTTCGTCGCTTGTTCCGAATGTTCTTTCTGTATGTTGTGAAACTCTGTAGAAAGTCTAGAACCTGCGTGCATACTCACACTATATTACTGTACATAAAACTGACGACCTCGAAGTTAGATTCAAGCGAAATTAGATGTAAAAGAAACTACAGTAAACTATAGGTCTTCAAAGACATGTTTTGATGGCTAAAAATTTTTATGATAAAAATCTTCAAGCTTAATCAACATATTTACAATAAAGCGTAACAATTTGGCAAATTGTGTAAATTTGACATATTTTCAGCAATTTTGAGCAAGAAATTAGCATTTTAAGATAAATTTAAATCGATGTCCTTGATTAATATCCATTTTTGATTTGGAAATTTTGGAAATTGGTCGATTTTTTTAGGCTTAGGCTCAGCATCAGGCTTACCTAATCTCAATCATAGATCACCTGATTCCAATCGAGTTGAATTGCTAATCACTACGGGTGGAATGTTGTATGTTGCCATACAACATCCCTCCCCCTTGGAGCAACAGGGGGGCCCCTGGTACGGTCACCAGTGTTGTATTTGTAAATAGGTCGGCTTTCCCACACCCACATTTACCCGTGTTTCCCACACCCACATTTACCCGATTAGCTTAATTACTTGTACTTAAACCCCAACGCTAATTATCCCAACAATTAAGGAAAAGTCTAATTTCCTTAATTGCCTCCCTTACTACGTAAAGTCGAAAGGCGAAAGTTTTCTACCTTTATATTTTACACAATAAAACAAACGAGAAACTTACATACAAAACAATAATGGACGAGAAATATAAAAGTGATCAACTCCCACGCACTGGGGCAAGAGAAAGAAAAAGGCTGCATGGTGGGAGGCGGCAAATGGCGAGAATAGTGGTGGCCGGTGAGGCACACAACTAGTATATAAAAAACGAATAACAACGATAATAATAATGATGAGAGAGAGACCAGCGCATGCGTACCAACGTGCGCTACAGTAAGACGGCTGCTAATGGTCCGCGTTGCTCTCTCCACTTGCCACCTGCGGGCCTCATATGCGCTTTGACAAAACAACGAAAATCGGCGGAAAACACACTACAACACTATTTAGTCCTTTGATATTATATGTTGTGTTACTTAGCCTTATTGAACTTAGCTATTTACCAGCCAGTTTTCCAGTATGATATTTACCAATCATCTTAAGGCTAATCTATTTTCAACTTAGTTTGGTCGGTATTCAAGACACAACAAGTTTAAAATGCTATGGACAACATGTGATTGCACGCAATGTAAAATATAATGAGACATCAATTTGGATGACAAATGTTCTATAAATCATTCAGCCAAAAAGACGAGTTAATTGCGAAATTAATCGAATGAAAAATGGTATAAAATCTTTTAAACTCAATTTAAAATATAATAACGATCAAGATAACATTTACTATAATCGGTGATAGATTCATAACACTCATAAGTCGAGTATGGCTGTGAACATTCAACATACATCAAACTTGCGTCAAAAGCCATGTTATAATCAGCATTTGGCGATCCTTCTTTATTGTAAGGTTAGAATACTAGGCACAACATGTTACAGCTATAAAAAAGTAAGGTGATCAACCTTGTCTAATTTAGGAAGATTAATCCAGCTAAAAGTTAAAATCTTACCCTGGACACCCACGTACTCTACTAATTAGGCCAGGTTGTCCACACACAGCCTGCGGATTGTTGTTTTTTGGTCTAAAATAAGTTTACTGTCATTGTAAACAATAGGTTGGCAGCTCATCAGCTTACCCATCCACCGGCATAAAAGATTTAACCACATAATTGCCTTGAAATTCCACATTAAACGTTATTAAAACGATGTCGTCGAGTCCTCCACGGAATGGCGAATCTTTGGCGTCAAAATGGACTTTGTAAGCATGGAATCTTGATTGCTTATAACTGCAGTAATGTGTAGCTGATCGTTTCTTTAATGCTAGAAAACATAGAGATGTAAATATCCTCACAATTGTCTGCATTTTAGTTGCAGCTGATTATAATAACTCATTTTTGCTGTCCACTTTTTGGCCTGTACAACTGCATAGAAATGGTGAAACACTTTATTATAACTAGAGCACGGATTTTTAAGTGCTGCACTTAATCTTTTGTTTTGATGGAATATACTTCCCATGCTTAGAAATGCAATTATCCATGGTGTCTGATACAAAAGAATGCTAATTAACAGCACTTAATTGCACTTCATTTTTGGGTCTTGCACTTAATTGCACTTAATTTAAACTTTTTGTAAAAGTTGCACCTAAATGCATAGTTTTTAATTAAAAACTTGAAAAAACATGGTTAAAAATAGTTGAAAAGTTAAAAACTTTTCAACTATTTTTAACTTTTTAATTAGTTTTAACTTTTTTAAAATTAAAAACCTTTTTTAAAGTTAAAAACTTTTTAACTATTTTTAACACTTTAAAAGTTAAAAACGTTTTTAGTTAAAAACTTGAAGAAACATAGTTAAAAACTTGAAAAATAAGGTTTAATGAAAGATCAACAGTGGAAAATTTTCAGTGATGCGTCTGATTTTTTGAAATAGATTTGCCCGCAGAAAATATACAAGCAGTCTTGGCCGAAATCCTGATCTTCAATGGTCTGTTTCTGACTCCAATCCGGAATTTAAATTTAATACGTTGTTCACGACGTAGATGTAGAGCGTTTGTTTTCTCAATATAAATTAATATTGTCTGATCGCCGTCAAAGCTTAACATTTGAAAATATTGAAATGATAAATATTGTTATGTTTAATAAGTTTCTTTTCAACTAAACTTGACAGTTTGCTGCCATTAGAACGTCTTATTGCAATTTATTAAGGCCAAAAATTAGTGTAAAATTAGTTTTTTTGCACTTAACTGTGCACTTAATTTGCCATTTTTTTGCACTTAATTAGGCACTTAATTTGGATTTTTTTCGCATTTAAGAATCCGTGCTCTAATTATAAAACACGACATAACACAACAGTACAATGTATGTAACGGAGTAATATGGATGAGCAACGTTTCAGCAGTAATCCTACTACCTTCCTCAGGCTTTCTACAAATTTTTACTGAATTTCGACTAGAGCAAGGTTTGAACTGTGAGCTTTGAGTTTTTGAGTCGAGAGGACTATTCACTAGGCTATCTGGGCCAATTTTCATGGCGCTACATTTTCTATATATGTTGGTGGGTAGGGTGGTGGTTTTGCCTGCCTATAGCGCATGTGATGAAACTTCTGTTCCGTATACGACCAATTTCTATGCTTTTGATGCCTACAGTACTAGGGCCTGCTGCTTCCATTTCCATTGTCTCTCTGATTTTTCTCTTGAAGTTGTTGCTTTCCAGAGCTAATATCTTGTTGTTCTCGCAGGCTGGAGCACATCCACACTTCAGACAATGTTCAGCTACCCCACTTCTTTCTTGCTTGTGATTCTTCAGAGCATTTTCATGTTTTCAATGTTCGTCCTGTTTTTCCTCACCACCAGCATGAGACAAGTTTTGTAGAATAAACCATAATATTTTTTTTGAAATGCTTGTAGAATGATGAAAGGGGAAACAAAGTAGTATTCCATATTTTTGTTATTCTGTTCTAAGAAATGTGTATCTAGAAGCAACGATGAAAACTTGACCATATGTTGTATGCCCAAATCCATGTGGCCTCTGGCTCAGAAAAATAACACTTGGTGAGGGGCTCTAACCATAGACCTTCTGCATACAAGGCAAACGTGCTAGCAACTGTGCTCACTGAGTCACGTGTATGGTTCCAAAATTGTGGTTCTGGTGGTCTTGCTGAGAGCGGGGCATGCCATGTGATAAACAACCTCAAAACACATACATTTCCCATCCTACAGTAAGCTTTTTTTCCTTTCAATTACACTTTTTTGTTGATAACTCACTCTACGAATGCAAAATCTTACATTTGGCAATTGTCCAATTTTCACCAAAACCAAGCTCATGGCCATCAACTGTGACATTAACCAGTGGAGTGCTATCAACACCGACATAAATTGCAAACACGAATATCAGTAACATGATTTTGCACAATAAATTAGCACTAAATGACAATATCGAAGAGGTGGAATGAATTACATCCTGCATTAAGGACTATTTATAACGCCTTAAAAGGATCAAAACAATTTTCTAGAATGTCGAAGCTGACAAAATTCCGACTGTTTGCATAATAATTGTGCCCCATGCACCACCAGCTCAGCTATAGGTTAGCAAAATGAAACATCACCATATTTTTCTCTTATGATTGGAAAAATATGATCATCAAGTTCATTTTAGGTTCTGAAATTGTGTTAATATTTCGGATAAAATTGTCGTTCTTGTCAAAAAAAGTTATCCTAAAAAGATCTGGTTTTAGTTCACGAGGAGTTGATCTTTTTCTAAATGAAATTTAGTTGATTATTTCAGTAGGTCTGTAGTTTATTCTGACCTCTAGTCTAGCTTTAAGAGTCAAGTATCAGGTCTTTAGCATAGCTGAACATTATGCGTAACCCCAGAATGAATGCATTAAATGAAAATTTTGAGAAAAATTCATGTATTTGGTATGAATTGTTATATATCTTACAGAAGGGATGGGCCGAAACCAGTTTTATGTAGTTTCCGAATCTTATTCCAAATCCGAATACAGGTAATTAGTTAGTGCTGAATTCGAATCTGACATTTAGGATTGGGGCAAATCAGAATCCGAGTCCTACAATAATTTGTGCAAAATCAAACGCGCACCATGTCGAATACGAATCCAAATCCAGAAAAAAAGACCGAATCCAGCCGAATCCAAATCTGCGATTCGTCCCATCCCTATCTTACAGTATGATCACATAATATGATGTGCCAGTTAATTTCATGTACCACATTTTCCTGGAAAGTTCTAGAAACTTCCATAATATTCTATAATATTCCGTGATAGTATATAAGTGGTGTTACTTTGCATATTCATTCAGTTATTCATTTTGCTATTCAGTATGTTACTATTGTATGTTGTATTATTTAGCCTAATTAAACTTGGCTATTCACAAACTAGTATTCCAGTTGGGAATTATCTCAATGCTAATCTATTAAAATTATACTGTTTTCTTTCCTTTTTCAAATATTTCTTTTTCAATACAAACTTTCTGTACAATTTTAAAAAATCAAAAAATGAAAAAAAACAAATTAACAAGAAAGCAAAAACAGTAAAGTAACAACAAAACAGAAGAAAGCAACAAAAAGCGAAAAACCAACAAAAAAAGCAAGCAAATGGAAAAAAAACAAAAATAGCAAAAAACCAAAAAAACGAAAAAAATAAAAGATCAAAAAGTCAAAAAAGCAAAAACAAAAAACAAAAAAGCAGGAAAATCCGAAGAAAGGAAGAAACGCAAAACAAAGCAAAAGCTAAACCAAAAAAAGTAGTAAAAAAGCCGAATAGAAACAAAAAGAACAAAAAATACAAAAAAACAACAGAGCAATAAAAAAAGCAAGAAAGCATAAAAACGAAAAATCACAAGAAATAAAAAAGCAGAAAGAGCAAAAAAAGTCAAAACACACAACAAAATGCAAAAATGAAAAACAGCAAAAAAAGCGAAAAATACAACAAAAAAAGCAAAAAATCAACAAAACAAGCAAAAAAACAAAGCAGAACAGCAACAAAGAAAAAACCGATAAAAGTAAGAAAAAGCCAAAATAGAAACAAAAAGTACAAAAAAACAAAAACAACAAAGCAAAAAAAACAAAAAAAAAAGAAAAATCTGAAAAAAGCAAAAATAGCAAAGACATAAAAAAAAAGAAAAAAATGAAAACACACAACAACAAAAAATAAGGAAAAAGCAAAAAAGCGAAAGAAAAGGAAGAAACAAAAAAAACAAAAAGGTCAACAAAACAAGTAAAAATACAAAAATAGGAAATAACAAAGCAAAAGGCAAAAAAGCAACAAAAGAAAACCAAACAAGCAAAAAAGTGCAAAACAAAGCAAAAAAGTGCAAAACAAAGCAAAAAAGTGCAAAACAAAGCAAAAAAGTGAAACAAAACGAAAAGGTAATTGGAAAGTCGAAAAAGCCGATAAAAGTGACAAAAAACCTAAATAGAAAGTACAAAAAAGACAAAAAGAACAAAGTAACGAAAAAGCAAGGAAGCAAAAAAACAAAAAATGAGAAAAAAATGGAAAAGCAAAAAAAGCAAAGGAATGGAAAAAACGAAAAAATCGAAACGCAGAACAAAAAGCAGAAAAAGGAAACAGAACAAAAAGCAGAAAAAGGAAACAGAACAAAAAGCAGAAAAAAACAGAACAAAGCGAAAAAAATCAATCTACAAAAAAGCAAACGAAAACAGAAAACCAAAGCTAAGGCAAACAAAAAAAACAGCAACAGAAAACAAAAAAGTAACATAGCCAAAAAGAAAGAAACAAAGCAAAATGAAAAAACAGAAAGCAAAATGAAAAAAAGCAGAAAAAATAGAAGAGCAAGAAAAATCAAAAAATTAAAAAACCCAAGAATCAAAAGCAAAACAAAGGAAGAAAGCAGTGAAAAACAGAAAATCAAAAAAAGAACAGAAAAACAAGAAAAATTCGAGATAGGAAAACAAAAATACAGTTTCCTTCCTTCTTCGAATTTTACACTTTTTGTAGAATTATGGATGAGCAAAAAGACCAAAAAAGAAAAGAAAATGAAGAAACAACAAAAAAAAAATCAAAAGCAAAAAAAGCAAAACAACAACAAAAAACCAAAAACCAATTTTGAAGAAGGCAGAAACAAATATGCTGTTTTTTTCTTTTCCGAATTTTTTTTCAATTTATACTTTTTATAAAATTTAAAGGAGCCAAAAACCAATTCAAACCAAAGCAAAAAAAAAATTAACGAAAAAGCAGAAAAAGAAGAAAAAATTTGAAAAACAAGAGAAACACAAAAAAAAGTAAAAAATGCAAACTGGGATCGGTTAACACGAAATTTGCATACAGCTCGACCTGTGACTATCAAAGTGTGGTTTGGTTCACAATAGATTACCCGAATTACGGACTGCCGTTGACGTCAGCAAGGTAATGACATACAACCCTGCATTGACAGGGTTTCTCAAAAACTAGATTTTCTCCGGATGCAGCCGCGCTTACGCGAATCACGCACCGATCGCCATGGGGCGCCGCAATGCCCCTATGTCCACATCGCTGGGGCCGAAATTAAGTTTCAGCCCGTTTGGGGGGCCACACTCATTACGAGCACGGGGATCGTATGGTGTTCTCAAAATTTGGAGCACATCCCCACTTCGGACAATGTTCAGCTACCCTGTTTCTTTCTTCCTTGTGATTCTCCAGAGCATGTTTATGTGTTATATTTGAGTTTGGGTCGGGGCTTTGAGTATAAGGCAGGAGTGGGAGTCCAGGGTCCGTGCTTAATGCGCGTATTTCCAACACCCACGCTTACTACTAAATGTACTTAAACCCAACGCTAATTACCCAACGGATTAAGGAAGATTTGTGTCCTTAATCTGTCTCCCAATTAAAATAAGAAGTGTAACGACCCGTTTGAGAAGTACTTTACTTTATCCTAAAATACGGGTGGTGGTTATGGTAGGCAACGCGCGGGTACGGTAACAACGGTAATACGAAAAGGCAATCGATGGCTGCTTCGGTCGTCAACAATGGAAAAGGATAACACGCGCTCTGCTTGCAAATAAAACGGACTCGGTTTAACTGCTTTTGAATAAATTATCGCTTGCAAATAAAAATAGGCGCTTGCAAATAAAATTAAAACCACCAATTCTGACGGAATCATGCTTTGCTTCTCTTTAAGTACGCTTCTTTGGCCACTCCCTTGATGCTTGCGGGAGGTCTTGTTTCTGTCAATCTTCTTCCGCCAATTGCTGCTTCTTGCTTTGTCTTCTAGCTAATTTGGTCATGCCTTCCAACGCTTTCCTAGTACCGTATGCTTTTCGTGCTTTCCTTATGCTTGCTTCCTACGGTGGGCTTAGCCACACCTCTGTGCTTCTGTGCATGCTTTCTGTCCTCTGTGTATACACGTTTTATGGGACCATCACTACCGTTCCACTTCAGACTACTGTCTGGAGGGGCTTTTACTTTTTACTGTGTGCAGGTGTTGTTTACGCTTTTTATGGGGAATTACAGTAGCCGTGGAATGTGTATTTTAGTGTACGTTCTAGGGGACCAGCTGCCATTGTGGCAATTAATTGGGGCGTCTTAATTGGGTCAATAGCGGCTACTGGGGTGTGGATGGATCAAAATAAAGTACTTCACATGATTTTACAGGAATGTTTGGGTGTGAATCCCAGACACCCTTGAGATGATAAATTACAAAATGAAATAATATTTAATAAACGAATATCACATAATGTATTCTACATATTTACAGTACTGCGTTAGCAGGTACGTTACAGAAGGAATGAAGGAGAATTCCCTCCGATTTTACCTGACACAAAATATAAACACTTACTATACAAAACAAGACGGGCGAGATAACAATCCCTCCCAAGCGCTACGAGAAATAAATGAAGAAAAGGGCTGAGCGTGCTGGGAGGTGACGAGTAGGCAAGGAGAATAAACCAATGATAAGTATACACCAAATTATAACACACACCACTGAGAGCAACCAGGCGCACATGTACTGACATGCCCTACAGTAAGACGACTGTCAATGGTCCGCCTCACTCACTCCACTTGGTACTTGTGGGCCTCATATGCGTGTCGATGACAAATGTGTAGCAAAATCAGCGGAAACACACTACAACATATGTTGGGATGTTTTTTGTTTTCGATGTTCATCCTGTTTCTGTGATGTAGACCTTCTGACATGGTTCCATTGGTATGCAGTACACTACACTCTGTTTTTCTTCTTTCTACCTGGTAGGGGCCACTGTGCTGGAGCGTTTGCTGGTCCACCAATCTAACTTTATACTGCTTACATATCTGTTTCAACAAACATTCCAACAATTGAATTAAGAATAGATATGTATATGATAAAATATGCAATGTATGATATAGGATATACGGCAGATAGATAGAAAACATGTGGTAGATTTTCAACATGTAAACACAGTTGAACCTTCCGCTTTCTTCCGCCAGTTGAACCTTCCACTATTCAGATGTTTTTGGTCACTTCTTTGTTACATTTTTTTATCCGATTTCACGCCCATTGCCTCTATTTTGTACTATCTCTATATTGTATTGGCATCACTTATTGGTAACCCAATACAAGCCCAACACATGCATGTAATTGGGGATGGAAGTGCTACGGAAAACCCCCCTTCAGAAATTGTCGACCATATGGCTAGCCATCAGGCGACGGTACCTCCCCAGGATTTTCCAATCCTTCGGCTGGCCATATGGTAGCCGTAGGGAACCCCATACTGTTGGTCTGGAAAATACCGAAAAATGTTAAAAAACATCAATTTTCTTGGCCCTTCCCACCATAAATACATTTTTTCAGAATATTTTAGAAAGAAAATTACTATTTTTTGAACTATATTTCAGACTTTTTTCCTGAAAAAATCGAAATTTTTCTTCGAGGAACCCCTTCATAGAAAATTTTGGGAATTAATAACCCCCAGCCTTAAAAAAGTTGCCCACCCACAGACCTCAGGGCTCTGTTACATGTATGCCTCAACATAATAAATTGTGTTCTATTGTGAGCAAAAGGGGTTCAATAAGATTTGGGAATTCGAGATGCAGGTAGGAACTTCTCTATCAGAAGTCACAGTGTTGAGCACGAGGTTTAGGCCCTTTTTTGGTGAGGTACCTGATAAAATTTGTCTGAATGTTTGTTTCAGCTGATTGTAAAAAGCTCATTTTCACTAGCCTGTACAACCTCATAAAAATGGTGAAATGCTTTATTATAACACACAGTATAATGTAACAATACAAGGTTGCTTATCCATATTGCTCTATTACACATTGCTTATCCATATTGTTCTGTTACATATGTCGTATTCTTACATTATATCCTGTCTTATATTATGTATTATAATGAAGCATATCACCATTTTTATTCCGTTGTACAGGCTAAAAAGCAGACAGCAGAAATGAGGTACCTGATAGTCCAGTGGGAGTAATAAAGTGCTTGTTGTGTGTTAACCTATGGTTCAACTGTTGCAACTTCTTTCGTATTAACTCAAAGGTCAGACATATCATGCAACATCCACAGTAGCCTAAAACCATGACTTGGAGGCACAAAATCAAGTCAACAGATTCAGAATAAAACGCATGATGGCAACTTCCACGCATTGTCCCATGCCTATGAATCATTTGTCCAGCATGCATCTGGGACGTGTCCATGATGCTTCTGAGAGGTACCCAGCACATTTTACGGACAATAACACTAATGTTGTATTTTATAACGGGATGCGCGCTGATGAGTCACAGGCAGGATTGGGGTTCCAGGATTCGTCCTTAATGTACGTGTTTCCCATGCCCACGTTTACCCCATTAACTTAACTGTTTGTACTTAAACCCGACACAAATATCCCACCAATTAAGGAATAGACACTTTCCTTAATTGTCTCCCTTATTGCGTAAAACTGGAAGGAGATAATTTTCTACCTTTAATATTACGCAATAAAAACAAACGAAAACTTACGTACAAAACGAAAGCGGGCGAGAAAAGTAAATAATCAACTTCCACGCACTGGGACAAGAGAAGAAGGGCTGAGTGGTGGGAGGCGATGAATAGTGAAATATAAAAGTGGCTGGCCGGGCGCACACTTAGTATACGAAACATACGATAATAATAAAAAAAGAGAATAATAATGGAGAGAGATACCAGCGCATGCGTACCAATGTGCGCTACAGTAAGACGGCTGCTGGTGGTCCGCGTTGCTCGCTCCAATTGCCACCTGCAGGCCTCATACGCGCTTTGACAAAAATAACGAAAATCGGCGGAAAACACACTACAACACTAACAGGTTGTGTGCTCATGTCACATGAAACCAAGATTTCCTTCTGTCGTACTCAAATCTCAAAACTTATTTACTATGACTTCTGGTGGCTGGAAGCTCACAGTTCAAACCTCACTCTAATCGAAATTTGGTAAAAGTTGTAGAAAGCCTGTCCAATGTAGTAGCATTACCACCGAAATGTCGCTTATCCATATTGTTCTGTTACATACGTTGTATTGTTGTGTTATATCCTGTGTTATGATGAAGCATTTCACCATTTTTATACAGTTGTTCAGGGCAAAAATCAGACAGCAAAAATGAGCTATTAGCATCAGCTGCAACTAACATCCAAGCAATTGCTAGGAACCCTGGTGGCAGGAGTGAAACTGGTGTTTATAGAGGTACAAAGCTATTCCTATAAGTATAGTATGTACATAACTTGAAAATTTGGCCGTGTACTGAGTACTGACCCTAGTTGTTGAAGGAGTGTTTATACTGACTCTAGTGGACACCAGTATTTTTTTTGCTACATTTGCACTATAATGTGGAAAACTTTTCTGAAATGTGGAAAAAAATTTTGACCTCTTTCAACAAATGTTGCAAAAACTTTGACGAGTTCTCAAAAAATTTTATTCACAATACATTTATTTTATCCAGAAATTGTTTTCAAATAACACTGAGAAAAAATCTAATCACACTTATATGAAATGGTAAAATCACAATTCTCCGATTAGCAAATAGTCTCCTCCATCTTGATCGTCAATTTCATCGTCGGTGTCTGTGAAATAAAATTCCAAAAATTAGGTAAGTCTATATGTATAGTGATAGTTGATACCTCACCTCCATCCATACCCTCTTTCTCCTGATCAACAGAAACATCCTTTTTGCAATGTTCATAATGTTCGTAATGTTCATCGGAATCCTTGTCTTCAACTGCAACCGTTGTCAGATACAGCAACAAAATTTTGGCACCACAAATATTAGTCGATTCGTCGACATGAAGGCATATAGCTTTGGCACTTTTAAACTGAAAGCGTCTTAGTTTTTCAATATTAAGCTGTATTAGAATAGTAAATAATACCTTTGAAATACAAGAATCGAGAACGGCACGACCAATCGACTCCAACATTCGATAAGTAGAAAACAACGACCGATGTTTGGTAGAAATTTTGTATTTGTACTTAGAATTGCTACTAATCGAATTTTGGGCTTTGTCTTTCGCCTTTTCAAGGTGATGCATCGTCAGTGTATGCAAAAATTCTATCTTATTTATACTAATTTCATTTTGCATTCCCGCTAGTATATTTGTCATCAGCGCAATCATTTGAGATTCGATTTTCGTTTGTGCTTTCTCGACTGCGGCAATTAACAGAATTTGCATGGGCGCAATTTGTAAATTTTGCTTGTGTTTAACACTGACTGTGTGTTTCGAAAAGGTCTGTTTGAGCCACGTCGAAATTTCTTTCCCAGTCGTTCTTTTTGTCAATTTTGTTCCGTTTGCAAACTGTGCATTTTACAGTGTTTTCAGTGACTCGAACAAGCCATGGAAAATCTTTTGACCAACTAGTCTGAAACGTACGAGCAATGACATCAACTGCAGCCATGTTGCCATTTGACAAATTGACTAACTGATTGTTATTTGCATCCGTTTCGGCAGGTGCTGTATGTGCAAATTCAATCGGTGCTTGAACAGATTTAATATAATTGGTAATTTTATTTGACATCTAAAAAAACATTATTCTTATAAGACGTCGCTCAAATTAATACCGAAGCAACAATATTCATTTCTATGTAAAACATACACAATATACATTACATACACGACATAATAATAGATAAATTAAAATGTTGAAAAATTTTTCCGTATGTTGAAAAAAATTTGAACGTCTTTCCACATTTGTGGAAAAAAGTTTTGACCAAAAAAAAACACTGGTGGACACCCACCCGTGCACCGTTGCCATGCTGTGTGCCTCCAGCAACAAGATGACATTTTACTATTTGACAGGCACAATGATCATGTACAAAAAAATGTAATAACATCTGCAAACACAGGAAGATCCTAATTCTTTGTTCCTGTGTAGGATACCAATTTATAAGATCACAATAAAAATACCTTTTTGTTTAGTTTCCCAAATTTTGTCCATGCCCTAAAAATTACGACAAGCGTCCCATGGGGTTAGTTTTTGAGAATTTAAAAAACGCCCACTTCTTCAAAGTTGTCAGAGAATACTGCCCGCCTATTGATGATCAATTCGTCTTTTGCCAACTGTTCGGTAACCCGTCAAACTGCAGCGACCGATTCTCCCAAGTCATGTCCGACATTGGAGTGTGCGCAAATTTTAATGGAATGGATTTTGCACCCATTGCCAGCCACGCCTCTGATTTGGGAAAAAATTTAAATTTTCCTAATCTTCTTTACCTAATTTCTTCAATTTTGTAATTTTTCTATAGGAAAATTTGGAAGCTTTTTTAGTGCTTCAAAAGTTGGCGGGATAAAGGTTAATTGATCAAACATTCATTCGCTATTGACCATCGCTTTGAAAGTGAAGATGAGAGAATATTGCGGCAGTTTGCGGAAATGCGTGACCCGACAATTGAGCGCCGGACAATTGAGCGTGGACAATTGAGCGCGGACAACTGAGCGCCAGACAACTGAGCGCCTTGACAACTGAGCGCCGACAACTGAGCGCCGACAACTGAGCACCGACAATTGAGCGTCGACAATTGAGCGCCGACAATTGAGCGCCAGACAACTGAACGCCGTGACAACTGAGCGCCGAGACGACTGAGCGCCAAGTCAACTGAGCGCCGAGACAACTGAGCGCCAGACAACTGAGCGCCAGACAACTGAGCGCCAGACAACTGAGCGCCGACAACTGAGCGCGGACAACTGAGCGTCGACTATTTAATGGCTTAGGCTTAGGCTTAGGCTTAGGCTTAGCCTTAGGCTTAGGCTTAGGCTTAGGCTTAGGCTTAGGCTTAGGCTTAGGCTTAGGCTTAGGCTTAGGCTTAGGCTTAGGCTTAGGCTTAGGCTTAGGCTTAGGCTTAAGCTTAGGCTTAGGCTTAGGCTTAGGCTTAGGCTTAGGTTTAGGGCTTAGGCTTAGGCTTAGGCTTAAGCTTAGGCTTAGGCTTGGGCTTGGGCTTGGGCTTGGGCTTAGGCTTAGGCTTAGGCTTGGGCTTGGGCTTAGGCTTAGGCTTAGGCTTAGGCTTAGGCTTAAAAAACGCTCAATTATAATGCATTAAATAGTCGGCGCTCAGTTGTCGGCGCTCAATAGTCGGCACTCAATTGTCCGGCGCTCAATTGTCGGTGCACTGCGGAAATGGACTGGAGATGGATTTCATCACTCTATTCATCAGCCCACTAAACCCATACCACTATAGAATTTTGGAAGTACACCTCAGCCCATTTTCCTATAAGGCGAAAGGCAGGATTTACAGAATTATGCAGTCATCTGAGTGCACACCTTAGACTGCTTCTCATTTTGGAGCCTTTGCCACATAGTGGAGCCTGTATTCCATCGGCTAGCGCCTGTTCAACAACAACTTTTTTTGGTTATGTTCGCCATAGAAATGGATAGGGTTAAAAAAAAGAAAACAAAAACAAGGACAGAAAAGCAACAAAGCAACAACGAGAAACAAAAAAAGCAGAAAAAAGCAAAAAACACAGAACAAACAAAAAAGCAAAACTAAGCGAAAAAGTAAAACAAGGCGAAAAAGACGAAAATTTAAAACAAGGCGAAAAAGTAGAAAAAAGCTGAAAAGAGAAAAACCAATAAAAGGGACAGAAAAGCCAAATAGAAAGAAAAGAACAAAAAAAGACAAAAAGCAACAAAGCAACAGCAAGAAACAAAAAAAACAAAAAACATACGAAGAAAAAAAGCAAAACAAAGCGAATAAGTAAAAAAAGCTAAAAAAGCCAAAAGAATCGAGTAGAAACGAAAAGAACAAAGAAAGCAAAAAAAACAACAACAAAGCAACAACAAGAAACAAAAAACCCAGAAAAAACCAGAAGCACGAAACAAAGTAGAAAAGAAAAACAAAGCAAAAGTAAAAAAAGCTAAAGAAAACAAAAGCCAGAAAAAGAAACAAAAAGCCAAACGCAAAACGCAAAACCAAGAGAAGAAAAAAGGCAAAAAAGCAACAAAAAGAACAAAAAGTAAAAAACACAAAACGAAGCAAAAAAGTGAAACAAAGAAAAAAAGTGAGAAAGCTAAAAAAAGAAAAACCAATAAAAGAAACAAAAAAGTCAAATAGAAAGGAAAAGAACAAAAAAAAGACAAAAAACAACAAAGCAACAGCAAGAAACAAAAAAACAGAAAAACAAAAAAAACAAACAAAAAACATACGAAAAAAAACAAAACAAAGCGAATGAGTAAAAAAAGCTAAAAAAGCCAAAAGAATCGAGTAGAAACGAAAAGAACAAAGAAAGCAAAAAAAAACAACAAAGCAACAACAAGAAACAAAAAACCCAGAAAAAAACAAGAAGCACGAGACAAAGTAGAAAAGAAAAACAAAGCAAAAGTAAAAAAAGCTAAAGAAAACAAAAGCCAGTAAAAGAAGTGAAAAGCCAAACACAAACGCAGAACAAAAAAGACAAAAAAGCAACAAAAAAAGAGAAAAAGCAGAAAAAGCAAAAAACACGAAACAAAGCAAAAAGCGAAACAAAGGGAAAAAGTAGCTGAAAAAGCCAAAAAATGAAAAGCAATAAAAACAAACAAGCCAGATAGAAATGAAAAGAACGAAAAACACAGCAAACCAGAAAAATCAAGAATGCAAAAAAACGGAAAAACAGAGAAAGATCAAAGAAAAACATACAAATCAAACCAGGCAAAAAATCACTATACACAACTTCCGAGTTGGTCGATGGATATTGAGGTCAAATTTTACACATTGAAGCTCCAGGTGTACTTTGTATATTTTTTGTTTTTCCTTTTTTCCACCTTCAATTTTGTTTTTGGTTTCTGTTTTTTCCTTTTCCTTTGTTTGTTTTCTTCTGCTTTTTGTTACTTTTCTATTGCTTTTTGTTTCATTTGCTTTGTTTTTTCCTTTGTTTTTTCCTCTGTTTTGTCTTCTGTTTTTTCTAGTTTTTTCTTGTTTTTTTTGTCTTGTTTTTTTGTTCCTCTTCTTCTGCTTTTTGTTACTTTTCTGTTGCTTTTTGTTAATTTTGTTTTGTCTTCTGTTTTGTCTTCTGTTTTGTCTTGCTTTGTCTTGTTTTTTGGTTCTTTTCTTTTGCTTTCTGTTTCTTTCCTTTTGCTTTTTGTTACTATTCTTTTGCTTTTTGTTTTGTTTCTTTTGTTTCTTTTGTTTTGTCCTCTGTTTTGTCTTATGTTTTTTCTTGTTTTTTGTCTTGTTTTTTTGTCTTGTTTTTTTGTTCCTCTTCTGCTTTTTGTTACTTTTTTTATTGCTTTTTGTTTCATTTGTTTTTTGATGCTTTTGTTTTGTGCTCTGTTTCGTCTTCTGTTTTTTTCTAGTTTTTTCTTGTTTTTTTTGTCTTGTTTTTTGTTTCTCTTTTTCTGCTTTTTGTTACTTTTCTGTTGCTTTTTGTTTCTTTTGTTTTGTCTTCTGTTTTGTCTTCTGGTTTTGTCTTCTGTTTTGTCTTGCTGTGTTTTGTTTTTTTGCTTCTTTCCTTCTGCTTTTTGTTACCTTTCTTTTGCTTCTTGTTTTTTTCTTCTGCTTTTTGTCACTTTTCTTTAGCTTTTAGTTTCATTTATTTTTTGTTTCTTTTGTTTTGTCTTGATTTGTCTTGATTTGTCTTGTTTTTTTGCTTCTTTTCTTTTGCTTTCTGTTTCTTTTCTTCTGCTTTTTGTTACTTTTCTTTTGCTTTTTGTTTTTTTGTCCTGCTTTTTGTTACTTTTCTTTTCCTTTTTGTTTTTTTTCTTCTGCTTTTTGTTACTTTTCTTTTACTTTTTGTTTTACTTCTTTTGTTTCTTTTGTTTTGTCCTCTGTTTTGTCTTATGTTTTTTCTTGTTTTTTGTCTTGTTTTTTTGCCTTGTTTTTTTGTTTCTCTTCTGTTTTTTGTTACATTTCTATTGCTTTTTGTTTCTTTTGTTTTGTCTTCTGTTTTGTCTTGCCTTGTCTTGTCTTTTTGCTTCTTTTCTTTTGCTTTCTGTTTCTTTTGTTCTGCTTTTTGTTACTTTTCTTTTGCTTTTTGTTTCTTTTATTCTGCTTTTTGTTACTTTTCTTTTGCTTTTTGTTTCTTTTATTCTGCTTTTTGTTTCTCTTCTTCTGCTTTTTGTTACTTTTCTGTTGCTTTTTGTTTCTTTGTTTTGTCTTCTGTTTTCTCTTCTGTTTTGTCTTCTGTTTTGTCTTGCTTTGTCATGTTTTTTTTTGCTTCTTTTCTTTTGCTTTCTGTTTCTTTCCTTTTGCTTTTTGTTACTTTTCTTTTGCTTTTTCTTTCTTTTCTTTTGTTTTTTGTTACTTTTCTTTTGCATTTTGTTTTGTTTCTTTTGTTTCTTTTGTTTTATCCTCTGTTTTGTCGTATGTTTTTCCTTGTTTTTTTTGTCTTGTTTTTTTGTCTTGTTTTTTTGTTTCTCTTGTTCTGCTTTTTGTTACTTTTCTATTGCTTTTTGTTTCTTTTGTTTTGTCTTCTGTTTTGTTTTGCTTTGTCTTGTTTTTTTGCTTCTTTTCTTTTGCTTTCTGCTTCTTTTCTTCTGCTTTTTGTTACTTTTCTTTTGCTTTTTGTTTCATTTGTTTTTTGTTTCTTTTTTTTTCTCTGTTTTTTCTTCTGTTTTTTCTAGTTTTTTCTTGTTCTTTTTGTCTTGTTTTTTTGTTTCTTTTAACCGCTTTTTGTTGCTTTTCAGTTGCTTTTTGTCTCTTTTGTTTTGTCTTCTGTTTTGTCTTCTGTTTTGTCTTGCTTTGTCTTGTTTTTTTGCTTCTTTTCTTCTGCTTTTTGTTTCATTTGTTTTTTGTTACTTTTCTTTTGCTTCTTGATTTGTTTGTTTTCTGTTTCTTTTGTTTTGTCCTCCATTTTGTTTTTTTCTCTTTTTCGTGTTGTTCTTCTACCGCTGGTTTTTTGTTTACCTTGTCTTTTTTTGTTTGTTTTTTTATTTTTCCGTTACAACAAAAAAGCAAAAAAGAAAAAATAAATAAAAGTTAAAAAATGCAATAAAAATAAAACAGCAAAAGGGCGAAAGAAAAAAACAAAAAAAGCAAAAAAACGGACGAAAAGAGCGGAAAAAAACAAAAAAGAAAAAAAAGAAAGGAAACGAAAAAATTGAAAAGCAACAAGGAAAAAAGGCAATTGTAAACAATTTAGGGAAGAACCTTGGACCCGCGATGTTACATTCTCTACATACCATACAAATGTTCTTTAACAAGCTTACATAAGTGCTTAGTGATAGAAATCTTACAGTATGATCACATTACATGATTTGCAAGTTCAATGTATGCATAGCTTACAGTATGATAACAAAATATGATGTGCACGGACATTCGATCTAATGCATTTTCCTGGAAAGTTCTAGAACATTCCACAATATCCTAATTTTACACTAGATTGAAGATATTTCACAAAATACTGTGAATAATCAAGTCCGGTTTTTTTGCCAAGTAAAGTACGATGATTGTTGTTTACTGTAGCATTAAATTCTGAAATAGTGCTTTTTCAAACTTGCGACTGTTTTCCGGTGCTTTGAAATCACTAGCGTCATTTCATGTAAAGTAAATTTAGAAAAACGTTGAATACCTTTGAACTCAGAAATAGAATTTCTTATCGTACTTAAAAGTCATCTGAACATTTTGGCATCTAATTGATCACTTTAGATGCAATTTTGACATGAGAAAATCATTGTTTTTCAATTTGAGTGATTGTTGTAGTGTGTTTCCACCGATTTTACGTAATTTGGTAATAGTTTGTCGATTTCGAAGAAACGCCCGCAGGTACGATTTGGATCGAGCATCAAGGACCATTCGAGGCTGTTTACTGTAGGAAGTGGATTTGGCGCATGTGTAGGTAAGCTGTCATTTTTTACTAGTACTATATTGGCCACCAGTTAGTTTCTCCCATGTGCCTTTTTGTCATTCTCCCAGAACGGGCGGAACCTTGTATAGCTCCGCCCTCTTTTGGTTTTTTAGCTTACTAGTCGCCATTGCATCATTCCTTTTGCTTTCATTAGTGTATTGTTTTTGATTAGGTAAAGTTTCTTAGGAAAGCATCTCCTCTTTTCAACTAAGCTTTGGGGATTCAAATTAGGAAACCGAATGTTTGCGAGTTTGAATCGGCTTTAGGTACCTGAAGTTTAACATCTTTCCAGCAAGCATGGGTGTAGGAAACTCATGCATTAAGGACAATCCTCCCCTGCCGAATCCTCTATTCTCTTCCAACTCATGGACTAGGACAGGTAAACAACCTGAGGGATCCTAACCCCTCATCTATTTTCAAATACAACATGATCACATCACTAATCATTTGATATTGACAATTTGCTAACGATCTATGAACGTTTTTTCAAGTCTTATTTGATTACTTTTTAGGTTAATTATAACGATTTTTCACTTTTGGAGTTGGTGCCACGCCCAAGACTAATCATTTGTCTATCAAAAATCGGTCGAAAATTTCAGTGATTGCAAAATCAGGTTTATCACAACATCAAATAATCGATCAAATGTGGTGCGAGTATGGTGTAAAACAATCAAAAAGTGCTATTCAATATTTGTTAACCAAGGAAAATGCTTTTGGATTGTTGGAAAGAAAAAACGGATTACGAAGACCGAAGAAAAGAAATGTTAGAGTGGATAGCCAACTTGTTCGATTAGCACTTGGAAATCAGGAGCAGTCATTGGGTCAATTATAGGCTGATTTTCAATGTTTAAGTGGTGTTAAATTGAGCTGAAGTAGCAATAAGCAGCATTTAGCACCAGTAGGATTCAATATTTATCGATGTAAGTGCAAACTTATGCTATCAAAAGTGAATTTGATTAAAAGAAAAAATGCACAAAATTAAATTTAGAACAACCAATTGAATATTGAAAATCAGTGATTTGGTCAGATGAATCTCGATTTTTTTTTGGTTTTAGACAGACCCAAATTTTGCATATGAAGAAGCGACGAAGCTTATAAGCCCGAATGTTTGAGTAAAATAATCAAAATGGACGAGGGTGTGATGGTTTGGGGTTGTTTTAACCCTTGACGTCTTGGTGCAGTGGTTTGGATCGATCGAGTCAAAGTGAATGCCGACAGGGGTTCCCCGATACAGAAACACGAGCCCCAAGCAGCCTGGCTCTCTGTGGGACTGACCCTGAACTTCCTCAAGCGAAACTGAGACAGAATTATCTGCCTCCAAGACTCACTCACTGTTTCTTCAATCAAGACTGTCATCAACTTTCCTCGGGCCATGCTGGGCTTCACATGCAAAGTGTAAACAATGTGTTGTAGTGTGTTTTCCGCCGATTTTTTATTGTTTTGTCAAAACGCGTCAGAGGCCCGCAGGTGGCAAGTGGAGAGAGCAACGCGGACCACCAGTGGCCATCTTACTGTAGCGCACGTCGGTACGCGTGCGCTGGTCTCTCTCAATTAATATTGATTAATGTTAATTTTTTTTTGTTTTTTTTGTATTCTTATCTACTAGTTGTGCGCCCCGTCGGCCACCACTAGTACGTACTCGTTGCCTCCCACCACGCTTTTCCGTCTCTCTTGTTCTCGCCCGCGCGTGGGAGTCGATTTATTGTTTTCTATTCTTCTTCGCCTCGCCCATCTCGTTTTGTCACGTAAGTTTCGTATATTATAGCCTAATAGTAAAAGGTAGAAAAAACTCCCTCGCCTTTCGGTATTGCGCATTAAGGGAGACAATTAAAGAAATTGGGTTTTTCTTTAATTGTTGGGATAATTAGTGTTGGGGTTTAAGTACCAGTAATTAGTTTATCGGGTAAACGTGGGTGTGGGACGCACGTACATTAAGGACGCAACCTCGGAATCCCAATCCTGCTCACGCCGCATCATCTCCACCCCGACCAAACCCAAAAATACAACAAATGTATAAACGAAAAAATAACAATAAACTATGGTGGTGTGCGCATTCTCGCTCTTCTCCTCGGCCACTGCTCACGAAACGATTAATTGACAATAATGAATAACTGCACGACGGTGTGCCTAACATCAATACTGCATGTTGTATGCAAAACTTTTGCACTATCCATTTATTTGTTTTTTGGGCCAAAAATGTTGTGACACAAACCGTTTTGCAGGTTTGTTTACTTAGTAATAATTGGAAACACTTTAACAACAAAGAA
Organism: Romanomermis culicivorax; assembly: GCA_963922205.1. Taxonomy (NCBI): domain Eukaryota; kingdom Metazoa; phylum Nematoda; class Enoplea; order Mermithida; family Mermithidae; genus Romanomermis; species Romanomermis culicivorax. The sequence continues at coordinate 78,827 of CAWUHX010000062.1, forward strand.
ACTCTTGAAAATAAAAATGAAATGATTAGAGGACCAAAGGTCAGAGGAATTGACCCTCTGACACAGTAATGTACTGAATAGTATAATAAATTACTTAAGGACTATGGAAAATAATGCATCTGGTATACTATCATAGCAAACTGTAGAATATTCTAGAAAATTGTGTAGTATACATGAACAGAACATTGTGGAATTACCTAGAAATTTTTAGGAAAATGCATTACATGAAATGCACCTTAACATTATATTATCTGATCATACGGTAGAATATGTATGAGTAAGCTTGTAAAAAGGCTTGTCGACAGAGGTGTTGATGACCAATACGATTATCAGGTTGTGGTTAGGGAGTTAGGATACAGTAGTAAGTTACACCATAAGAGGTTTGCACCTCCTCACAGTTTGCTTTTCCACTTCCTGTTGGCCCGAGGTTGTAGCATTCATCCAACATAAATGCAAAATTAGTTAATTTAACAAAGTCGCAATTTTAAAAAAATTTTTGTTGGCAAAATTCAAAAAAAGAAATTCTGAAAATGTAATCAAAATGCAATAAGATTTAAAAATCTCCCAAATTACATCCATTATTTTTGGAGAATTCTGATGTGTAAAACTAAAAGAATGATGGAGATTTTTAGGCTGACAATATTTAATTCTGATATCAAAGCTTTTTAGTATGAAACTATCAATTTCTATGTTTCTCACGTTTTTTGTCATTTTCAAAGTGATGAGTAAGGAGCATTTATAAAACCCACAACTGCACCATCCATATAACATTTACTCATGGCTACATTACATCATTGATGCGTAGAGCACCTAGTCTTCACTTTTGCATTATATTATTAGGCCACTTGAGACATGGGAGTTTTAGCAATTTTTTAAATTTTAGTTTATTGCTACATTGTCACAAATTTTATTTCATTGTCTTTTTCATACGAAATTTTCAAATCAGTATTGTCTTTTTGTCAGTTTTCCCCATTATTTTACTGAAAACTAAAAATCTAAACTTTTAGTATGCGAATAAATGCTCAAATTTCATTGAAAAAATGACGTATATTTTAATTGTAACACATTAAATATCAAAAGTTGCACGTATCGTATCAAATGACAAAAAGATCTTTGGCCATACTTTTTTCTTCGAACAAATTTTTCATTTGCCAAATCTCATAAAATTATGAGTCAAATTGGGAGACGTATTTTGTGGCGGACGCACTTCTGAAATGAAGCTACATTCAACATTTTTATAGATTCATATAGGACTTGAGATATATTACTCTTTTTTGGCTGCTTTGTACTTGGAAATGTAATTATTCCTGGAAAGATATTTCCTATTAATATAGCCAGAGTACAATTATGTATAAAAAAAGAGGCTTCTATTCTCAACTTATACTGAAAAAATTAGAATTTCAACTCCACCCAGTACATGAAAACATGCAAATGTTGTATTCATTAATGGGTTGGCAGGGGATGAGTCACAGGCAGGATTGGGATTCCAGAGTTCGTCCTTAATGTACGTGTTTCCTGCACCCACGTTTACCTGATTAACTTCATTGGTTATACTTAAACCCGACACTAATAACCCACAATTAAGGAAAAGAATCTTTCCTTAATTGTCTCCCTTATTGCATAAAACCGGAAGGAGAGAATTTTCTACCTTTTATGTTACGCAATAAAACAAACGAAAAACTTACGTACAAAATGAGAGCGGGCGAGAAAAATAAAGAAAAATGATCAACTCCCACGCACTGGGCAATACAAGAGAAGGAATGCGTGGTGGGAGGCAACAAATGGGGAAGAAATAGCAGTGGCCCACGGGGCGCACAATGAGTATACAAAGTATATAACAATAAGTGAACCACAATGATAAGAGAGACCAGCACACGCGTACCGACGTGCGCTACAGTAAGAGGACTGCTGATGGTCTGCATTGCTCTCTCCACTTACCACCTGGGGGCCTCATACGCGCTTTGACAAAGTAGCGAAAATCGGCGGAAAACACACTACAACACAAATAATCTTACTTTCAAATTTGGACAATATCAATCCACATTTAGTTCCAGACTTTTCCCTGAAGCTTCTGCCAATGTCTTCCTTGATTGATGCATATTTCATGAAACAAACTGGTTTCCACCAGTACGAAGTAGATACCCAAGCGAAATGTGTACACCTAAAAACCAAGAAACTTTTGAATGTTTGACCTTATATACAATTGAATATATTTTACAAGCTATCATTAAAGCACAGATTTGCACAATTTTTGGCTGTTGTAACATCAATCACGTTCGAAAGATCATTCCCTTCATAGTCGCAATTAGCATTGATAACAATGTCATATGATAGGTCTGCACAAAAAGTATATATATATGCCTAAAAAGGTACTGTGTCTAAATAATCTTACCTTTACCACAATTGACGGCGATAAATAATAGAAAAATGACAAACTGGAGAAGCATGTTCAACAATAATTTATATGTTAATGAAGTAAAAACAATTTCAAAATTGACGAGATTGATCACACATCGGCTGACAAACTTTATAATAATGGCCAAATAGCACCAGTGATCATATTGAAAAAAGTTAAAATGCTTGTTTGCTTAGACTAGATTCAAACACAATTGAAAGCTGACTAAACACCATAAACTGGCGATGGTGGAGTTACTAGGGAGCACGAAGCAAGGAGTAGACTGCAACATTATTCACCGAAAAGCCTGAATTGAAAATTTTGAACTTAATATCCCTCAGCCAAAGTATATTCAATTAACAATTTTTTTTTTATGATTTATACAAACAGTGTTGATTCTGAAAAATAATTGTTCTAGATAATTTCAGATTTAATTTACAACAATATTGAAAATGAATAAGCACTTAAGATCTCTCTTGAATCTTCTAACATGATAGACCCCCACCCGTTTTCGGTTATTACCCAGTATTTTTCGCTACCTGGACTGGGACCCGGATGGGATATTCTGATATTTTCAGACCCGGACCCGTTACAATTCTGAGGAAATTATAACGGGTATCTGATAATGCAATTTTTATCAATCATCCACTGATGATAATATACTCATGATTCAAGCTTTCTTGTTTCTAAAAATCATTAAAATAACCTCAAGAATTTATTCAACGTTCAACTTGCATTTACAACTTTGAAAAAATCAAATTACACTTCAAAAATCCTCCCGCATGTGGTAGATCGCCCTAAGCAATCATCAAGAAATAACCAAAACATGCAAAGGGAAGGGACTCCGCCATACAGGCCATCAACGGGGTGGCCGAAGGGATCTTCGGCCTCACACAGCAGGGCCAAGGGAATCCTTGCAGTTGTTTGAGCTGATTTTAGGCGGCGCGTAGGGTGAGACCTCCCAATGGGAGTCACAATTAGTGAGGCCGTAACTTTGGCAACACAGCAGCTCCCATCATCACTCCATCCGCACTGCTATATTGGAGCGCACCAGTATAGGATGCCATGCGGATAGGAGGCTGAGGCCGGCCACTACCTTGATGGTGGCAACAAAACGGGCAGAAGGCGGGGAAGGCAAGAAAGGACCAATGGCGCAAGTGGGGGCGTGTGGAGGTAGAACAAGTCGAGCCCTCTTACTGTGTGAACCTAGCATCGGCTGTGCATGCGTTGGCGAAAAACTAGTACAAGAATAAAGCACAACAAAAACAGATTAGACAAAAACAACCAGTAGAAACTAAGTTAATAAAAACAAGAAAAAACAAACATTACTGTACAAAAAGCTTGGCATCAGTGGGGGCGATGATGCGAGTATCTGACGTTGATCGAGATTGATTATGGTTTGCACGGCGATTGCAGTTGTCATGGCAGTGATGGTCATTGTGGTAGCCATGAGGGTTGGGAGGATCATCATGGCCATCAAAATGAACGGAGCGAGAGTGGGGGGGGGGGATAACCCCCGTAGTCCGCGGTATCACAGTGGCTAGAAGACGAAGTGTAGGTTTGCATGCACAAAAGCGATAGAGGATTAAAGCCTGGAGGTAGAAGTTGCATCAAAATCAAGGAAGGTCGGTCTGAGGGCAGCCCTGTTGGCGGCAACAGTCGCAGTGGCAATGAGTTCCAAGGGGCAGAGAAATCATGCGGATGCAGCAGGGGTACTGGACGATTGGTTTTGCTGTGATAATAGAGGTAGAGTTGTTGTATATCAGCGATTTTGGGAGGTTGCAGAAACGGCGAGTACTGAGGGTACGCCATCCAGCTATCGACCAAACTGATGGCAGTGTTGTAGGCTTGCAACAGGCATGACCAATTGTCTAAACTACCCGCTTCATACAGGAAAAGTGCGAAGTGGGTGGTGTGAACAGTGTCAACAAGGCTGAGTTCTTCGGCCCAGAGGCAGGCAATCCATCACAAAATGAGCGGGGCATTGTCTGGTGACACCAGCAGTTGCAGTTCTTGATACATGGTGCGGTAATGAGCACAGAAATATTGGTAGAGGGCCAGCGAGGCATTGGTAGCGCCAATTATGGACAGCCATAGTAACACGAACTCCAAGGCAGCTGAAGAAGTTGATCAGGACCATTTGGTGCAGAATCCAAGGCCAGAAAAACTCGACAGATGGGTCGATTAATACAATGCGGTGAATCCCTGGTTCAGAAATGCCTGTAATTTGGCAAATTTGTGGCCTTGCTCGGCAAACATGGTCCGAAACGTTGTGCGGTACCAGCAGGCGGGGCGGCTCAGAGTATCAGTCCTGTAGTGATAACCAATGATGGTTGAGCAGGTGCAGTGGTCTGGACCAATGTGGGGGCTGTAGGCAGCAGCAACGTGATGTGTGTGACAGTGTGATGGTTGTTGGCATGGCTGATGTTGGGGCCGTAGGCGGCAGTGACATGGCGGCGGGTGGCAGCGATGCAGAAGATGATGTGGCCTGTTTCACGTCCATTGGGGGCGTGGGTGGTAGCAGAACCTTGAACACCGATTTCAGCGGATTTTTCAAGGCTTCCAAACGTTTTTGAATCTTGGCATCGTGGCGCAACAGGCTAATGTAGTTGGTCAATTTGGATGGTGAGCGGCGGAAACCGTGTTGGTACGCCTGTTGGTACAAACCGGCAGAATGCACCTGAAGCATTTGTTTGCTTTGAGTGTGATGGGGCGGTGCATTGTCACAGCATTCCTGTTGATGGCTATTACAGCTTGTGGTGTCTTTGCATGGCGATTGTTTGGTTTCTTTTTGGTGGCGGTCATCGCAGTGATGAGACTGACGGGAACGATGGCTATCTGACTGGCAGGCAGGTGGTCTTTGCTTGGCCGGGGCTGCTGTCTTGGTGGTTGTGACTTTCGGCTGCAATGTGGCACGAATTTGAGAACTGGTTTGACTGGTTGTTTGTTGAGCTTTCTGTTGCGTGGCGACGGGTTGTTCATTCACTGGGCGTCTTACTGTGCTCAGTATGCAAAGTACTGGGAGGGGGTGTTCGTTAAGTGCACGGTTCATCTGTCATACGCGTTTTGTGAGATTTCTGGTAATTGACTTCCTCCCATCGACTTTGTTTTTGTTTTGCGGAATTTTCGTAGCAGCTAGGTCTTTGGAAAGGTTGGCCATGGCGATCTAAAGCTGACCCAGATGTGCTGGGAGCCTGTGGGGTTTGAACATCCATAGGCGCCGTCAGTGGCAATAGAGTCACAGGCGGCGGTGGCTGAGATACTGGCAGTGGCTGCAATGTGGTGGGAGGCTGTAGGGCCGCTTGAGCAATAACCAGAACTGGTTGAGCTACTTGAGGAATGGATAAAGCAGGTGTTGGCTGCGGCAGCAAAATACATTGTATCTCATCCTTGAGCCTGTCGGGATAGTCCATCCAATGATGTTCCGGGAACAACATACTGGGCGGCAGCAACGGGAAGTGATACGCAGTAAGGTCTGCACACAGTGCTTGCCATTGAGTATCTGGAATAATTTGTTGCGAAAAACGAACAGGAGCTCAGCTAGAAATGCCTTACTGTTGCCTAAACACCTTAATTTTTGAACCTTTGCCTAAATTTGCACTTCGTCACTATTTACAAGTGGCCTCGTGTTTAATTAAGCCACACGGAGGACTTATCCCTGTAAGTATTTTGAACACTACCAAAAGCCCTATCATGCTTTATCCAAAAACAAAGATACGAAAAGTTCGAGTATATAAGACTTTGTATTCTGACCAGCCTATTGCATGTGATGTGCAGGTTAATCCAACTCAAAACCAGTAAAGTCAGGTGAGAGGATCTGCAACCCCATTGCAAAAAGATTAATTTGAAAATGAGCTCAATAATGCTCACCTGACTGTCGAACAACATGGCCAATTTCTGGCCTTCCTGGACAAATATTCTTCATTATTCACAGCAGACGAAAATGATCTTGGATGAACAACATTGACCAAACATCAGATCGAAATCAGCGAGAATGTCTGCATTCGGCAAATACCATATCAAGGGCCCTACAAGCAACATGAACAAATTAAAGGAGAAGTTACAAAAATGTTAGATGAAGGGAATGTGTTAGAGAATTCCGTAAAATTTTTCTTATATTTGAAAAATTTGGTTTATCTTTGGGCGGCTCTGATCGATTTCTTGCCTCCTTGATCCGGTAGGTCGGAGGAAGGAGTTGAAATCAGTAAGAGGAATTGAAGGGCAGGACAGATAGCCAGGGATCGACCTTAATGCCAGTGCTTCCCTGCATGTGCCCTAAACCTCCGAATGACTCCTCACTCAGAGTCGAGAAGCCCAGTACCAGAATACTACCTGCCCAAGAAATGCCTGACTAAAACTAGTCAGACAAGGTAACACACTTTTGGACACAAATAAAACACTTTTCTAACTAAAAATTTATTTTTAAAACTTATCCATAAATCGCCCCTTCCAAAAATCTGACGTCAAAAAAGGCAAGGCAAATAATGTACAGGCGAAATACTAGTTATAATATAAAAGGCAAGGCGCACGAGAATAATCAATAATATACACTGCTTAATTCACAAAATCTATCTTCTACAGTAACCATCGTGCTGGGCCAGGTCGGGCATGATTGATGTGTTGTACTTGCAGACGTTTTTATGAAATTGACAAACAATTAGAAAATCTTGAAAAATCGGCGGAAACACACTACAACGTTTGCAGCACCACCCAATCGCCATACTTATACACAGTTTTTTTAGAAAAATCTTAAATATATATCATATTTGCTTTATTTACTCATTTTGTGCCATTCTCATTTATACCAAAATAAATTCGCTGTTGATCTGCCATTCGAAAATAAGCAAGCCTAATAGAAGAAATCCAACGAAGAAAACAAAATGACAAATTCCTAGGAAATTTAAACTGTAAATTTTTTTGGCATTTTTGTTTTGGATATTTTTTGCTTTTTGTTTTTTTTTAATTTTATTCGATGTTTGTTATTTTTCTTTGCTTTATTTTTCCCATCTTGTTCGTTTTTCTTTATATTTGGTTTTTAGTTTTTCTTTAATTTTTTTGCTTTTCTGTTATTTCTATTTTTGCTATGGGTTTCTCTTCCTACTTAGTTTGCTGTTAATTTTTCGTTTTTGTTAATTTTTTTTTGCTTTTTGCTTGTTTTTTTAGTTTTGGTGGTATTTGTTGTTTTTTGTTTGTTTTTCGTTGTAAATTGTCAGTGATGGCCTGGATTCTTATTCCTACTTTGTTGCTATTTTTAGTTTTTTATGTCTAGGTTTTTGCTTTTCGTCAATTTTTCTTGTTTTTTTTATTTGGTTCTAGTTTCCTTTGTTATTGGTGCTTTTTGGCATTTTGTTTGATTTCTCTTGTTTTTTTTTTGATTGAATTTTTCTTGTTAAAATTTTTTTGCTTCTCTGCTGGTTTTTCTCTTTTTTGCTGTTCACTGGTTTATCTCTATTTCTTTTTATTTTTAGTCTTTTTTTAAAAGCACAAAAATATTTTCAATGTCAGTATCCAACAAATAAGTGTCAGTCATCGACATCATAAACATTCTTGGCTCGTTTCACAGGCTTGCATCTATCGCAAAAACATGTGTTGTCCATGGCACAATGACCCCCATTACCGCATCTCATAGTGATACTGTCTACTTTGTGGTAAGTCAGAGCCAAACATATGTCGTTGCAACGTCCTTCACTATTTTGATCTGGAAAGAAAAATAATGTCAATGCTATGCTTTGGCTTAAGCTTGGGCTTAGGCTTAGGCTCAGGCTTGGGCTCATATAACTATGTGTAAAAGAACTTAGAAGAAATTTGAAATGTCATAAAGCGCGTGAGTACCACTCTTTGCCGCCTAGCGTAGGCCACATCCAACAGACTAGCTTCTGCCCGTGAGGCAGGACTTGTTGGGATTCTTACCTCCAGGCCTACCTCCTCATTTGCTGTACCTTATCACCAAGGTCCGAAATGGGCTGGGTCGACCCTGGCATGAAGCATTGCTAATTTGTGTACACAATTTATCAACCCTGAGAGTCCGCATCCAGCTTATATCCAAGATCAAACCTGGTTCTTGAGAGTAGCATTTGGACGCAATAAACACAAGCCTAAGGAAGCCTCAATATAATTTGAGGGCCAATAGCTTTTGTGTTCAGGGTGAAACCGCATCTCCAAGCTAAGCTGCTGAAACTTGAAATTTGCAAAAATTGACTTAATAATGTAAAGTTTACCAAATTTGTCACCTACCATCTTCAGCACAGTAGTAATCAGTCGGCGTTGAGATTCCCCCTCTATCGGGCGATGCATTTATTATACTAGAAAGAAGAAAAATTAATGATGATACAGAGTTTAGAATCATATCCCGCTATTTCGCAAATGAAGGAAAAGTTGTCACCATATCTTCTATTTTTTTCTAACTCTTGCAGAAAACATTTAAAAAAAACCATTCCATAAAATCTGGTTCATTGAATATAAACTAGTCTAATGAAATTTATGATCAAGCTTTTACAATGGGTAAACGACCCCTTTTCTCAAAATAGTCAGAGTATGCCTAAATCGAAGAAGATAAACACTATAATCACGAACATACACTTATCATTTTCAGAAAATGAATTATAATGGCGTTACTTGAAAAAAGTTTGCTCGATGACTGGATTTTATCACGATCATCAAAATATGCAACCTATTTGGCAATCCTAGGCTAGTCCGCAAGTCAAAAAAGTGACGACACTTAGATTGGGAGAAGAGATAACCGGGGATCAACCTTAAAGCATGGGATTTCGATCAAGATTCGTGCCACTTAGGAAACGGAAATCATAGAAACACCACACGAAATAATAATAAAGTTTAGACCAAGAATGAATAACCCCAATTGCTAAGCTTTTAGTTTCTCGATCTGACTTTGCGCCTAAAAATAATTTGGAGATGAGGGGGATTTCTAATGTTACCCATACAAAACAACTTACATAAGCCTCCTGCCTGATGAGCAATAAAAATAAAAAAAATGATGGGTGTCATGACATTAGCGGCAAAATATCAACAAGAATATGAAACGCGCTATTCAGTTACTGAATCTGGTTACAGTAACTACCTGAAAATGGCCTGCTGGGTCTGTTCAGTCCCAGCCTGCGGGCAACAACCACTTGTTGCCAAATGGTTAACCGACTACTGTGTGCTGGACAATTGAGCGCCGACAATTGGGTGCGGACAACTGAGCGCCATGACAACTGAGCGCCAGACATTTGAGCGCTGACAACTGAGCACCAACTATTTAATGCATTATAATTGAGCATTTTTTTAAGCCTAAGCCTAAGCCTAAGCCTAAGCCTAAGCCTAAGCCTAAGCCTAAGCCTAAGCCTAAGCCTAAGCCTAAGCCTAAGCCTAAGCCTAAGCCTAAGCCTAAGCCTAAGCCTAAGCCTAAGCCTAAGCCTAAGCCTAAGCCTAAGCCTAAGCCTAAGCCTAAGCCTAAGCCTAAGCCTAAGCCTAAGCCTAAGCCTAAGCCTAAGCCTAAGCCTAAGCCTAAGCCTAAGCCTAAGCCTAAGCCTAAGCCTAAGCCTAAGCCTAAGCCTAAGCCTAAGCCTAAGCCTAAGCCTAAGCCTAAGCCTAAGCCTAAGCCTAAGCCTAAGCCTAAGCCATTAAATAGTTGGTGCTTAGTTGTCAGCGCTCAGTTGTCTGGCCCTCAGTTGTCTGGCGCTCAGTTGTCTCGGCGCTCAGTTGTCACAGTGCTCAGTTATCTGGTGCTCAATTGTCCGGCACTCAATTGTCGGGTCATGGACTTTGCGCCTAAAAATAGTTTGGAGATGAGGGGGTTTTCTAATGTTACCCATACAAAACAACATACATAGGCCTCCTGCCTGATGAGTAATAAAAATAGCAAAAAACGATGGGTGTCGTGACATTAGTGGCAAAATATCAACAAGTGAATACAAAACGCACTATTTAGTTACTCAACCTGGTTACAGTAACAACTTGAAAATGGTCTGCCGAAGCTGTTCAGTACAAGCCTGCAGGCAACAACCACTTGCTGCCAAATTATTGTGAAAGTGCCTAGATCAGCGGGAATAGACTACACAATTTGGAAACGGAATTTTTTGTGAAAACTATGTAGAAAAAATGAGTAAAACCTTTGGATTGTTAGATTCTATGACCTTCATGGGTATTTTGAAAGTTTTTTTAGAGACAATGTGACATTGCGTCCTCAATTTTAATGTTTGAGTTGGTCAAGGAACATTTAGGTGGAATTTTACCCATTGCAGTTTTGGGCGTACTTTGTACATGGAAGTAGAATTTTATGCATTGAAGCTTTAGGCATACTTTCTACAGCCCGCATATCACCCGGCACGCTTAACCATATTCGGCTCGTATTACAATGTCAACCATACTTTCTACACCCCTATATTGCCCGCATGTTATACAAATTTGAGTCATCAGCTATACTTTCTACACCCCATGCATCACCCCACAGAGTTAAGGTGACAAACTTTCATGTATATGTTTTGTACAGGAGTATCTTTTGTGTACCCGCTGTACAGGCCCGTTTAACTACTGTATAGTTAAGCACATAAACATGCTAAGGTATAGAAAGCTGGGGAGCCAGCCCATATCATGTGAACAAGATCACGTGACATTTGAAAGCAAGTCTTTATCACAACCAGGGTCCTTATTGCCACCAGGGTCTTTAGCACCATCAGGGTCTTCTATGGCCATCAGGGTCCTTACCACTACAAGAGTCCTTATCACTTCCAGGATCCTTACCACCACTGTGGTCTTAATTATCACTGGCGTCTTTACAAGTTGTGGGGTCTCTATAGCCACCGAGGTCTGTTTCACCACCAGGGTATCTTAAAACATCAAGATTTCATGATTTCATAGTTTTACACATAGGAAAAAAGATGTAGAGCCATAAAACATTAAATATTTTTAAAATTTTTGTGGAAAAATTTTAAAATTTTTGCATTTAAAACCATAAAACCCTAAAAGTTTTGTAAATTTTCATAACTAAAACTCTTGGCTTTTATGATTTATGCAAAAAAATCACAGAAAGTCATAAAACTTTTAAATTTTTGTGTGTAAAATCATAAAACCATAAAACTTCCGGAAGTCTTTATACCTAAGACTGTTGGATCATTGTCAATATGTATAGTGTGATTTAGACTTTATTAACTGATTGTTAAAAATTTAGTGATGAATGGGAGAATATTTGATCAAAATGTCTATTTTTTAGTTGAAATATATATGTTTAAAGTTTAAAAAAATAATTACTGAAATAAAAACATTAAAACTGCTATATTTTCAAAAAATATCCTGCTTCCTGTAATTTGCAGAACTTTATCAAAAATATGTTGTGTACATACAAAACATACCATTTGATCATGTGTCAGAGGGTCTATTCCTGTGGGCCCTTCTCACTATAGCCACCCACGATCACACTATAGCCACTGTATCACTATAGCCTCCATATCACTATAGCCACCATCTCACTACAGGCAATGTATCAGAATAGCCACCAAAATCTCACTAGAGCCACCACGATGCATAATAATGATCTTGCTTCAGCCACCAGTGTCACATACTAAAAGTGTCACTACAGCCAATGTCTCGGAAGAGCCACTCAACAGATAATCCAGAAAATTACTTGTTTTTCTGCACAATAAATATTTTGTGCATCGTATATTTTAATTATCCATCAATTTTTGCAAAAATAACTGTTAACCCATCAAATGGGCTACATGATGCAAAAATTGATCGATTTCAAGAGCAATTTGATCATTATTTTGGTCATTCATTATAGCACAGCAAATATTTTTGAAACAATATTTTTTTATAAAAGATTGTGTTTTTTCCTTTAATTGTTTTTTATGATTTTGGAATAAAATGAATTTAACTTCAAAATTATTTAAATTTTTCAATAGGGGATTTTTTTCAAAAATAATTATTGCTTTTTTATCTCTAAAAATAGCAATTGTTTACATGTTTATGAATGTATTAATATTTATTATTTTTTTGACTTTATAAAAATCAAAATAAAGAAAATTATAAAAGTAAAATAAATTTGAAATTTATTTTACTTTTGGTCTTTGTAATGCTTGCACAAAATTTTGGGACACCAACGCAACAATAATATGTTTTTAAACCGCATGAAATGTGCTGCATCTGTACTCATTGCTTGCCGTATACTCGCACTTAAAAGCCCATCATGTAATGCCAATACACGCATCACATACAAGTTGTTTATAACATTGCATTTTACAGGTCTTTCCTAGAGGCTGTATTGAGACTTGGCTGTAATAGTACCATTAAATATGCGACACTGGTGGCTGTAGCGAGATCATTATTATGCGTCGTGCTGGCTCTAGTGAGATTTTGGTGGCTATTCTGATACATTAGCTATAGTGAGATGGTGGCTGTAGTGATATGGTGGCTATAGTGAGATGGCGGCTCTAGTGTGATGGTGGCTATAGTGATACACAATCCTTCGTGTGACCTTTAGTCCTCTATTTATCATCTGTTTTATTTCTAAAGCTCTTTGTTGTTAAAGTAGGTTCACTTCTAATCAGGTAAACAAATATGTCAAAATTGTTTGTGCTATACTACGAGGGGCGTTCATTTAATTCCTGCTAGACATAAAATATATAGTAAACAAAATCAATTCAAATTTTGAAATATATGATTTTTTTCAACATCTCCACCCTTCTCTTCAATGCATTTCTTCCAGCGTCCTGGCAACTTTTTCAGACCTTCCTTGTAGAATTCCATGCGGGTCACCTTGACCCATTGGTCGTCGGCCCCTTGCAACTCTTTCAACGACCCAAAATGCCTTGGACGGAGCGGTTTTTTCAATTCGGAAAACAGGTGGTAATCCCTGGGTGCCAAATCTGGGGAATAGGCTGGATGTGGCAGCAATTCCCATTGTAGCTCGGCTATAGTCGATTGCGTAAATTTAGCTGTATGGGGTCCGGCATTGTCATGTTGCAGCAATGATCCCATGTGCAACTTTCCGGGTCGTTTTTCTTTCAATGCCTTGCGCAGATCCATGAGTAATTTGGAGTAATACTGAGCATTGATAGTGGCGCCACACTCCAGATAATCAATCAGTATGATGCCTTCACAATCCCAGAATACGGTGACCATGACCTTGCCAACAGATGGGGTGCTTTTGGCCTTAACCGGTGCCCCTTCATCTTTTCGCCGCCACTGCATGGATTGAGCTTTGGTCTCAGGGTTGTAGTAAGGTAAGGGGGTTTCATCCACCATGATCAATCACCTATAAAAATCTTCTTGCTCCACTGCATGGATCTCCAACAACAACTTGCACGTGTCAACCCGGTTCTTCTTCATTTCGGCTCACAACAGTCTAGGCACCCAGCGCGCACAAACCTTACTCAGAAACAGGTTTTGGTGCAAAATTTTATGAACCCTACCGGGGCTGATGCCTACTTCAGTGACAATTTCTTGAACAGTCACAGGATGGTCTTCCATTACCATGTCCTCAACTGCGGCCACATTTTCGGCTGAAGATGCAGTGACAGGCTGCCCAGGTCTCTGGTCGTCTTCCAATGATTCCCGCCCCTCACGGAAACGTCGGATCCATTTGCTAACTGTTGTCTGGTCAAGCCCAGAGTCCCCGTACACTGTTTGTAGACGACGAGCGATGTCTGACGCCGAACAACCCTCTTTCCATAAAAAGAAAATTATCGATTGTTGGTTTTTGCAACTTTCTTCCATTTTTATAAAAGTATGTAAATTTTAATAAATTGCTGAAACATGAAAAATTAGATAAGTGCTTTAATTTCCATACCATCGAATAAAGAAATGAAAGAGCTTTCAGAAAAGCTATAATAATCATAACAAGTTTACACTGAAAAAAATTATTTCGTCAACTAGCACAAATTAAATGAACGCCCCTCGTATTTTTGGTATCAAAAAACAAATGGACGAACAAGTTTTGCATAACATTTTGCACTTAATGTTTGGCGTTATTTCACCTTTTTTATTCGTTCCATTATTAATTCCTAGAATAGTGCGCTGTTTTCCTTTTCACCACCTGTGACGATAAGCCACTTGTGGTATATGGGCGTGGTGCACTTGGCAAATGACAGTCTCTATTTCAACGTTTCCTTGTTAGCAAGAAGTTTGACTTTTGGTAGGCATTCCTTGGTGCCTATCAGTGTGTGACCCTGTTTTTTGGTATAGTCTTTGCCAGTGGCTTTTAGTGGAGTATATTGGTGCCGCATGGCCCTGTCCTCGGGTGTTGGTTACTCATTTGTACCGACCTCGGTGTATTTTACCACTGTGAATTTTGTGTTCTAACTTGTGTTCCTTGTTTTGTTCAATAATAATTTCCATTGTTGCACAATTGGTCAGTTTACTCACTGCTTCTGTTGTATTTGTATTTGTGCATCTGGGCTTTCGGATGAAGGCAGGCAGGAGTTGGGTCCAGGGATTGTCCTTAATGCACGTGTTTCCAACACCCACGCTTCCTCGATTAACTAATTACTTAATGTACTTAAACCCCACCAAAGTTGAACCCAAATCAATGCCAAAGAGGAGAACTTTCTCCTGATTATTTTACCTGACACAAAGAAAGAACAACACACTTACATACAAGGCCAGTGCATGGGCGAGAAATAGGAAGGGTCCCGCATGCTGGAAGAACAGTATGAAAAGATACACGGGGATGTGCGCTAGTACATAAAAATATAACATGAATAATAATGAGAGCACTCACCACACGTGTACCAAAATTGAACTACAGTAAGACGCCCTTTGATGGTCAGCGTAGCTCACTCCACTTCGGACTTGCGCACATCTTCCAATAATTGACAAACTTTGGAAAATCCTATGAATCTGCGGAAACACACTACAACACTTCTGTAACTTCTTCTCGCCCAGTTAGCATTAGGGGAAGGGCTAGGTTAGGAATCTGCCAAGAACCGAAGAAAAGTTGCCACATATTTCTAGACATGATTATTCTATTCAACAAACTACGGCCTACTCCCAATAAATAAAATAGAATAACCAGCAAATCAATGACAATTCATATTAGCATCAACAGTGACATCACCGTAGGGGATGACATTCAATATGTTGCCGTCACTGCGGAATTCTTGCTGAAGGTCGGCAAATTTGACCGGCTGATTCGGGTATTGGTCACATTCTGTTTTGCCAAAATGCAAGCTGTACGGCAGGTCTCCGTAACACTTGTGATAGTCGGTGAAAGTGCGCTGTAACACGTAATTGCCGTTTTCGTCAGTCAAAACTGGTTCACTGATCGAATATGGCCTAACACCAGCTAGAAAGAATGGAATAAGTAACTCGCAAAAGATAGATATGGTGAAACTGATCCAGGAGTCATTCACAAATCATAGGCACAGATTTCCAAAACTAACCTTGTTGTACGCCCAAATCCACATGACTTTGATTAAAAAAGCAATGCTTGGTGAAGGACTTGAACCCTCAATCTTCTGCATAAAGCGGATGTGCTTTAAACTTAATCTAGTTAATGTCAAAGCAAGCTATGTGGATAGTTCAGAAATTGTGGTTGAGTGATTATGGTGACAGTAGTTATACAGGCCTGTACAGGATACCCATGTACAAAACATATACATCAAAGTATAGTGGCCCAACTCAGGGGGGTAATACAGGGGATGAAGAAAGTATAGTTGATGATGTAATATGATCCAAATTTATATAATGTGTGTAGTCATTCAGGCGGTGTAGAAAGTATAGAAAACAATTGGAATTAGTTTAACGTGGGGGGATATGGGGGGGGGGGGTGTTTAAAGTATGCCCAAAGCTTTGACATGTAGAATTTGACTTCAATGTAGAAAGTAAGCCTCCCCTGACTCCAACATGCAATGTCTCCCAAAAAATTTTAGTGTAACTCTTACTGTCTGATGGCTTTACGGCTCTACTTGTTTTTTCTACAAAAGAATTTGTTCAGGACATGATTTTGACATATTCAGGACACATTTTTTCCTGATTCCTTTTGCTTAAGCATTGTTTTCTATACACATTTTTCTTTGTCTCAGGACACAATTTTTCATGCATATCATAAAAATGTGTCTTGAATGTACACAAATTGTTTTTTTGCAAAAAATTCTGTAAAAAAACTGAGGAATCCTGCAAAACCATTGAATTTGGAGTCACACTAGAATTTTTGCGACACCTTGTGTCATTAATTTTAATGTCTGAGTCAGGCCAAGGCCTACTTTCTACATAAAGCTTGCAGCATACTTTCTACATCAAAATTGAATTTTACACATTAAAGCTTCAAGTGTACTTTCAACACCCGGTATCACCCGGTATGTTATATGAATTCAGATTGTCAACTATACTTCCTACATCCATTGTGTTCTTCCACAGATCATACATATTTGGATCATATTACATTGTCGACTATACTTTCTACACCCCCTGTATGGCCCCGCACTGTCCATGCAGTATACTTTGATGCCTATGTTTTGTTTGTTAAAGGGCTTCCTGGGTAGCGCCCTAGCTGTCCCACCATTGGTCAATGTCGGGGTAGGCGTAACCATCCCGACCAGGGCTCAACAAAAATGGCCGGGTTCGGGACCCATGGATTGGCTACAACATCAATCCTACAGGTGGAATGTTGTATGTTGCCATACAACATCCCTCCCCCCTTGGAGCAACAGGGGGGCCTCCTGGTTCGGTCACCAGTGTTGAAGGGCTTCCTGGGTGGCGCCGTAGCTGTCCCACCATTGGCCAATGTCGGCGTAGGTGTAACCATCCCGACCAGGGCTCAACAAAAATGGCTGGGTTCGGGACCCGTGGATTGGCTACAACATCAATGCTACAGGTGGAATGTTGTATGTTGCCATACAACATGTTCATGGGTATCTTATGTCTGCCTTTGTACAGGCTCCTACAGCTCCTATAAACATCTCCATGCAAAACTACAACAACCCACTCCCCCTCGAGAAAGAAGAACTCTGGATGGTCACCTATGTTGTTGTTATGGTTACTGTAGGTATGTATGTTCAACTTTTGGCATTGGTGCACAAGAGGAGCTGATACAGCAGAAGTGGCAAAGAATGATAATTTGCATAACACGTTGTGGCCACTGTCTGTGTGTTTTTGATGATTTTTCATGATTGTTTTATGGGGTTATTTGTTGTGCATAGTGACTGCTATACTTTTATAAAATAAGTGTTTTATCGTTTGCTTTGTGGATTATCAATACATGCTCAACACAGTGAATTAAGGTTTCCTTAAGGTAAGCAGCACAGATACTTGGGTAAGTATTCTATTGGAGATAACAAGGTGTGCTGCCATCCGGATTCCTCATGAGGTATCTGAAAGCCTGGTGACAGTTCTAAATTGTTACTGGTCTTGCTAGGGTTTCCTTGAACTGTTGCAACTTCTTTTGTATTAACCCAAAGAAGAGTGTCATCCAACACCACAACTTCCTAATATTTTATGTACAGAACCATATGCCTGGTCAAGTCCCATACCACTACTAGCCTGCTAACCTGTGCTACTGTTTACCTTGCAAGGTGACATAGAGACCACTCTTCGGTTGACCATTGGACATTACTCGACCGCGTACAGTGAAAGTACCCGACAATTGTTTCCAAGATGGTATAATGTCGCATTGAATGTCACTGTTATCCGCTTTGATGTAGCAGCTCAGCAGTGTTTCAACGAAGCATGCTAGTGTGATTGCAGTTAATTGAATCATTGATAGGGTGTGTCTAGCAAGAAAAGAACTTGCATAGTTTAAATTTGAGAGACTAAATTTAAAAATCCAGAGCACTATAGACTGTAGTATTTGTGCAAGATTGCTTATTTATCATGACAATTTTAAATCCATGACTTTCTTGACAAGACTTTTATGCAGAAAATGGAAAATTTTTCAAATAATAGTATGAATTTTTATGGCAACCTTTTTATATCTAGAAATTTACCGAATGTACACCATTCGAGAGATAAGAATATTATAAGAATTTTTTATTTGCTCAAATTTTCCAACTAGAAAATTTGCTTATTTTATCTTCTACTCGGTTGGATTGCAAAAAGAAAAAGATTTCTAAGTTTGAGTAAATAACATAAACTAAACTTTTTGCAAGCACTGGGCAAATTAAATCACGATGCGTGTTTTGTTGACTTTCAAAATTATAGCAATGTCAAACACTGTTATCAATATGATGGAATTATCTGCTTAACATAGAGAAATTAAAATGGAGATATTATAAACCTGGAAAGTCAACCTATTGTGTCTTGATTAATTACTGGACTAAGTTGAAAATAGATTAGCTTTGGGGTAATTTGTAAATATCCAAGCCTGCATAATAGCTTGCAAATAACTAAGTTTAATTAGAATAAATAACACAACAATCAATAGACTGAAAAGTAAAATGAATAAATGAATGAATATGCAAAACAACATGGCTTATATACTATGACTGAAAATCATGGAATATTCTAGAACATGTTGGGGTTACTGTAGGTGCACATGTTCAGCTTCTAGCATCAGGTTGCAGGTGGTAGATGCGGCAAAAAGTGTCCAAAAATGAATATAAATCTACATTGATTATTGAAAAGTTGTTTTGGGAGCGTCATCCCCTATCCTGATATTATATATTTTGTTTTATTATTTTATCGATGACTTCATTTTGTTTTCCCAATAGAGCCTTAGATGGTAACTTGTATTGTTTCATGAGTGTAGTGGAAGGTTCTTTAAGAATAGGAGTGGAGACTTGGGTAGGAGCTCCCGAGGTATGTTGCGTGCCAATATGTTATGCCTGAGGTTTGGTGAAGTACTGGAGTGTATCTGGTGAAACGTGTGGGAGAGTTTTGGCCTATTGTATTTTGTTAACCTGTGGTCAGAAATGTTGCAACCTCCTTTGTATAAACCTCAAAGGCCAGTTTCATCATCTAAACCCATGGCAGCCTAACAAACATTGTAGAATGTTCGTGAAAGGAATAAAATAGCATATTGTGGGAGGTTCTAGAACTTCCTGGAAAATGCAGTACATGAAATGTATCTGCACATCACATTAGGTGATCATACTGTAAGATATGTATCACAACCTAATTCACTAAACCTTCCCTTTGTCCAATTGAGTTGGTACTTAAGACAGGTTTGGAAAGAGTTCAGGTAGAGTTTCAAATCACTTGTTTGCCTACTGCCAAACTATGATCAAAATTGAGCAATGAGGATGCCATACTAGTGGCAGCAATACATTGTATTTACCGAATCCAGCTACATTAGTTACCTAAAAATGGGCTGCTAAGGGAGGTCTAGTGTGAGCCTGCAGGCAACTTCTACTAGTTGCAAAATTATCATGAAATGCACCTAAATAGGTGGGAACACACTACAACAGGTGTTGGAGAACCTATCTGACAATTTATAGTAGCAACTAATATGGAAAGATACTGATAGTTTTGGTGATGGTTATTGCTACCGTTTAACATTTTTTAACAGTGTTGCATGGTGATTCTTTTCTAAGTAAGTTTCTTTTGCTGCCCTGTCACTCTTATATTGAGGTGTGGAAAGCAATGCATTAGAAAACAGAACCCTGGAAATACTCTTATTGTTCATTCTAAGACATCTTCTATTGGAATGTTAGAAAAGTGAGTAGAAAACCTGGGCTATTAAGAACAAAAAAGTAACAATTTATTGATTTTCATTAATGGTAAGCTGTCTTCCTGCAGATCAAGCAAAACTTTGTTATCTATTTTCAGTAGTATTATTGCATCCTATTCGAGCATTTTCCAACAAATGATGAGTCAGTCATTCCCTGTTTGAAAGTTCCAAAGTTTTCTCGTAATATTGCTTTTATATTCCTAAATCTATGTTTTTAAATGTTACGGGTCATACTTTAGGAATCTAGCAAATCTTACTTTGTACATATGATAGGCAATTGATTACATGCCATGTTGATATTCATTACATTTTATGTTTTATTGAAGGTATGACTATGCATATCCCGATCAAAACCCAGCATTTAAAATTGCCTGCCGTCGGCATAGATGGACGTTATCCAACCATGAATCAAATGTTCAGCATGTCATTAGTTGTACGGCCAGAAACTCAATCTTTCATCGACATTGCCATGAAACCACATTCTAAAGTTTTGGATATTGGTCCTGCTTATGGCATCGTGTGCTTGGAGGCTTTGAAACGTGGTGCCTCCAATTATTGGGCTGTAGATTTGGATGAGAGGCATTTAAAAATTTTGATTCAACAGATTGAAAATGATATGCCTCAAAAAATTGATTGTGTTAAATTATTAGTTGGCAAATTTCCTGAAGATGATATTATTCAAAAACTTGATTATGGGACATTTGATGCTATACTATGTGAATTTGTTTTGCATTTTCTGACCGAGCAGGAATTGAAACGTGCTTTTCATGAATTGGCCCTACTCTTGAAACCTGGAGCCGAATTATCTATAATGGTGGCAACTCCTTATGTGGGATTTTTGAAGCCTGAATTTCGATTCTACATGGAACAACAGATTGTTGAATTCGAAGAGAGAATGAATTTTATTGAAGATATGCAAATTCCAGGTTGTGTAGACAATGTTCAATGTGTTATAGATCACAGTGTTCTTTCTGAAGAAGATATGTCAAATATGGCGATTGGTCATGGTCCAATGATATTCTTCGACAAATGTACAATAATGTATTTGATTGACAATGAAAATATGGACGTCATTTCTTTCAAATATATACCAATGAAGCCAAGTGGATCTGAAAAAAAGTTTGCTTTTCCATTGGATGGTAGGGAGACTATTCACATTGTGGCAAGGAAAAAATCGTGATTTTTTGTTTTACACTATATATATAATATGTCTAAAATTGATAACATATATATAATATATTCATGTTTTTTTTCATATATCAACCTAATTTAATCAGTTTATTGCAGTTACAAAAATAATTCTATTTATGGTGATTTAATGGAAATATATGTTTTTCTCATTTCCAGCTGCAGTATACAATATGTTTGTGATTCATTACTGTTTTTGGTGTGACATTCTGAGTTGCTACTATTTTTTTGCGAATTAGCTATATAGAAAGACTTATGATTGTCAAGTTAACTTTCTGCTAAGGTCGAAAGACATCAGATATATAACTAAAAATACTATTGGCTTGTACACAACTTATTGCAGGAGGTTACTGAATATAGTTTTCTATTGACCTCAGTTGGTACAGCACAAGAGTTGTCCAGCAGCAAAACACAATCTTCAGTTGCAACCTGACCTAACTTTGCTGGAACTGGAACTGACACAAAACAGACGAACTGCCATTGAAAGACTATCAGGGTGCCCCAGATACTTCCTGCAGGCTAATGTTGAGGCAACCTGTTCCCGCTACTCGGGGCTTCAGTAAAAGTTAGGCTCGGTCCAGGACTTGAACCCAGGACCTTGCGGCTACCGTCCGCACGCTCTAATCAACTGGGCCAACTGAGCAGCAAGAAAGGCGCTCTCTTTTTGCAACAATTCGTAGTTGAGGTGGCTGCTTTGGCCACTCTCAACACTAATGCATAAGACAATAGGAAGTCAGTATGGTAATGTTGTGTCGTGAGTAATGAACTAGTTGAAAATAGATTAGCATTGGGACAATTGGTAAATATTCAACTGGAATACTAGCTGGTAAATAGCTAAGTTAAATAAGCCTAACATGCCACACAATAGTAGTGTAAAATAAACCAGTGAATGAACATGCAAAACAACATGGCTTAAGTACTATCGTGGAAAATCAAGGAATGTTCTAGAACATTGTAGAATGTACATGAAAAGAATATTATAGAATATTGTGGAAGATTCTGGAACTTTCCAGGAAAATGGAGTACACAAAATGTACCTGGGCAGCATATTATGGGATCATACTGTAATGTATGCATCACTTGTCCTTGCACATCATGTAACATGATCATACCCTAAGATATGTATCAGGTAACATCCAGGAGTTAACAGGCTATTCTTGGTACTCATGGGGTGTCCAATATCTGGCACCCCACTTCCATTTTTTGTGCAAGTAATAAAGTAATAATAGTACAAGTTCACGCAAATAGACGTCAATGTGCTGACATACTTGCTTATTGGACACAAACAAAGCAATCACAAAAAGTATGGTGTATTTGACAGAAAAATGATTCTTGAAAACTATAAGAACAATAGAATAACGTTTTGTGGGTCACATTGATCAATTTCGCACAGAAAAGGGCTGACTGCTACCTTAAGTAAACTTTTATGCCAGAGCCTCATTTATAATTTTTGGCACTCCAGCCATGACTAATCAAGCTGCACCGGGGGAAAAAGATGTTAAATATGATTGGTTGGATGTTATGTGCACTCAAATTCGATTGGTCAGGACTGTCTTGACTGTGGCTATGCAATGAAGTATAAATGCTGCTTAAAAGATGAATTCTGTTGAAACTGTGCATTTACAGTCAAATTTCTCACAATGCAGCAGATGATTAAAAATGTTCATCTAGTGAACTACATGAACAAAATAAATATTTGGCTTTAGTAAATATTTCAGGCAATTTCATTGTAGGCACAAGATTACTGGACTTCATAATTTCAGCAAAGTTTTTTACTCAATTAGTTTCCAATAGATTCTTATTTACACTTACATTAATGTATAAATGAGTTTACATCCAGGAAAATAAAATACATAATCACTTTTGCATGTTTTTTGAACTCTTTTTCGAATTTTTTCCTTACATTTTTGTTGTGTTGTGCAACTTTTAGCCTCAATCTGCCCTATTATTTACAGTCATTACTTGTGGAGCCGTGTTTTTGCCTGTACAAACCTTTCATGTTTTTAAGTAGACAAAATGTAAATGTAAGCTTAGAACACTTCTCCAGTGGTCTACTGAGGCGAGTTAGCATCTTGGTGGAAAAGTGCAGCAAATGGAGAGATGGGACTAAGGGCAGGTAGCTGAATAAGTTGTGCTGGTCAGGCAGAAGCTAGTCTGTGGAATGCAGCCTCCACGGGGATGCAAAAGTACCCAGAGAACGCCTCTCACATAATGTGAGCACTTATATGACCAGATAGTCCTTTAAAGCTGTTGAGGCAAGTTGTTCTCATTGCTCATCACCATGGTGATCTATGTGCATGTGTTTTTTGTGCATGTGAATTTGACCCACATTTTGTTATCTTATCTTTCATTCACCATGGATGTATGTCAATCCATGTGTGTTGCATCTTTTTTCCTGCATAAATAGTTGGACCTTTGGTCAACAATAAAGTTCTCCAATTTGTCTTCCTTTTTATCTCTGTATTCCATACTTTTTTCATGAATGAATTATGCAAATCAGCCGGTGTCAAGGCTATCTATCAATTTACACTACCAGACAAAACTAACTGTCTATGCCAGACGTGTAGAGGATGCATCCGGAACAAGTTTGGGGTATGCCCAGGATGTGATCAGCACATTATACCAACAATAAAATGGACAGGTCGTGTGCTTGTGTCATACAAAGTCAAAGAATTTTGCTGATGCCTCCTTCTTACCTCCCTATCGAAATCACACCAGATATAAACGAAAGGTCAACTGTTGTCATACTGTAAGTCAAAACAAAGTGCATATCCACTTCACATCATGAAAAAACCATGATTGACAGTTATTGCATGAATGTCAATTTTTAAGAAATATGAAAGTTTTCTTTGTGCTGCCAAAAAAGATGCGTTTTGGATGCGACCTGAACGCGTCCAGAATGCGTCTTTTTTCCGTATTCAGTTTTGCCTGGTAGTGTAGTATGTGTCGGGGGCCACGAGAGAACAAACCTACTGATCCACAGAACAATGGTGCACTCTAAAAGGCACATTATTTGTAACTATTCGAAGTCTGGCTGACTGCTGAAGTCATGCTCAAGAATCACCTTTTCATTTTTTTTTTTGAGAAAATAATGTTTTATAATTTTTTCAATATTGCAAGTCGTTGCTCACTACTTCTAAAAATAATGAAATAGCATAATTCCTTTGAATATCGAGAGAAGCTCCATAAAAGAACATACAGAACATTCCTCATCATTGTGCATACTTTTCCTACAGTAGTCCATGAGTTTTTATTTGATTTATAGAGCTACAGTAGATCCTACTATGTCTTTCATCCCTTTAATTACACACACTCAACATTTATTTTATTATCTAGTGAATTTATCTAATATTTATTTCTTTGAAACTGACATGAGAACAAATAAATCATATTTCTATGAAAACTTAATAAAAACCTATTTTTCTTCTTTTTTGAATTCTTTGGAAGTACATTTCATAGCCCGTCAATGTGATTTTCATCCAGCAATTGTCTGTCACATAACTTAATATCAATGAGGACATGCCTCAAAAAACGGTTCATCATGTGATGGAGAAGAAGATTGTGGTGAAATTTGAACTTTACTTTTTGTGTTTATTTTATGCAATTTTTGTCTATATATCGCTGTGTATTTTGATAAAATTGGATTCTAATTATTCTTGCTCTTTCATTCCATGCCATTTTGCCTTGTAAAAATTTGTCTGCCTTGCCATTGTATTTGGGTCAACATGATCATGTCTACAATAATCTTTACAGACATCTACCTGCAACACTGATAGATTTAGCTTGCAACTGCTATTCTTGATTTTTCTACTATTCAGGTTTGATTTCATTGTAGATTAAACATGAATGAATCTTAATACAACAACTCAACTTCTGCATACCAAAAACCTCATCTAACCTCTACAATACATTAGAAAATACATATGTCCAGTTTTGTACAGTTTATCTGAAAGTGAACATAATATCCGAGCTTGCAACTGCTATTCTTGATTTTTCTACTATTCAGGTTTGATTTCATTGTAGATTAAACATGAATGAATCTTAATACAACAACTCAACTTCTGCATACCAAAAACCTCATCTAACCTCTACAATACATTAGAAAATACATATGTCCAGTTTTGTACAGTTTATCTGAAAGTGAACATAATATCCGAAATGTTAGTGAAATCCTAGGAAGCTAATTGAATATCTTGACATCATCAGTATATTCTTTGGACATGAAAATGCAATTTAATTAATTTTATTGCCCAGCATAGTTGCAAGTTCTCATAGTTTCAGTTGGTGACGCAGTAGAAGAATGGTGCCAGTTTAAGCACCAAGATATAAAACCTCAGCAGAGGAGTATCAGAATGGGTTGTAGTAGCAATACTAATATATTCCGAAGTGAACTATTGAAGAAGCATTTAAAGTTGGGCCAATGCTGTCACTACCTGCTAGTATCCATACTTGTCTTGTTTAGTCTAGCCATCAGTGCTGGAACCATAAAGCTCTATTTCAGCAATGCCATCAAAAATACTATCATTATGAATGTCGTAAAGCATATAGAATTTCCATCGATCACAATTTGTAATCAATTGATCGCCAAACGAGTACCTACATGTGATTTTCCTGCCTCGGGCTACTTGTGGCGGTACTTTTCTCTATTGCCCAAGCTGGAAGGTGGCTTGTGGAACAAAAAATTTGAAGATGAAGTAGGTGATTTGGATTTTTGTTATAAAAGGAATGTAAAATAACGCTTGAATTATAGGCAGTTTGAATGAGTACACACTTAGATAAATAGGTAATTCACCAGTAGAGCCACATTTGTCACAAACATAGAAAATGATATTCACTGAAAAATCCACATTAAAAACATGGGAAAATGCAAGTGAGATATTTTTAGGGTTAGATAACCCTGGGCTATTGTCCTTCCATTGTATCCTCTATTTGTATGCTTGACTTGTTTCCGGCCATTCTTTGCAGCTTTTCTAGCATGAAAAGTATTGGGGTAGTAAAATAACTCCAGAAGGTTTTGATGTATAGTAGTATTAATCTTTACTTATATTTTCTGTAGACCAACTTTCAAACTTTCCATCATTGACAGTAAATTAGTCTATCCAAAAAGTGACTTATTTATTTTATACGTAAACATTCCTGCATCTTCCACAAGAGTATTTGGCTCTCCAGTCTCCTTCACCTACACTGCCAGTAATTTCAACTAATTTTTTCCAATATCTATTGACTTACTCAGTAGAGCTTCTAGTACATGTGCCTTGTACACAGAAGGACAATAGTTTGAAACCTTTTTTTCTACTGCATTCAGCATATGACAAGAGACAAGATGGCAGCTCTCTATTTCAAACGTGTAATGACCAAGTAGCATACTGTACAACATCTCTAGGGGCATAAAGACTCTAACTCACACATACTATGCACCAAATTTTATTAATGTATCTATTTATGTTAAGTTTTCCAAATTTTGTCCATGCCCCAATAACTATAAGAAACGATCAATGGAGGCGGTGTTGCGAAATTTCAATAGTGCCAACTTCTACAATATCCTAAAAGAATACTGTCCATCTGTTGATGATCAATTCCTCTTTTGCCAACTACTCGGTAACCAATTGAACTGCACGGATGTATTCTCCCAAGTGATGTCCGACATTGGATTGTGCGCAAATTTCAATGGAATGAACTTCACACCAATCACAAGCCGCATCTCTAATTTGGGTAACAATATAAACTCTTCACTTTGACTTAATTTTCATAGATTGCGTAGTTTTCTAGGCAAACTTGGAAGCTTATTCACTGCTTCTAAAATTGGTGGAATTCAGGTCAATAAGTCCAACATCCATTCGGTATTGAGCATCATTTTAAAGGTGAACAAGAAAGAATATTGCGGCAACTTGCGGAAATGGACTGGCGATGGATTCCATTACTCAATTCTCCAGCCAACTAAACCCCTATCCTTCTATGTCTTCAGCCGCTTTCAGCGAAAATTCCACGCTGGGTACATCTTCAATGTTGGAATCAAGATAACAAACATCATTCGCCATACAGCCCACTTTGGTCGTTGTGTTAATAGATACGTAATGTTGCCTGGTATAGGTAGTTGGGGAGTACCTTTTGACCAATCTGCTTGCTTGCTTAGTTGCCTCACAAAACTGATATATGTTCAATGTGGCTG
The DNA here is from genome assembly GCA_963922205.1 of Romanomermis culicivorax. Lineage (NCBI taxonomy): Eukaryota > Metazoa > Nematoda > Enoplea > Mermithida > Mermithidae > Romanomermis > Romanomermis culicivorax. The sequence continues at coordinate 106,178 of CAWUHX010000062.1, forward strand.
TTTCACCAGAGCCATTGACTCACTGGAATTTCTGCTCAGTACTGAAAATGTGGATTTAGATTACATAAACATGTCCACACCTTGGTGTAGAACGAGTGCTGAAATGGATGCCTGTGACTCAAAGCACCTTATGCTACTGCACACGGATGAATTAATGTCCACAACTTGTCCTAGATGCTTGCCTGTATGTGTGGAAAGTGAATATTCAACTATGGTAACCAGCAAGAAGTTAACCAGCATACCACATTACATGAAAACTGACAGCAGTGTTGATGACCTAATTGTCGCCAACTTTTTTGTGGACTCATCCTTAGTTACAACTATCTATGAAAATCCAGCTTTTACAACTGAGGATTTCATTGTCTATATTGGGAGTATTTTCAGTTTATTTTTTGGTATATCCTACATTTTTGTTTTGGAAGCAATTTTTAGATTTGTTTTGTACATCAGAGGGCTTTGTATTTCCAAAATTAAATAGTCTTTTAAGGAGCATCAAATGTGTCTAGAATGTATTGAGTTATGTACAAATATTTGTTGTTTTTGTGTTGCATTGTATTATTGTATTGTGTATTGTTTTGTATTTAGATGTTTATATAAATTGTATCATATGGGTTGTGTTACGCATATATTGTCAATGTATATTGTACATACATATTTATACATATTGTATATATATTCTGTATACATTGTACATATATTGTATATATATTGTATATACTCTGTATCTAAGTTGTACACAAATCATATATATATATATTGTATATGTATTGTATATATATCGCATATACATTGTATATATATATTGTATATATGTATTGTATTCTATATACTGTACAACAAATATTGTGTATTGAGTATTGTACGAATAGATTTTCTAAAGTAATACAAGTAAAGATAGGGAATTTGTGTAATGACAATTATGTGAAAAATGAGAAGCAAGTGCTTCTTTTTTCAGTGATGCCCAGGTAAAAAAATAATTTGAAACATTGCGTGGTATAAACTAATTAGTCACTGTATGGAAAACATGGTCTACTTACGTAATATGAAAATAAAAGTAATTAAGACAGGACTGTTTGGACAGTGATAACTTTATTAAGATCTCTTTGTGTGAACAACAACATTTAATTTACTACTTAGTCTAATAATAGTATAATAATGCATTAGGAATTACATGTGTACGTTTCGAATACTAGAAATCTATTTCATTCATTAAATATGTCGACATCATTGGCATATTCTTTGGACATAAAAATGAAATGTAATTTAATTAATTTTGTTGCCCAGCATAGTTTTAAGTTGCCATGGTTACTTTAGGAGAGAAAGCAGAAGAATGTTGTCAGTAGTTTCAAATATTCAGATATATTTGCAGTGGAAGAATCCATCCTAGTAGCAATATGAACATACTCCCAAGTCAACTTTTGAACAAGCATTTAAAGTTGGGCCAGTGCTGCTATTACATGCTGGTATTGGTACTTATTTCATCTAGTCTAGCCATTGCTGCTGGAACCATCAAGCTCTATTTCAGCAATGCTGTCAAAAATAAAATAATCACAAATTTCGTGAAACATTTAGAATTCCCCGCAATCACTATTTGTAACCAGTTGATCGCCAAACGAGTGCCTACATGCGAGATCCCTGCTTCCGGCTTTTATTGGCGGTTATTTTCTCTATTGCCTAAGCTGGAATATGGCATTTGGACCAAAAAAACCACAGATGAAGTAAGTCGTTTGGATTTTTCTTTGAATTCCTTAGTTACAGCATGTATTCCCTGCGTTGAAGAGCTTCCTGTGTGGTGCTGGAGCTGTCCCACTACTGGCCAATGTCAGGGTAGGTGTGACCATCTCGACCAGGGTTCTACAAAAATGGCCAAGTTTGGAACTCATGGATTGGCTGAATTGTCAATGCTATGGGTGGGATGTCATACGTTGCCATACAACATCTCTCACTCCTTAGAGCAACAAAGGGCTCCTGGTACAGTCACCAGTGTTGGAATGCATCCTGGATGGCACTGCAGCTGTCCCACCACTGACCAATGTTTTGGTAGGTGTGACCATCACAGTCAGGGCTCAACAAAAATGCGTGGGTCGATGCATGTTTTATTGAAGGTATGACTATGCATATCCCGATCGAAACCCAGCATTTAAAATTGCCTGCCGTTGGCATAGATGGACGTTATCCAACCATGAATCAAATGTTCAGCATGTCATTAGTTGTACGGCCAGAAACTCAATCTTTCATCCACATTGCTATAAAACCACATTCTAAAGTTTTGGATATTGGTCCTGCTTATGGCATCGTGTGCTTGGAGGCTTTGAAACGTGGTGCCTCCAATTATTGGGCTGTAGATTTGGATGAGAGGCATTTAAAAATTTTGATTCAACAGATTGAAAATGATATGCCTCAAAAAATTGATTGTGTGAAATTATTAGTTGGCAAATTTCCTGAAGATGATATTATTCAAAAACTTGATTATGGGACATTTGATGCTATACTATGTGAATTTGTTTTGCATTTTCTGACCGAGCAGGAATTGAAACGTGCTTTTCATGAATTGGCCCTACTCTTGAAACCTGGAGCCGAATTATCTATAATGGTGGCAACTCCTCATGTGGGATTTTTGAAGCCTGAATTTCGATTCTACATGGAACAACAGATTGTTGAATTCGAAGCGAGAATGAATTTTATTGAAGATATGCAAATTCCAGGTTGTGTAGACAATGTTCGATGTGTTATAGATCACAGTGTTCTTTCTGAAGAAGATATGTCAAATATGGCGATTGGTCATGGTCCAATGATATTCTTCGACAAATGTACAATAATGTATTTGATTGACAATGAAAATATGGACGTCATTTCTTGCAAATATATACCAATGAAGCCAAGTGGATCTGAAAAAAAGTTTGCTTTTCCATTGGATGGTAGGGAGACTATTCACATTGTGGCAAGGAAAAAATCATGATTTTTTGTTTTACACTATATATATAATTTATATATAATTGATAACATATATATAATATATTCATGTATTTTTCATATTGTAACCTAATGTAATCAGTTTATTGCAGTTACAAAAATAATTCTATTCATGGTGATTTAATATAAATATATGTTTTTCTCATTTCCAGCTGCAGTATACAATATGTTTGTGATTCATTACTGTTTTTGGTGTGACATGCTGAGTTCCTAACTTTTTTGTGAATTAGCTGTATAGAAAGACTTATGATTGTCAAGTCAAGTTTTTGCTAAGGTCGAAAGACATCAGAAATATGACTAAAAAGGCTGTCGGCTTGTACACAACTCGTTGCTGTAGGTCACTTAATATAGTCTTCTATTTACCTTGTTTGGTACAGCACAAGAGTTGTCTAGCAGCAAAACACAATCTTCAGTTGCAACCTAACCTAACTTTGCTGAAACTGGAACTGACACAAACCTGCCATTGAAAGACTATCAGGGCTGCCCCAGAAACTTCCTGCAGGCTAATACATAAGACAATAGGAAGTCAGTATGGTAATGTTGTGTCGTGAGTAATGAAGTAGTTGAAAATAGATTACCATTGGGACAATTGGTAAATATTCAACTGGAATACTAGCTGGTAAATAGCTAAGTTAAATAAGCCTAACATGCCACACAATAGTAGTGTAAAATAAACCAGTGAATGAACATGCAAAACAACATGGCTTAAGTACTATCGTGGAAAATCAAGGAATGTTCTAGAACATTGTAGAATGTACATGAAAAGAATATTATAGAATATTGTGGAAGATTCTGGAACTTTCTGGAACTTTCCAGGAAAATGGAGTACCCAAAATGTACCTGGGCAGCATATTATGGGATCACACTGTAATGTATGCATCACTTGTCCTTGCACATCATGTAACGTGATCATACCCTAAGATATGTATCAGGTAACATCCAGGAGTTAACAGGCTATTCTTAGTACTGATGGGGTGTCCAATGAATGGCACCCCACTTCCATTTTTTGTGCAAGACACAAACAGAGCAATTTGACACAAACAGAGCAATCACAAAAAGTATGGTGTATTTGGCAGGAAAATGATTCTTGAAAACTATAAGAACAATAGAATAACTTTTTGTTGATCAATTTCGCACAGAAAAGGGGTGACTGCTACCTTAAGTACACTTTTATGCCAGAGCCTCCTTTATAATTTTTTGCACTCCAGCCATGACTAATCAAGCTGCACCAGAAAAAAAAGATGTTAAATATGATTGGTTGGATGTTATGTGCACTCAAATTCGATTGGTCAGGGCTGCCTTGACTGTGGCCATGCAATGAAGTATAAATGCGGCTTGAAAGATGAATTCTGTTGAAACTGTGCGCTTACAATCAAATTTCTCACAATGCAGCAGATAATTAAAAATGTTCATCTAGTGAACTACATGAACAAAATAAATATTTAGCTTTAGTAAATATTTCGGACAATTTCATTGTAGATGCAAGATTACTTGACTTCATAATTTCAGCAAAGTTTTTTACTCAATTAGTTCCCAACAGATTCTTATTTACACTTACATTAACCTATAAATGAGTTTACATCTAGGAAAATGAAATACATAATCACTTTTGCATGTTTTTTGAACTCTTTTTCGAATTTTTCCCTTACATTTTTGTTGTGTTGTGCAACTTTTAGCCTCAATTTGCCTTATTATTTTTCTCTGTTATTACTTGTGAAGCCGTGTTTCTGCCCGTACAAGCCTTTCATTTTTTTAAGTAGACAAAATGTAAATGTAAGCTTAGAACACTTCTCCAGTGGTCTACTGAGGCGAGTTAGCATCTTGGTGGAAAAGTGCAGCAAATGGAGAGATGGGACTAAGGGCAGGTAGCTGAATAAGTTGTGCTGGTCAGGCAGAAGCTAGTCTGTGGAATGCAGCCTCCACGGGGATGCAAAAGTACCCAGAGAACGCCTCTCACATAATGTGAGCACTTATATGACCAGATAGTCCTTTAAAGCTGTTGAGGCAAGTTGTTCTCATTGCTCATCACCATGGTGATCTATGTGCATGTGTTTTTTGTGCATGTGAATTTGACCCACATTTTGTTATCTTATCTTTCATTCACCATGGATGTATGTCAATCCATGTGTGTTGCATCTTTTTTCCTGCATAAATAGTTGGACCTTTGGTCAACAATAAAGTTCTCCAATTTGTCTTCCTTTTCATCTCTGTATTCTATACTTTTTTCATGAATGAATTATGCAAATCAGCCAGTGTAAAGGCTATCTATCAATTTACACTACCAGACAAAACTAACTGTCTATGCCAGACGTGTAGAGGATGCATCCGGAACAAGTTTGGGGTATGCCCAGGATGTGATCAGCACATTATACCAACAATAAAATGGACAGGTCGTGTGCTTGTGTCATACAAAGTCAAAGAATTTTGCTGATGCCTCCTTCTTACCTCCCTATCGAAATCACACCAGATATAAACGAAAGGTCAACTGTTGTCATACTGTAAGTCAAAACAAAGTGCATATCCACTTCACATCATGAAAAAACCATGATTGACAGTTATTGCATGAATGTCAATTTTTAAGAAATATGAAAGTTTTCTTTGTGCTGCCAAAAAAGATGCGTTTTGGATGCGACCTGAACGCGTCCAGAATGCGTCTTTTTTCCGTATTCAGTTTTGCCTGGTAGTGTAGTATGTGTCGGGGGCCACGAGAGAACAAACCTACTGATCCACAGAACAATGGTGCACTCTAAAAGGCACATTATTTGTAACTATTCGAAGTCTGGCTGACTGCTGAAGTCATGCTCAAGAATCACCTTTTCATTTTTTTTTTTGAGAAAATAATGTTTTACAATTATTTCAATTTTGCCAGTTGTTGCTCACTACTTCTAAAAACAATATGAAATAGCGTAATTCCTTTGAATATCGAGAGAAGCTTCATAAAAGAACATACAGAACATTCATCATTATTGTGCATAATTTTCCTACAGTAGTCCATGAGTTTTTATTTGATTTATAGAGCTACAGTAGATCCTACTATGTCTTTCATCCCTTTAATTACACACACTCAACATTTATTTTATTATCTAGTGAATTTATCTAATATTTATTTCTTTGAAACTGACATGAGAACAAATAAATCATATTTCTATGAAAACTTAATAAAAACCTATTTTTCTTCTTTTTTGAATTCTTTGGAAGTACATTTCATAGCCCGTCAATGTGATTTTCATCCAGCAATTGTCTGTCACATAACTTAATATCAATGAGGACATGCCTCAAAAAACGGTTCATCATGTGATGGAGAAGAAGATTGTGGTGAAATTTGAACTTTACTTTTTGTGTTTATTTTATGCAATTTTTGTCTATATATCGCTGTGTATTTTGATAAAATTGGATTCTAATTATTCTTGCTCTTTCATTCCATGCCATTTTGCCTTGTAAAAATTTGTCTGCCTTGCCATTGTATTTGGGTCAACATGACTATGTCTACAATAATCTTTACAGACATCTACCTGCAACACTGATAGATTTAGCTTGCAACTGCTATTCTTGATTTTTCTACTATTCAGGTTTGATTTCATTGTAGATTAAACATGAATGAATCTTAATACAACAACTCAACTTCTGCATACCAAAAACCTCATCTAACCTCTACAATACATTAGAAAATACATATGTCCAGTTTTGTACAGTTTATCTGAAAGTGAACATAATATCCGAGCTTGCAACTGCTATTCTTGATTTTTCTACTATTCAGGTTTGATTTCATTGTAGATTAAACATGAATGAATCTTAATACAACAACTCAACTTCTGCATACCAAAAACCTCATCTAACCTCTACAATACATTAGAAAATACATATGTCCAGTTTTGTACAGTTTATCTGAAAGTGAACATAATATCCGAAATGTTAGTGAAATCCTAGGAAGCTAATTGAATATCTTGACATCATCAGTATATTCTTTGGACATGAAAATGCAATTTAATTAATTTTATTGCCCAGCATAGTTGCAAGTTCTCATAGTTTCAGTTGGTGACGCAGTAGAAGAATGGTGCCAGTTTAAGCACCAAGATATAAAACCTCAGCAGAGGAGTATCAGAATGGGTTGTAGTAGCAATACTAATATATTCCGAAGTGAACTATTGAAGAAGCATTTAAAGTTGGGCCAATGCTGTCACTACCTGCTAGTATCCATACTTGTCTTGTTTAGTCTAGCCATCAGTGCTGGAACCATAAAGCTCTATTTCAGCAATGCCATCAAAAATACTATCATTATGAATGTCGTAAAGCATATAGAATTTCCATCGATCACAATTTGTAATCAATTGATCGCCAAACGAGTACCTACATGTGATTTTCCTGCCTCGGGCTACTTGTGGCGGTACTTTTCTCTATTGCCCAAGCTGGAAGGTGGCTTGTGGAACAAAAAATTTGAAGATGAAGTAGGTGATTTGGATTTTTGTTATAAAAGGAATGTAAAATAACGCTTGAATTATAGGCAGTTTGAATGAGTACACACTTAGATAAATAGGTAATTCACCAGTAGAGCCACATTTGTCACAAACATAGAAAATGATATTCACTGAAAAATCCACATTAAAAACATGGGAAAATGCAAGTGAGATATTTTTAGGGTTAGATAACCCTGGGCTATTGTCCTTCCATTGTATCCTCTATTTGTATGCTTGACTTGTTTCCGGCCATTCTTTGCAGCTTTTCTAGCATGAAAAGTATTGGGGTAGTAAAATAACTCCAGAAGGTTTTGATGTATAGTAGTATTAATCTTTACTTATATTTTCTGTAGACCAACTTTCAAACTTTCCATCATTGACAGTAAATTAGTCTATCCAAAAAGTGACTTATTTATTTTATACGTAAACATTCCTGCATCTTCCACAAGAGTATTTGGCTCTCCAGTCTCCTTCACCTACACTGCCAGTAATTTCAACTAATTTTTTCCAATATCTATTGACTTACTCAGTAGAGCTTCTAGTACATGTGCCTTGTACACAGAAGGACAATAGTTTGAAACCTTTTTTTCTACTGCATTCAGCATATGACAAGAGACAAGATGGCAGCTCTCTATTTCAAACGTGTAATGACCAAGTAGCATACTGTACAACATCTCTAGGGGCATAAAGACTCTAACTCACACATACTATGCACCAAATTTTATTAATGTATCTATTTATGTTAAGTTTTCCAAATTTTGTCCATGCCCCAATAACTATAAGAAACGATCAATGGAGGCGGTGTTGCGAAATTTCAATAGTGCCAACTTCTACAATATCCTAAAAGAATACTGTCCATCTGTTGATGATCAATTCCTCTTTTGCCAACTACTCGGTAACCAATTGAACTGCACGGATGTATTCTCCCAAGTCATGTCCGACATTGGATTGTGCGCAAATTTCAATGGAATGAACTTCACACCAATCACAAGCCGCATCTCTAATTTGGGTAACAATATAAACTCTTCACTTTGACTTAATTTTCATAGATTGCGTAGTTTTCTAGGCAAACTTGGAAGCTTATTCACTGCTTCTAAAATTGGTGGAATTCAGGTCAATAAGTCCAACATCCATTCGGTATTGAGCATCATTTTAAAGGTGAACAAGAAAGAATATTGCGGCAACTTGCGGAAATGGACTGGCGATGGATTCCATTACTCAATTCTCCAGCCAACTAAACCCCTATCCTTCTATGTCTTCAGCCGCTTTCAGCGAAAATTCCACGCTGGGTACATCTTCAATGTTGGAATCAAGATAACAAACATCATTCGCCATACAGCCCACTTTGGTCGTTGTGTTAATAGATACGTAATGTTGCCTGGTATAGGTAGTTGGGGAGTACCTTTTGACCAATCTGCTTGCTTGCTTAGTTGCCTCACAAAACTGATATATGTTCAATGTGGCTGTTTCACCAGAGCCATTGACTCACTGGAATTTCTGCTCAGTACTGAAAATGTGGATTTAGATTACATAAACATGTCCACACCTTGGTGTAGAACGAGTGCTGAAATGGATGCCTGTGACTCAAAGCACCTTATGCTACTGCACACGGATGAATTAATGTCCACAACTTGTCCTAGATGCTTGCCTGTATGTGTGGAAAGTGAATATTCAACTATGGTAACCAGCAAGAAGTTAACCAGCATACCACATTACATGAAAACTGACAGCAGTGTTGATGACCTAATTGTCGCCAACTTTTTTGTGGACTCATCCTTAGTTACAACTATCTATGAAAATCCAGCTTTTACAACTGAGGATTTCATTGTCTATATTGGGAGTATTTTCAGTTTATTTTTTGGTATATCCTACATTTTTGTTTTGGAAGCAATTTTTAGATTTGTTTTGTACATCAGAGGGCTTTGTATTTCCAAAATTAAATAGTCTTTTAAGGAGCATCAAATGTGTCTAGAATGTATTGAGTTATGTACAAATATTTGTTGTTTTTGTGTTGCATTGTATTATTGTATTGTGTATTGTTTTGTATTTAGATGTTTATATAAATTGTATCATATGGGTTGTGTTACGCATATATTGTCAATGTATATTGTACATACATATTTATACATATTGTATATATATTCTGTATACATTGTACATATATTGTATATATATTGTATATACTCTGTATCTAAGTTGTACACAAATCATATATATATATATTGTATATGTATTGTATATATATCGCATATACATTGTATATATATATTGTATATATGTATTGTATTCTATATACTGTACAACAAATATTGTGTATTGAGTATTGTACGAATAGATTTTCTAAAGTAATACAAGTAAAGATAGGGAATTTGTGTAATGACAATTATGTGAAAAATGAGAAGCAAGTGCTTCTTTTTTCAGTGATGCCCAGGTAAAAAAATAATTTGAAACATTGCGTGGTATAAACTAATTAGTCACTGTATGGAAAACATGGTCTACTTACGTAATATGAAAATAAAAGTAATTAAGACAGGACTGTTTGGACAGTGATAACTTTATTAAGATCTCTTTGTGTGAACAACAACATTTAATTTACTACTTAGTCTAATAATAGTATAATAATGCATTAGGAATTACATGTGTACGTTTCGAATACTAGAAATCTATTTCATTCATTAAATATGTCGACATCATTGGCATATTCTTTGGACATAAAAATGAAATGTAATTTAATTAATTTTGTTGCCCAGCATAGTTTTAAGTTGCCATGGTTACTTTAGGAGAGAAAGCAGAAGAATGTTGTCAGTAGTTTCAAATATTCAGATATATTTGCAGTGGAAGAATCCATCCTAGTAGCAATATGAACATACTCCCAAGTCAACTTTTGAACAAGCATTTAAAGTTGGGCCAGTGCTGCTATTACATGCTGGTATTGGTACTTATTTCATCTAGTCTAGCCATTGCTGCTGGAACCATCAAGCTCTATTTCAGCAATGCTGTCAAAAATAAAATAATCACAAATTTCGTGAAACATTTAGAATTCCCCGCAATCACTATTTGTAACCAGTTGATCGCCAAACGAGTGCCTACATGCGAGATCCCTGCTTCCGGCTTTTATTGGCGGTTATTTTCTCTATTGCCTAAGCTGGAATATGGCATTTGGACCAAAAAAACCACAGATGAAGTAAGTCGTTTGGATTTTTCTTTGAATTCCTTAGTTACAGCATGTATTCCCTGCGTTGAAGAGCTTCCTGTGTGGTGCTGGAGCTGTCCCACTACTGGCCAATGTCAGGGTAGGTGTGACCATCTCGACCAGGGTTCTACAAAAATGGCCAAGTTTGGAACTCATGGATTGGCTGAATTGTCAATGCTATGGGTGGGATGTCATACGTTGCCATACAACATCTCTCACTCCTTAGAGCAACAAAGGGCTCCTGGTACAGTCACCAGTGTTGGAATGCATCCTGGATGGCACTGCAGCTGTCCCACCACTGACCAATGTTTTGGTAGGTGTGACCATCACAGTCAGGGCTCAACAAAAATGCGTGGGTCGATGCATGTTTTATTGAAGGTATGACTATGCATATCCCGATCGAAACCCAGCATTTAAAATTGCCTGCCGTTGGCATAGATGGACGTTATCCAACCATGAATCAAATGTTCAGCATGTCATTAGTTGTACGGCCAGAAACTCAATCTTTCATCCACATTGCTATAAAACCACATTCTAAAGTTTTGGATATTGGTCCTGCTTATGGCATCGTGTGCTTGGAGGCTTTGAAACGTGGTGCCTCCAATTATTGGGCTGTAGATTTGGATGAGAGGCATTTAAAAATTTTGATTCAACAGATTGAAAATGATATGCCTCAAAAAATTGATTGTGTGAAATTATTAGTTGGCAAATTTCCTGAAGATGATATTATTCAAAAACTTGATTATGGGACATTTGATGCTATACTATGTGAATTTGTTTTGCATTTTCTGACCGAGCAGGAATTGAAACGTGCTTTTCATGAATTGGCCCTACTCTTGAAACCTGGAGCCGAATTATCTATAATGGTGGCAACTCCTCATGTGGGATTTTTGAAGCCTGAATTTCGATTCTACATGGAACAACAGATTGTTGAATTCGAAGCGAGAATGAATTTTATTGAAGATATGCAAATTCCAGGTTGTGTAGACAATGTTCGATGTGTTATAGATCACAGTGTTCTTTCTGAAGAAGATATGTCAAATATGGCGATTGGTCATGGTCCAATGATATTCTTCGACAAATGTACAATAATGTATTTGATTGACAATGAAAATATGGACGTCATTTCTTGCAAATATATACCAATGAAGCCAAGTGGATCTGAAAAAAAGTTTGCTTTTCCATTGGATGGTAGGGAGACTATTCACATTGTGGCAAGGAAAAAATCATGATTTTTTGTTTTACACTATATATATAATTTATATATAATTGATAACATATATATAATATATTCATGTATTTTTCATATTGTAACCTAATGTAATCAGTTTATTGCAGTTACAAAAATAATTCTATTCATGGTGATTTAATATAAATATATGTTTTTCTCATTTCCAGCTGCAGTATACAATATGTTTGTGATTCATTACTGTTTTTGGTGTGACATGCTGAGTTCCTAACTTTTTTGTGAATTAGCTGTATAGAAAGACTTATGATTGTCAAGTCAAGTTTTTGCTAAGGTCGAAAGACATCAGAAATATGACTAAAAAGGCTGTCGGCTTGTACACAACTCGTTGCTGTAGGTCACTTAATATAGTCTTCTATTTACCTTGTTTGGTACAGCACAAGAGTTGTCTAGCAGCAAAACACAATCTTCAGTTGCAACCTAACCTAACTTTGCTGAAACTGGAACTGACACAAACCTGCCATTGAAAGACTATCAGGGCTGCCCCAGAAACTTCCTGCAGGCTAATACATAAGACAATAGGAAGTCAGTATGGTAATGTTGTGTCGTGAGTAATGAAGTAGTTGAAAATAGATTACCATTGGGACAATTGGTAAATATTCAACTGGAATACTAGCTGGTAAATAGCTAAGTTAAATAAGCCTAACATGCCACACAATAGTAGTGTAAAATAAACCAGTGAATGAACATGCAAAACAACATGGCTTAAGTACTATCGTGGAAAATCAAGGAATGTTCTAGAACATTGTAGAATGTACATGAAAAGAATATTATAGAATATTGTGGAAGATTCTGGAACTTTCTGGAACTTTCCAGGAAAATGGAGTACCCAAAATGTACCTGGGCAGCATATTATGGGATCACACTGTAATGTATGCATCACTTGTCCTTGCACATCATGTAACGTGATCATACCCTAAGATATGTATCAGGTAACATCCAGGAGTTAACAGGCTATTCTTAGTACTGATGGGGTGTCCAATGAATGGCACCCCACTTCCATTTTTTGTGCAAGACACAAACAGAGCAATTTGACACAAACAGAGCAATCACAAAAAGTATGGTGTATTTGGCAGGAAAATGATTCTTGAAAACTATAAGAACAATAGAATAACTTTTTGTTGATCAATTTCGCACAGAAAAGGGGTGACTGCTACCTTAAGTACACTTTTATGCCAGAGCCTCCTTTATAATTTTTTGCACTCCAGCCATGACTAATCAAGCTGCACCAGAAAAAAAAGATGTTAAATATGATTGGTTGGATGTTATGTGCACTCAAATTCGATTGGTCAGGGCTGCCTTGACTGTGGCCATGCAATGAAGTATAAATGCGGCTTGAAAGATGAATTCTGTTGAAACTGTGCGCTTACAATCAAATTTCTCACAATGCAGCAGATAATTAAAAATGTTCATCTAGTGAACTACATGAACAAAATAAATATTTAGCTTTAGTAAATATTTCGGACAATTTCATTGTAGATGCAAGATTACTTGACTTCATAATTTCAGCAAAGTTTTTTACTCAATTAGTTCCCAACAGATTCTTATTTACACTTACATTAACCTATAAATGAGTTTACATCTAGGAAAATGAAATACATAATCACTTTTGCATGTTTTTTGAACTCTTTTTCGAATTTTTCCCTTACATTTTTGTTGTGTTGTGCAACTTTTAGCCTCAATTTGCCTTATTATTTTTCTCTGTTATTACTTGTGAAGCCGTGTTTCTGCCCGTACAAGCCTTTCATTTTTTTAAGTAGACAAAATGTAAATGCAAGCTTAGAACACTTCTCCAGTGGTCCACTGAGGCGAGTTAGCATCTTGGTGGAAAAGTGCAGCAATTGGAGAGATGGGACTGAAGGCAGGTAGCCAAATAAGTCGTGCTTGTCAGGCAGAAGCTAGTCTGTGGAATGCTGCCTCCACCAGGAAGCAAAAGTACCCAAAAGAACACCTGTCACATAATGTGAGCACTTATATGACCAGATAGTCCTTTAAAGCTGTTGAGGCAAGTTGTTCTCATTGCTCATCACCATGGTGATGTATGTGCATGTGTTTTTTGTGCCTGTGAATTTGACCCAGATGTTGTTATCTTATCTTTCATTCACCATGGATGTATGTCAATCCATGTGTGCTGCATCTTTTTTCCTGCATAAATAGTTGGACTTTTAGTCAACAATTAAGTTCTCCAATTTGTCTTCCTTTTCATCTCTGTATTCTATACTTTTTTCATGAATGAATTATGCAAATCAGCCAGTGTAAAGGCTATCTATCAATTTACACTACCAGACAAAACTAACTGTCTATGCCAGACGTGTAGAGGATGCATCCGGAACAAGTTTGGGGTATGCCCAGGATGTGATCAGCACATTATACCAACAATAAAATGGACAGGTCGTGTGCTTGTGTCATACAAAGTCAAAGAATTTTGCTGATGCCTCCTTCTTACCTCCCTATCGAAATCACACCAGATATAAACGAAAGGTCAACTGTTGTCATACTGTAAGTCAAAACAAAGTGCATATCCACTTCACATCATGAAAAAACCATGATTGACAGTTATTGCATGAATGTCAATTTTTAAGAAATATGAAAGTTTTCTTTGTGCTGCCAAAAAAGATGCGTTTTGGATGCGACCTGAACGCGTCCAGAATGCGTCTTTTTTCCGTATTCAGTTTTGCCTGGTAGTGTAGTATGTGTCGGGGGCCACGAGAGAACAAACCTACTGATCCACAGAACAATGGTGCACTCTAAAAGGCACATTATTTGTAACTATTCGAAGTCTGGCTGACTGCTGAAGTCATGCTCAAGAATCACCTTTTCATTTTTTTTTTTGAGAAAATAATGTTTTACAATTATTTCAATTTTGCCAGTTGTTGCTCACTACTTCTAAAAACAATATGAAATAGCGTAATTCCTTTGAATATCGAGAGAAGCTTCATAAAAGAACATACAGAACATTCATCATTATTGTGCATAATTTTCCTACAGTAGTCCATGAGTTTTTATTTGATTTATAGAGCTACAGTAGATCCTACTATGTCTTTCATCCCTTTAATTACACACACTCAACATTTATTTTATTATCTAGTGAATTTATCTAATATTTATTTCTTTGAAACTGACATGAGAACAAATAAATCATATTTCTATGAAAACTTAATAAAAACCTATTTTTCTTCTTTTTTGAATTCTTTGGAAGTACATTTCATAGCCCGTCAATGTGATTTTCATCCAGCAATTGTCTGTCACATAACTTAATATCAATGAGGACATGCCTCAAAAAACGGTTCATCATGTGATGGAGAAGAAGATTGTGGTGAAATTTGAACTTTACTTTTTGTGTTTATTTTATGCAATTTTTGTCTATATATCGCTGTGTATTTTGATAAAATTGGATTCTAATTATTCTTGCTCTTTCATTCCATGCCATTTTGCCTTGTAAAAATTTGTCTGCCTTGCCATTGTATTTGGGTCAACATGACTATGTCTACAATAATCTTTACAGACATCTACCTGCAACACTGATAGATTTAGCTTGCAACTGCTATTCTTGATTTTTCTACTATTCAGGTTTGATTTCATTGTAGATTAAACATGAATGAATCTTAATACAACAACTCAACTTCTGCATACCAAAAACCTCATCTAACCTCTACAATACATTAGAAAATACATATGTCCAGTTTTGTACAGTTTATCTGAAAGTGAACATAATATCCGAGCTTGCAACTGCTATTCTTGATTTTTCTACTATTCAGGTTTGATTTCATTGTAGATTAAACATGAATGAATCTTAATACAACAACTCAACTTCTGCATACCAAAAACCTCATCTAACCTCTACAATACATTAGAAAATACATATGTCCAGTTTTGTACAGTTTATCTGAAAGTGAACATAATATCCGAAATGTTAGTGAAATCCTAGGAAGCTAATTGAATATCTTGACATCATCAGTATATTCTTTGGACATGAAAATGCAATTTAATTAATTTTATTGCCCAGCATAGTTGCAAGTTCTCATAGTTTCAGTTGGTGACGCAGTAGAAGAATGGTGCCAGTTTAAGCACCAAGATATAAAACCTCAGCAGAGGAGTATCAGAATGGGTTGTAGTAGCAATACTAATATATTCCGAAGTGAACTATTGAAGAAGCATTTAAAGTTGGGCCAATGCTGTCACTACCTGCTAGTATCCATACTTGTCTTGTTTAGTCTAGCCATCAGTGCTGGAACCATAAAGCTCTATTTCAGCAATGCCATCAAAAATACTATCATTATGAATGTCGTAAAGCATATAGAATTTCCATCGATCACAATTTGTAATCAATTGATCGCCAAACGAGTACCTACTTGTGATTTTCCTGCCTCGGGCTACTTGTGGCGGTACTTTTCTCTATTGCCCAAGCTGGAAGGTGGCTTGTGGAACAAAAAATTTGAAGATGAAGTAGGTGATTTGGATTTTTGTTATAAAAGGAATGTAAAATAACACTTAAATTATAGGCAGTTTGAATGAGTACACACTTAGATAAATAGGTAATTCACCAGTAGAGCCACATTTGTCACAAACATAGAAAATGATATTCACTGAAAAATCCACACTAAAAACATGGGCAAGTGAGATCTACACTTTTAGGGTTAGATAACCGTGGGCTATTGTCCTTCCATTGTATCCTCTATTTGTATGCTTGACTTGTTTCCTGCCATTCTTTGCAGCTTTTCTAGCATGAAAAGTATTGGTGTAGTAAAAAAACTCCAGAAGCTTTTTGGTGTACAGTAGTATTCATCTTTACTTATACTTTCTGTAGATCAACTTTCAAACTTTCCATCAAGGCTCATCTATACTTCGGACGCAAGGCTTGCGTTGCGTGCGTTGCGTCCGTTACGGCAAAAATGCGGAAGTATGGATGCTCCGCTTGCGTATCTTGCGTATTTTTCTTGCGTCCGAGTATGGATGCTCGCTTGCGTTGCTTGCGTTGCGCTCCTTACGGCCGACGCAAGCATACGCAAACGGTACAGTAGGATTCTTGACTTGACGCAAGGAACGCAAGAAACGCAAGGATTTTCGCTTGTGTTTTCTTCGGATTTCCGAACTTCCTATTTCATTATTGATGATGTTCATGCCTTCGTTGAGTTTTTTCTTTCTTTTTTCCAGCGAGTCGTCTGCCGCGGTTATTTTTTCGTAAAAATGTAATTTGGGGGAAGCTTGGTTTGTGGGCAATCCAGACTTCTGAAATGTTGGATCAGCCCGGGTTTTTGGTTTTCTCAGGGGTTGTATGGGTGCCACTTTGGCATACCTGTAATTGGGTGGGGATTGGGAGAGCCTCCAACTTGGTGGAGGAACCCTATACCCAAATGTTGCGACTCCCCCCAAACACCGTTTTTTTCCTCGAAGATTTTTTCCAAATGAGAACCGGACCCAAATTTTTTTTCCTCATTTTGCAAAAATTTCTCACATTTTTAAAAACGTTTATAATGCGTCTACGGATGCTTTTTTATGCATTTTAGGAGCATACCCAAGCATTTTGATGCTTTTTGATTTAGAAATCTGCAAAAATTGGGAAAAAATTGAGAAAATTCTGGTTATGATAGTCAAAATGAGCTCATGAAGAATATATTGGTGTTTTACAAGAGCAGAGAAAGCATTTTAACGACAGAGTTGTCATGAATTTATCCTTTATTTATATTTCTGTGGTTCCAATTAGGATTATCCAATTTTATTTAATTTTTTTCCCGGCGCGGAGCGTCAGAAAAAATTTTGGATTTTCACTTTCTAAAACGCTGGAAATTGAACCTTCACAACGTTGGGAAATAAATTAAAATCCGACTGAAGAAGTATGATTTGTTCCCCATTCCAGTGTTGACTGTTAACTATTAGAAAATGAGATGAGCTAATTTGATTGATAGAAACTGTTGATAATTAATTAGTAAGTGAAAGTAGATATGCTGACGGCCGCGCCTGATGAAAAATAATCATTATTATACCCGTAACCGGCGCGAAGCGCCCGAAAATTTCGAGATTTTGACCTTTTAAAGTCCACCAAAACGCATCTTTTCGATTTTGAATTCTCCAAAGTTTTTTCCACAATGAAAACCATACCCAAAATTTTTTTCCTCAAAAGACCCCATTTGAGGAAAAAAACGGTGCCCCCAAATTGAAAAAATTTGGAGAAGAATGGCGTTTTTTGGGGTAAATTTTCGAAATAAGTATTTGGTTTTTTTTTGACTTTTTTGAGATTTTTGGGGACTCCCCAAAATTGTGGAAATTTCGGGACTCCCACCCTTTTAGCGCCATAGGAAACTGCTTGAGGCGCTATATTATGGAGGAAATTAGGAATGTTGGAAAAAAGCTGCGTTCTTTTCATACGAGTGAAAAAAATCCATTCATCAAGACAAAAAACTAGTATTTTGATGCATTTTAGAATGTCGAAAGTTACCGGCGCTCATACCTGTAATTGGGGAGGGTTTGGGGGTGGGCCCACCAACTTGGCCAATCCTGTACCCAACCCCCCCAGATTTAGAAAAATTAGAAAAAAATTGGCCAAAAAGAGTCTTTTTTGGCTTTTTTGGGAAAATTTTCGACTTTTTTTACCCCCCCCCCCGAAACTGCTCAGAGCTCTTGCAGGTATGCCGGCGCTCTGCGCTAATTTCAAGCTTCGTTGGCAAAAACCCACTTTTCAAAATTTCGGATTGCGAATTTTCTGGGTTTCGGTTACTTCTGCATACTTGTAAGACCTTAGGTCGGTTGTAGGAGGTAAAAATCAGCCTAGAAGTCTAAAAAACCCTATTTGTTTGCTGCAATCACGAAAATCTTTTTTTAAAGCCAGAATGGCACCTTTTTATCCTATTTTTGATTTTTTTTGCATGCTGAGTCAGTCGGGGCTTAGAGGCTCCTCAATTACAACTGTTTTTTTCTGTTTGATAAGTTGTAATTTAAGTTCTTCACCACATTTTTGACAAATTTGGATATATTTATAGCCGTTACTCGTGGGCTTTTCTAGGTATGTTCGGGTTTTCTTTGATTTGATTGCTAAAAATTTTTAAACATAAGATCATTAAGCCAAGTTAAAAAACCTAAATTTTTTAATTTTCCTACTAAACATACCTGTAATTGGCCCTGTACCCAACCCTCCTCCCAGACTGGGAAAAATTAGAGAAAATTGGCAAAAAAGTGCCTTTTTTGGGAAAATTTAAGAATTTTTTGGACCCCCCTCCAAAATTTCTGGTTTACCCCCCCCCCCACCGACTGGTCGGACTTCTTACAGGTATGACACTAAATTCGCATGAATTGAATACTATTTCTGCTATGACGTGCAATCAATGTCACTGGGAATACAAAAGAATGCGAAAGTTTGTTACTAGTCGAGGCTCAAAATGTTAAAAAACCGTGGTGAATAGAAGAACGGAATCCTAATGTTCTAATTTTACATACCTGCTACACTATTTAACGCAATTCAAGTCGCAGTCAGGGCCGTTCTTAATGGTTTAGAGGCCCTCAATTTTTTTCAATAATTATTATACACCATGCCATTTTTAGGTAATAGATGATTCACTAATTTACGTACTTTGAAATATCTAAAAACTACGTTATTACAAGATTCTAACTATTCAATTATCAAAATACATGTTATTTGACCTTCATAGCCCTCCTCTTCTGTATTTGTCAGTTGTGTATCATCCTCCGTTTAACAAGGCTTAATTTAGGATAATATCAGAAAAATTGTCCGAATTTTACTACCCATTAGCGTTACAAAGCGATTTATTCAATTGAACGCTATTAAATGATTCACTTACCTCGTGAGATAATCCAGAATCAAATCCTGACTTACTTATACGGGAGCTACTGGATAGGAACATACGCTGAAGCTAAAACAGGTAAATGAAATTTTTCGTCTGTATGTTTTCAACTTCCGACTGTCTTTAAAGTCATTAATTATAGATTTTTAATTTTTGTATTATTTTCATCCAACTAGATTTGAGTCCAGAGGTGCGTGCCGATTGTCCAGGACCATGGGAATAGTCCGAAGTTTCCTCGTACGCTGCTAATGTCGAGATTTGAAACGAAACTATAGGTCATTTCACCCTAATCGAAAATATTCTAGTCGATACTTGTCGCAATTTTGATCACTCCGCAAGTTAGTAGAATGATAAACCATATCTGATTTATAATCCTCAAGAATTAAATTGTAAAAGATTTATTGTTTCTCAAAAATTTGATTATTGATTATTTTTGAATGTCGAAATCTATTATTTTCCATGTCTCACGTCTTAAAAATTCAGAATTTCAACAGAACAAAGTTTTATTTTCAGCTGATCTTGCTCGACGTTTCGACTGGGATCACCTCGACTGGTTTTCTAGCGCCGATTATTCCCGTGTACATCAAATATGTGATTTTCAGGTGAGGTTAAAATGCTCATCACAGCTTCCTGTAGAAGAATCTAAATTTTCATAGAAAGTCTTTCTTTTAGCTTGTTTTTCGTTTAGAAAATTAGACTTTTTGAATCATTGTTTGACAAATTGTGAAAAAGCTTATATTTTGTGAAATTTTTCTTCAACATTTCCCAAATATAGTAAGTATTCAAAATTCTTCACCTCTGAAAATTTGTTCTCGTATATTTGCATTCAATGAGTTTATCTTCTGTTACCAGAAAGTCTCGACAGGGCGAATACGTAATTTGAAATCGCGAAGAAGAAAGATGAATGTGAAATTTTGTGTCACCATTATGTAAAATTTGTTTTCCTTAGTAAATGAATAAAACTCAAAAAGCCCATTCCATTTTCATGAGATTTCTCAAAATCCTTTCGAGAAAAGATCGTTAATCATTTAATTTAACGTCAATTCTGCTAATCTCAGTTTAGTTGAAATGTTTTTGTTTGAAGAGGCGTACTATTTTTGGCTCAAATACTTATGAATTTGCTAGACAAAATTGTAATTTGATTCGCAAGTTTTTGATTGCGCCATAATTCTTGCGTCCGTTGCGCCACAAAGTCGGAGTATGGATAATCGGCTTGCGTTGCTTACGTCTCCTTACGTTGCTTCCATTGTGTGCGTTGCGTCAGATTTTTTACGCAACGTAAGCAACGTAACGCAAGCAACGCAACGCACGCAACGCAAGCCTTGCGTCCGAAGTATAGATGAGCCTTAACAGTTAGTTAGTCTATCAAAAAGTGACTTGTTTATTTTATACGTAAACATTCCTGCAATCTTCCACAAGAGTACTTGGCTCTCCAGTCTCCTTCACCTACACTGCCAGTAATTTCAACTAGTTTTTTCCAATGTCTATATGACTCACTCAGTAGAGCTTCTAGTACATGTGGCTTGTACACAGAAGGACAATAGTTTGAAACCTTTTTTTTCTACTGCATTCAGCATATGACAAGAGACAAGATGGCACCTCTCTATTTCAAAGGTGTAATGATCAAGTAGCATACTGTACAACATCTCTAGGGGCATAAAGACTCTAACTCACACATACTATGCACCTAATTTTATTATTGTATCTATTTATGTTAAGTTTTCCAAATTTTGTCCATGCCCCGATAACTATAAGAAACGGTCAATGGAGGTGGTGTTGTGAAATTTCAATAGTGCCAACTTCTACAATATCCTAAAAGAATACTGTCCATCTGTTGATGATCAATTCCTCTTTTGCCAACTACTCGGTAACCAATTGAACTGCACCGATGTATTCTCCCAAGTTATGTCCGACATTGGATTGTGTGCAAATTTCAATGGAATGAACTTCGCACCAATCACAAGCCGCATCTCTAATTTGGGTAAAAATATAAACTCTTCACTTTGACTTAATTTTCATAGATTGCGTAGTTTTCTAGGCAAACTTGGAAGCTTATTCACTGCTTCTAAAATTGGTGGAATTCAGGTCAATAAGTCCAACATCCATTCGGTATTGAGCATCATTTTAAAGGTGAACAAGAAAGAATATTGCGGCAATTTGCGGAAATGGACTGGCGATGGATTCCATTACTCAATTCTCCAGCCAACTAAACCCCTATCCTTCTATGTCTTCAGCCACTTTCAGCCGAAATTCCACGCTGGGTACATCTTCAATGTTGGAATCAAGATAACAAACATCATTCGCCATACAGCCCACTTTGGTCGTTGTGTTAATAGATACGTAATGTTGCCTGGTATAGGTAGTTCGGGAGTACCTTTTGACCAATCTGCTTGCTTGCTTAGTTGCCTCACAAAACTGATATATGTTCAATGTGGCTGTTTCACCAGAGCCATTGACTCACTGGAATTTCTGCTCAGTACTGAAAATGTGGATTTAGATTACATAAACATGTCTACACCTTGGTGTAGAACGAGTGCAGAAATGGATGGCTGTGACTCAAAGCACCTTATGCTACTGCACACGGATGAATTAATGTCTACAACTTGTCCTAGATGCTTACCTGTATGCATGGAAAGTGAATATTCGACTACAGTAACCAGCAAGAAGTTAACCAGCATACCACATTACATGAAAACTGACAGCAGTGTTGATGACCTAATTGTGGCGAACTTTTTTGTGGACTCATCCTTAGTTACAACTATCTATGAAAATCCAGCTTTTACAACTGAGGATTTCATTGTCTATATTGGGAGTATTTTCAGTTTATTTTTTGGTAT
The DNA here is from genome assembly GCA_963922205.1 of Romanomermis culicivorax. Classification (NCBI taxonomy): domain Eukaryota; kingdom Metazoa; phylum Nematoda; class Enoplea; order Mermithida; family Mermithidae; genus Romanomermis; species Romanomermis culicivorax. The sequence continues at coordinate 128,677 of CAWUHX010000062.1, forward strand.
ATCCTACATTTTTGTTTTGGAAGAAATTTTTAGATTTGTTTTGTACATCAGAGGGCTTTGTATTTCCAAAATTAAATAGTCTTTTAAGGAGCATCAAATGTGTCTGGAGTCTATTGAATTATGTACAAATATTTGTTATTTTTGTGTTGCATTGTATTATTGTATTGTGTATTGTTTTGTATTTAGATAACCTATACAATGTTTATATAAATTGTATCATATGGGTTGTGTTACGCATATATTGTCAATGTATATTGTACATACATATTTATACATATTGTATATATATTCTGTATACATTGTACATATATTGTATATATATTGTATATACTCTGTATCTAAGTTGTACACAAATCATATATATATATATATATATATATTGTATACGTATTGTATACGTATTGTATATATATCGCATATACATTGTATATATATATTGTATATATGTATTGTATTCTATATACTGTACAACAAATATTGTGTATTGAGTATCATACGAATAGATTTTCTAAAGTAATACAAGTAAAGATAGGGAATTTGTGTAATCACAATTATGTGAAAAATGAAAAGCAAGTGCTTCTTTTTTCAGCGATGCCCAGGTAAAAAAATAATTTGAAACATTGCGTGGTATAAACTAATTAGTCACTGTACGGAAAAGATGATCTACTTACGTAATATGAAAATAAAAGTAATTAAGACAGGACTGTTTGGACAATGATAACTTTATTTAGATCTTTTTGTGTGAACAACAACATTTAATTTACTACTTAGTCTAATAATAGTCTAATAATGCATTAGGAATTACATGTGTACGTTTCGAATACTAGAAATCTATTTCATTCATTAAATATGTTGACATCATTAGCTTATTCTTTGGACATAAAGATGGAATGTAATTTAATTAATTTTGTTGCCCAGCATAGTTTTAAGTTGCCATGGTTACTTTGGGAGAGAAAGCAGAAGAATGTTGCCAGTAGTTTCAAATATTCAGATATATTTGCAGTGGAAGAATCTATCCTAGTAGCAATATGAACATACTCCCAAGTCAACTTTTGAACAAGCATTTAAAGTTGGGCCAGTGCTGCTATTACATGCTGGTATTGGTACTTATTTCATCTAGTCTAGCCATTGCTGCTGGAACCATCAAGCTCTATTTCAGCAATGCTGTCAAAAATAAAATAATCACAAATTTCGTGAAACATTTAGAATTCCCCGCAATCACTATTTGTAACCAGTTGATCGCCAAACGAGTGCCTACATGCGAGATCCCTGCTTCCGGCTTTTATTGGCGGTTATTTTCTCTATTGCCTAAGCTGGAATATGGCATTTGGACCAAAAAAACCACAGATGAAGTAAGTCGTTTGGATTTTTCTTCGAATTCCTTAGTTACAGCATGTATTCCCTGTGTTGAAGGGCTTCCTGTGTGGTGCTGGAGCTGTCCCACTACTGGCCAATGTCAGGGTAGGTGTGACCATCTCGACCAGGGTTCAACAAAAATGGCCAAGTTTGGAACTCATGGATTGGCTGAATTGTCAATGCTATGGGTGGGATGTCATATGTTGCCATACAACATCTCTCACTCCTTAGAGCAACAAAGGGCTCCTGGTACAGTCACCAGTGTTGGAATGCATCCTGGATGGCACTGCAGCTGTCCCACCACTGACCAATGTTTTGGTAATTGTGACCATCACAGTCAGGGCTCAACAAAAATGTGTGGGTTGAGGACCCCCGGATTGGCTGAATCATCAACCCTACAGGTGGAATGTTGTATGTTAAAATACAACACCTGTTCACTATGCATGACACATGAGTCAAAAGATGTCACCAGTATAACTAAAGGCTATTTCTTGTACACAACTCTTCAGTCTAGCATAATCGAAAGAATTTCCTACAAGTGAGGGTCAGTACAGTGTAATGGCTGTCCAGCATGCTAAAATAACCTGGTGGTGCTAGATGACTCTCAACTATTGTTCTAAGTGTAAGCAAAATTTCCCTGTCATAAGTGGCTTCAAAGAGAGTAACATCAGAAAAGTGTGTATGCTGTATGGCAACATACAACATTCCACCCATAGCATTGATGTCATAGCCAATCCACGGGTTCCAAAGCTGACCATTTTTATTGAGCCCTGGTCAGGCTGGTTACACCTACCCCGACATTGGCCAATGATGGGACAGCTACAGCGCCACCCAGGAAGCCCTTCAACATGTATAGACTCAAACTATAGTTTGCTTTCCAAATGCATTTTTCTTGCAAAATGTTGAAACCAAGTGCTACCTGTACTGCACGAAACAGTATCTTGAGTTACAGTAAAGGGAAGATTTTCGAGAATATTACAGTGCCTTGAGTGTTGTCATACTGTTGGTCGAATAAAAGTGCATCAACACTACAAATTCTAAGAAATCCCTGATTGACAGTTATTGCATCAAAATTAATTAAGGCTTAATGATCAGGTAGCAAACTATATAACACTTGTAAAGACACAAAAATCCTAATTCTTTGATCCAATGTTCTATGATACAAAATTTATATGATTTTTGTTAAGTTTTCTAAATTTTGTCCATGCCCTAATAACTACGAAAAACAGTCAATGGAGCAAATGTTTCAAAGTTTCAACAGCGCCAACTTCTACAAAATCCTAAAAGAATACTGCCCATCAATTGATGATCAATTTCTCTCCTGCCAAGTATTTGGTAACCTGATGAACTGCAGTGATGTACTCTCGCAAGTCTTATCCGACATTGGATTGTGTACAAAATTTAATGGAATGGACTTGGCACCACTTGTAAGCCACAGGTCGCATTCAGGTAAAAATATAAATTTTTAATCTTGACTTATTTACCCAGTTTGCCAAGTTTTATAGGCAAACTTGGAAGCTTCTTTAGGGCTTCAAAATTTCACGGATTACAGCTCAATCAATCAATTATCCATTCGGTAGTGAGCTTTGTGTTAAAAGTTAACAAGAAAGAATATTGTGGAAATTTGCGGAAATGGACTGGTGATGGATTCCATTACTCTGTTCATCAGCCGACTAAACCCATACCGCTACATGTCTTGAGCCATTTTCAGTTGAAGTTGCATGCTGGATACATCTTTGACGTGGGAATCAAGGTAACGAACATCATACGTAATACAGCCCATTTTGGTCGTTGTGTCAATAGGTATGTAATGTTGACGGGAAAAGGTAGTTCGGGAATGGCATTTGATAAATCCATTTGCTTGGTTAGTTGTCTGGCAAAAAAGATATATATTGAATGTGGCTGTTTCACAAGAGTCATCGACTCACTGGATTTGCTGCTCAGCACTGAAAATTTCGATCTGGATTACATAAACATGTCTACACCTTGGTGCAGTACAAGACTGGAACTGGATGCCTGTGACGATGACCACCTTCTTTTAGGCCACACGGATGAATTCATGTCCATAAATTGCCCTAAATGCTTGCCTGTTTGTGTAGAAAGTGAATATTCCATGACAGTTACCAGCAAGAGGTTGAGGGGTGCACCTCATAACCTGAAAATTGACAGTTTTGTCAACGACCTAATTGTTGTCAATTTTTTTGTGGATTCATCCTTAGTCACAACTATCTATGAAAATCCAGCATTCACAACTGAAGATTTCATTATTTATATTGGTAGCATTTTTAGTTTGTTTTTCGGAATATCATACATTTTTGTTTTGGAAGCAGTGTTCAGATTTGTTTTGTACATCAGAGAGCTTTGTATTTCCAGAATTTAATATTTTTTAAGAGGCATCAATTGTGTAGGTATAGTTGGATTTTATTGTACTATTGTATTGTATTGTGTATTGTATTGCATATGTCGTATACATATATTGTATACTGTATACAGGGCTGTGCCCAGGATTTTTTCATGAATAGCCCCAGAAAATGTTTATGTTATGCGGATATACTGTGTGCATGCTGCGTCGTGCATGGCCCCGACTGTATATATATTGCATATGTTTTATATATATATTTTATACTGTGTATATATTGTGTATATATTTTGTATATATTTTGTATATATTTAGTGTGTGTATATTTTATGTATATTTTGTATATATTTAGAATATGTATATTTCATGTTTATTTTGTATATATTTAGTGTATGTATATTTTACATATTTTTTGTATATATTTAGTGTATTTACATTTTACGCATATTTTTTAAATTTCTTTTACATATATTTTTATATATTTTCTATATACATTGTTTAAATGTATTTATTATATATATTATATATAACATATAAATATATGACGAATAAAATTTACCACCGTCACATTTAGCTTTCATTACATTTACCATTTTGGAATTTTTTGGTTGCCTGTTTTGCTAATAATAATTAAGGAAGCAAATAACTTTCTGCTTTGGAGTTGACTGGTAAAATTCCTGCAAATGTTTTATTCATGTCAGTCCAGTTAGCTTTGGTGCACCGACAATTGAGCGCCGACAATTGAGTGCCGACAACTGAGCGCCGACTATAATGCATTATAATTGAGCGTTTTTTTTCATTTACTGAGCGCTACGGAATACTAGCATTTCAGTGATTATCTACCGTAATGTATATATGTCCATACGTCTAATATTATGAATCGAACAAATATGGTCATTTTTGATTCGTATGACGAAGCCTAAGCCTAAGCCTAAGCCTAAGCCTAAGCCTAAGCCTAAGCCTAAGCCTAAGCCTAAGCCTAAGCCTAAGCCCAAGCCCAAGCCCAAGCCCAAGCCTAAGCCCAAGCCTAAGCCTAAGCCTAAGCCTAAGCCTAAGCCTAAGCCTAAGCCTAAGCCTAAGCCTAAGCCTAAGCCTAAGCCTAAGCCCAAGCCTAAGCCTAAGCCTAAGCCTAAGCCTAAGCCCAAGCCTAAGCCTAAGCCTAAGCTTAAGCCTAAGCCTAAGCCTAAGCCTAAGCCTAAGCCTAAGCCTAAGCCTAAGCCTAAGCCTAAGCCTAAGCCTAAGCCTAAGCCTAAGCCTAAGCCTAAGCCTAAGCCTAAGCCTAAGCCTAAATGCAAAATAGTTACTTCAAACTGATTGGGTTATTTATCTGACATTAAATAGTCGGCGGCCAGTTGTCGGCGCTCAGTTGTCGGCGCTCAGTTATCTGGCGCTCAGTTGTCTGGCGCTCAGTTGTCTCGGCGCTCAGTTGTCAGCGCTCAGTTGTCGGCGCTCAATTGTCGGCGCTCAATTGTCTGGCGCTCAATTGTCGGGTCACGGTTAGCTTTAGAATTGGAACAAATTCAGAAATCTGCCTAGAAGCACAGAAAGATCAGACGAGGGCATATGGTCAGAATATCCCAGGCCTGATATTATATTCTTGAAATTTACGACCCCCCAGACGTGGACTAGAGACTATCTTAAAATTTTAGACAAAGACCTTGACCTCATATTCTTAAAATTTTGGACGTGATACATTTCTAACAAACATATTAGTAACTACAATATGTTTGCCAGTACTATTCACAAACTATTCATAACATCTTTGACTTTTTGCTAACCTTTTTTTCTTTCAAGTTGGCTGTAATTCATTCATCAAGCTTTAAAAACATGATATTCTTTTGATCAGAAAATTCTTTCAAAATCAATAATTTTTGATCAACTGTAGCAGCCGTAATGATTTTTTTTTGTTTTTTATAGTATTGCCATATTTATTCCACTTTTTTCATCGATGGGAGCAGTACATCTGAGTAAAAATTGCACTTTTATAGTGCAAAAGATAAGCCTACCTTATGTGTGTAAAAGTATAATTCAAGGAAATGGAACATCACACTTTAAATTCCCTCATACTAAACTCATACTAGTAATGATGTGTTTGCATGCACACATCATGCTGGTGCATGTGCATATAAATTTTGGGCATGCGATTTCTGCTTTTACTTTTGGGTAGCATTTTTCGTCCACAATGGACTATGTAAATTTATGTTTGTGTCATTAGTTGGGCCTTTTGTTCCTTTTTGTCTTCATTTCATACTTTGTTCACCATCCTATTATTAAGCAATAAATTATGTTAACCAGCCAGCATATGTCTGAACAGCCAGTAGAGGATAAACCTACTGACCCACACAACAGGTAACAATAGTACTAATGAAATGGGTATCTGGATCCGCATCTGGATCTGGATCCACATTACCTGGAATTTCTCAGGGTCCAGATTCAATTCCAGAAAAAGCATTTACTCACCAAAAGTCGTAGGTTGACGACCACCAAGCATCAGAGTTGTATGCTGAAAATAGTAGCTGAGAGAAGACCTTAATCTGGGTTCACATCATGTTGTGGTGGGGCGTATTCCTAAAACAGCGTTTCCTAAAACAGCGTTTCCCTAAAACAGCGGATTCCTAAAACAGTGTTTCCTAGAACAGCGGATTCCTAAAACAGCGTTTCCTAAAACAGTGGATTCCTAAAATCTATGTAACCATTGATAATTGGCTACAAAATTTAGAAAATCGATTTAATAATGGTGAAATTGATTTGAATCAATATTTACGAGGCGTGGCTTATAATTTGTCCGAACCTGTAGCGTTTTAAAAATAATTTTTGTCAATAAAAGAATATTGTAGTAAAAAATTGAATGTTATTGTTATGTGCTCTCATTTTGCGCCGAATTGTTGTAATACAAAATTGAATGTTATCGTTATGTGCTCTCATTTTGCGCCGAAAACCATGCACATAGTTTTTTTGGTGTTTATTTTAAACGTTTAAGCATCTACAAACGTTTGCATTTGAAAAAACAGTTTTCTTTCAAAAGTCTACAAAAATCTGCATTTTTTGCCCAAAAAAATAAAAAGCTACTAAAATTTTGCTTCGCATCAATTGACACTTTTTCCATTTTGAATGAAAAATAGCGAATTTCGCAATGATTAAACCCCCATGCATTTGCATACGGATAAGACACATCGTTGGAGAACAATTGCAAAGATAGTGGATATACGCCAATGACTACATATTTACTAAGTTAATGGTTAGTCAATGTTCGTTTATTATGTAACAAAAACAGATACTTTTCATTTATAAAAGCACGATCTGAGCAAAATAAACTTTTTCAACAGGAATCTAGTGTAAAGAAACTGAATGACAAATTGTGCCCATATATCATATACTACGAACCACTGTTTTAGGAAAACGCTGTTTTAGGAAACGCTGTTTTAAGAAAACGCTGTTTTAGGAAACACTGTTTTAGGAAAACGCTGTTTTAGGAAACGCTGTTTTAAGAAAACGCTGTTTTAGGAAACACTGTTTTAGGAAAACGCTGTTTTAGGAAACGCTGTTTTAGGAATCCGCTGTTTTAGGAAACGCTGTTTTAGGAAATGCTGTTTTAGGAACCCCTGTTTTAGACCTAAACCTGTGGTGGTCCAGTGGTAAGGACATCAGCCCGGAATGCTGGTAACCCAGGTCCGACTCCTGGTAACGCCCTATTTTTCAAATTTATTCTCACTCCAAAAAATTCCATATAATTTTCATTTCTAGAGAGTCAGTACTTCATTGGTCCGCAGTTCAAAGCAGCAGATATGCTGCTACTTGCCAAAAGTCGTAGGTTCACCACCACCAAGCATCAGAGTTGTATGCTAAAAATAGTAGCTGAGGGAAGCACCTTAATTTGGGTTCACATCATGTTGTGCTGGTCTAGTGGTGAGGACATCAGCCCGGAATGCTGGTAACCCAGGTTCGACTCCTGGCGACGCCCTATTTTCAAGGTCAAGAAATGTCTAAAACATGGAATGTTTGGATGGTCGGATAGTTCGAACATTCAGAAAAATGTTTTTTTTTCGAATTTTTGTTAGAAATGTTTTTTTTTTAAATGTCTTCAGTCGAATATATTTCAGATCTAGGTCAGGAAAGAAAATCCTTCAACGTCAATATGATTCTCTCACCTAAGCTCCACTATTCCAAGTTTAAGGTGGTCGGCTTGTACAACTAGTCCGCTGTTCGAATCTCATCACTCAGCATTCAATTTTCAAAATTTTGTTTGTTATTGTTTGTAATAAGAATTCATTGTTGGCTATAATTGGCCTTACAATCGCATAAAAATGTGAAACATGTTTATTAGAATAACACAATATGACAGACAATAATACAGTGGTGAGCGACATTTGAGTAGCTTGCCTACTATTTTCTTCGCGCCCATCTCAGCATAGCCACGATCACACTATAGCTGCTATATCACTACAGCCACCATCTCACTACAGCTAAAGTATCAGAATAGCCACCAAAATCTCACTAGAGCCACCATGACGCATATTAATGATCTCGCTACAGCCACCAGTCTCACATACCAAAAGTGTCACTAAGCCACTGTCTCGGAAGAGTCACTCAACAGATAATGCAGAAAATTACTTGTTTTTCTGCACAATAAATATTTTGTGCGTCGTATGTTTTAATTATCCATTTACTTTTGCAAAAATAACTGTTAACCCATCAAATGTGTTACATGGGGCAAAAAGTGACCTATTCCAAGAACAATTTGATCATTATTTTGGTCATTTATCATAGCATGATGAACATTTTTGCATCTTTCTTTTGTGACATGTAAGTTAATATTCCCTCAAAGAATTATCACTAAGTCGTTTTTGAGATTTTCGGTGAAATAGACAGTGCAAGTCACCATCATCATTTGTGGAACAAACTAACATTTTTTGTTCCATGAACTGAATTAATACAAAAATAGCTGCACCGAAATCCATTTTGGTCTTTGTAATGCTTGTACAAAATTTTGAGGTCTTTTAAGTTTTTATTCAATGCTTAGTGTTGTAGTGTGTTTTCCGCTGATTTTCGATGTTTTGTCAAAGCGCGCATGAGGCCCACAGGTAGCAAGTGGAGAGAGCAACACGGACCATTAGCAGCCGTCTTACTGTAGCACACGTTGGTACGCGTGCGCTGGTCTCTTTTTCATTATTATTATTGTTTTTCGTTTTTATATACCAGTTGTGTGCCTCGCCGGCCACCACTAGTCACGCCATTTGTGGCCTCCCACCATGCAACTCTTTTCTCTCTTGCCCAGTGCGGGGGAGTTGTTCATTTTCCTGTTATAATTCTCGCCCGTTATCGTTTTGTACGTAAGTTTTTTGTTTGTTTATTGCGTAAAATATAAAGGTAGAAAACTTTCGCCTTTCAACTTTACGTAATAAGGGAGACAATTAAGGAAATTAGACTTTCCTTAATGGTGGGAAATTAGTGTTGGGATTTAAGTACAAGTAATTAAGCTATCAGGTAAACGTGGGTGTGGGAAACACGTACATTAAGGACGCAACCTTGGAATCCCAATCCTGCCTGCAATCCATCAACCCCCGACACATTTTAAAATACAACATTAGCAGTTAATTTTTAGCACAAGGCTTATGCAAATGAGGTGACAAGGCTCTCACCCATGCAACAATAATAATTTTTTAAATGGCATGAAATATGCTGCATCTGTAGTCATTGCCCTATACTGGTACTTAAAAGCCCATTATGTAATGCCAATACACATATCACGTACAAGTTGTTTATGACACTGCATTTTACTGGTTGTCCCTAGTGGCCATTATTGAGACATTGGCTGTAATGGTACCCTTAAATATGCCACACTAGCGGCTGTAGGGAGATCATTATTATGCATCATGGTGGCTCCAGTGAGATTTTGATGGCTATTCTGATACATTAGCTGTAGTGAGATGGTGGCTGTAGTGATATGGTGGCTATAGTGAGACAGCGGCTCTAGTGTGATAGTGGCTATAGTGATGCATAATCTTTTCTTTGGGCTATGACAATTAGGATGATTTTGTATTCAAGTTGTGATCAAGTAAAAAAGGATATCTGGATTTCTAGAATCTGACTTCATTCCATGTTTTAAACAGTTTTCAAATTTGTAACAATTTTTGACGACAACCAGTGCACATGAATTCTGTGATTACAGGCAGGCTTTTGTTTAACGTTGCAACCTGAATGTCCAAATCGTATACAATTGGCTTATGCAAGGTCAAGGGTTCGAACTCCTCACCAAGCATTATTGTTCTCACGTGCTGACAACATGGGCTTTAAGCACAAGTTTTAGCAATTCAGCCTAAAATGGATTTATAATATTCAAATTTGAGTTCCATTTTTCATTCAAAATCAAGAATACATGCTCATAAAATCATTGACTATTTGTTAGATTGGGGCAAATTTTCAAAATTTTTCTGCTCATTAAATATGGAAGAAAAATTTTTGGACCTATCATCTACTTAGTGTTAGCTGAATTATCTCGATGGTGATAATATTCTCTTACAAGATTTATAATACTTTTTCAGGATTTTGCTCTAAGAACATGTCATGGGAAAGATGTTGGTTTGGAAAACCAAAGTGTGAAATGCGTTGCACTGACAATAAACCAGTATGTCAAAGAAACTGCATATCAGGATGTTACTGTTCGTCAGGATTTTGTCGAACTGAAGAAGGCGCTTGTATCGAGGAAGCTGTTTTAGCAAAATGAATTGCATGTTTTTGTTGTTGTTATTTTTTGTTGTTGTTGTTTTTTGTTTGCATGAGTAGATGAAATTCTGATTCTTCTGTTGAAAAAGAATTTTCTTGTAAATAAGTTGAATATGAAAGCAATGTGTCTTGTCATAATGTATGGGGATGTTTATCACAAAGCAGTCACCACCATCACTGCCACCACCATCCACATGGCTCAGTTAGCACAGTTGCTATTGCAACTGCCTTGTGTGCAGAAGGTCATCAGTTGGAGCCCCTCACTGAGTATTTTTTTCTGACATGCCAGCCATGTGAAATGGGGCATACCATATGAGCAGGTCATTATTGACAAAAGTGAAATTGGGTACTTAGAACTTTTTTTGTATATAAAATGGCAGACCTGATTTTGTATTTAAACCTCTGCTTGGGTCCAAGATGTAAGCAATATAACTGGAGACCTCTAATGGCTTGTATCCAACTAATAACCATGGGTCACTCGAACAAGCTGCCTCCTATTGGTAACCAGCTAAATATAGTGCTGTTGAAATGAGACTTGGGATGAGTTGTCAGAGGGTCAATTTCTCTGACCTTTGGTCCTCTAATTACTTCATTTTCATTCTCTAAAGTTTCTTTGTTGTTAAAGTGTTTCCATTTATTATTAAGTAAACAAACCGATAAAATGGTTTGTGTCACACATTTTTGGCTCTAAAACAAATAAATGGTGAGCGCGGTAGTTTTGCATAATACATGCAAGTTGATTTTAGGCAGGCCGCCGTACATTTATTCATTATTGCAAAAGTTATTATTATTGAAACGTCTTCTTTTGCTCTTGTCGTCCTGTCTTGTGGACTGGACGTTTTCGATTTACGCGGTGACTAGGAGAGGAGCGCGGGCGTTCTCGCCGATTACAATTATTTTGTATTATTGTTTTTACGTCGCATGGGTATTACATTAGAGAACCGATGCGGCCTGAGGATTTCCGACGTCTCATTTTGCTCAAGAGGCTTAGTAAGTTATTGTGTGGAGACAGGTAGATCTGTCTCATCTTTGAGGAGAATCAGCTTAGGCTGCGTGTTGAGATATCTTAAAGTCCCTGTGGCTCTGTGCGCAGGGGCGAAATAAGGGATCTGCAAGGCAGGGAGTAGTTTGGCGGCGGTTTTCTCGTGTTTGGCAATTGCATACTCATTTTCTATTGACCCTCACTGTTGTATTTCATTGCACTTTTCGTTTTGCTCATAATAAACATCTTCGTACATTCAGTCTCAGCTAGGTACCGTAGGAGCATCATTAGTACCCGGTTAGTGTCAGGGGCAATACCAGATTGGATCTCCCAAGAACTGCTGCTAGGTAGCTGAGGGCATACGAGCACTTAATATAACAGAGTTAGAGAAATATAATAAAAGATTAGAATCAAAATAGACCTAATCAGTCACTCCCTAATTCACCTAATCAGGCCGAATGGGTAGGTAGAATAAGTCTGCAACAGTTGGGTCAGGCTCAAGTTCATTAAAAGATCACCTGCTTTCGTTCCAAGGAACTGCAGAAGATCAAATAACTCTCTGAGCTCAAGTAACTTCCAATCGGGGACGAACGGAGAAATCAGGCGGAGAATTGAGTCCCAAATGTAGACTTGCATGCTGGGTGGTTCTCCTGAGATCCAGTGTCTAACCTGCATTCCCTCTGCTGCTAGATCAATAATAAATGTCTGATTGGGCACGTTGTAATTTGGCGATCAACTCCACAATAAACAATAATAAATCAATATAAATAATAAGGGGTCTGGCCGCCGATTTTTACTTTATAAAATACACAAAAGGAATGACCAAAAACATAAACACCTACCTTTTTATGCACGATGTCTCTGCAAATCGGCATCGACACAAATTGCGTCAACTTTGGCTATTTCTTCACAACCTGGAGATAGATTAGTCCATCCTTGTCAGTGCAATGGTTCTTTGGCAGAATAAACACAACCTTCAGTCAATGGTTAGCAACTAGAATGACAACTGCTAGCAATGGAAAAGCAATATGCTTGCTGCAGGCTACTACATACCAGAAACTCACTGTAATAGTATCCAGTAAGACTGTGGTCCTGCCTTGGAATGGGTCCCAATAACTTGGTGCCCTACTCGGCTTAATGCATGAGTAGTAATAATAAGTAATAATAGCATAGCAAAGTAGGCCTGTGCTGTTGACAGTATATTTTTATTGGATGAAAATAGAGCGAATATTGGGTTGGCAAGAAAGTAATGCCAATTTTTGGTTATATGTTATCAATCAACTTTCTTCTTAAAGTTTGGGATAGTTGATTGTTTGTTTGGAAGAGCAAACATTATTGTTTTGAAAAAACGGGTCCATTTTCAGTTGGATTAAACTATTCATTTTAGTTATACCTGAAGCTAACTGTTACCTTCCGCACCATATACATCATTGCATTTTGTTTGAGTATGATTTGGGCAGAACTGCAGTTCAAGCAACGAGAAATATGTGACAGGCATATGGTGAACCTGTTGTGTCCGAAGGTACAGTTGAACAGTGGTTTTCAAAGTTCAGAACTGGCACTAACAGTGTCAAAGATGAATTTCATAGCGGACAACCAGGTGAAGTATAAGGAGCAGACATTCAAGGACAGCTGGACCTTGGTCGAAAAGCTACCACTAGGGAAATAGCAGAAGTCCTTATCATTACCCACAATACTATTGAAAATCGAATGAAGCGGATGAACAAGATTTGCTAGCTCCGAACTTGAGTGCCCCAGCATATTATCATTTCCATGTTGTTACTTTCACCATACAAAATCGAGCCTTTTCTTTGACTAGAGATGAAAAGTGGGTTGTGTATGTTAAGAGCTGACAATTGGTCAGCAAAGGCTCTAAGCCAGCACAAGTGAAAAGGCCCAATCTAAAACCACGAAATGTTATGTTATGTGTATGGTGGTTAACCCAAGGAATCGTCCACTTCGAGTTGCTCGGACTTGGTTTGATCATCACTGCTGAAGTCTATGAAAACCAGTTCGATTGTGTACAAAAGGCCTTGATTCAAAAGCAGCCTGCATTGGTAAATCATAAAAGAGTATTTCTGTTCCATGACAATACCCATCCACATACTGCTGCCATTGTCCAGGCAAAAATCTGAGAACTGACTTGGGGGTTGTTATCCCGTTGACCATATTCCCGAGACATCGTACCATCAGATTATTAACTCTTCCAGTCATTGCAGAATAGCCTTGTCGATATGGAATTTGAAAATGATGACCAGGTCAAAACCTTCATACAGAACTTTTTTGATTCAAAGCCCCAAAGACTTTTATTATGCAAGGATTGAAAAACTACCTGCAGAATGGCAAAATGTGATTGATAGTAATAAGGCAAAGATGGTGTGAGATGGTGGAGCAGTGATGGAGGTGGATGGGGACCAGGTTGGACCATGGCTGGGTACGGGGGTCGGTAAGCAGGGACGGTGTTAGGGGAAGCACGTGAAAACTAATAATAAATACACCCAGAATGCCTGGTGTGGACGGAGACGATTTTCTAGTTTTTATTTTCTAACTAAACACTAAAAAAACTAACAATCAAAATTGCCTTTATGGCCACAACAAAAATTACCACAGGTTTATGCGAAAATATATACAAGCCACGTTTTATGTACAAGAACTTTTATTTACGAATGTATTTATTATTGTTTTTTGTTTACTGTAATTAAATTTAAAAATAAATGATAATTTCAGTTTAGCTCAGTGTGGTATACTACATCCCTCCCTACCGGGGGAAACATAATGTGACTAAGGCAGAAAAGAGGAACCAAAATTAAGGATGGAGGTGGAGGTGGGGGAAGAGGAGGAGGAAGGAGGAAGAGGTGGCAACAGGTTCAGAGGGGATGTCAGGAGGATGGATAAAAAATGGACTTCGGGGAGTCACCACATGCCAAATACTCAGGCCACGATAACCCCCCCCCCAGGACTCATCACTACTAGGTAGTGACCCCAAATGCCAGCTGCCCTATGGGCTGCTGGGAGCCCCTTAGTTTGGGCAGAAATAAGAAAGGGAAAAATAAAGAAAAGAAGAGGAATAAGGGAGTGTTAGTCACATTTTGTTGTTATTTTTTGAAAAGAAAAGGGGAGTATTAAATTAAAAATGTGGTCACCCAGGGGCCTCTTAGAAACCCTAAACCGATACGTTTGGGCAGAAATTTACGTAAACAATTGGAAGGATACTCTTTCCCACACATTCAATATTAATTAATTTTTTGAAATTTAAATGTTAATTTTGAAAAAGGGTGAAAATTGTGAAAAGATGATTTTTTGAAATATGGAAAAAAGAAACGAAACAAATAAATGAAATCAAACATACGCTGTTGACGTCCGCGGCAATCAAATAGTGATAACCAAATGTTTGAATACAACATTCAAATAAAAGTCCAAAAATGAATAATCGTTTGTCCCATCAAATAATCAACCGTTGATGTGAATTCCAAAGCGTAATGATGCCAAAAGTTTGCGTATTCAGCATCGTCATAAATCAAGCATGTGGCTGCTTGACCAGAATGAAACAATTAAATTAAAAAAACTTTCGACCACAGCGGTTTCGTTGGCAATAAAGCATTTATAAAGTACCAGTACTCCAACCCATAACACAAAGAGAAAATAATAATAATAATACCCAGAGAACGTTTTTCGGCAAGGAAATTAATAATAATAATAATATATGCATCAGCGTGGAATGTGACATCAGCAGATCATATTTTATCCCGGCAGGTAGGTAACCATTTGTCATAGACAATTGGTTGAAAATTGGTGTATTGATAACCAGAAATCTGTTCGGTGTCCATCGAAATAACCTTGATTCAGCAGAATTGTGATTCCCGTAATTGGTTGATAATTTCCTGAACCATACTGTCGAGCACTCGAATCGGATTGTAAACTGTTGACACCATATAGTTGAAGGTTGTTTTGAAATAAGGATCAAAGTGTAAAAATTGGGTTATCCATTTTGGATTGATATCTAAAAATAGAAAAATTGTAGAAATAGTTGGAGGTGTAAGGAGGAGGAGGAAAATGATGTTAAAAAGTGGGTAGGTTATATGTTAAATATAGTTTACACCAGTACCCAAAAGCATTAGGTATGAAGATGCATGCACTCGTTTCACCCCACACATAACTTACATAATCAAATAATGTCGACAAATTGTAAACCTAAATAAAAGAAATAAGGTACATAAGGAGGTAAAAATAATTTTTCGGTAGTCGAAATGCGAAATATAGGAGGTCAACGAAGGTAAAGGCGTAGTAGGGGATGCCGGGGAATTTATAATTTATGAATGTTGGCGGAAAATAGCCCAAAGTAGTAATTTTTGGACTCTGAAAACATATTTGGGGACAAAAAACCCGAAGTTGTTCCCTTTGGGGAAAAATATATTTTATTTTATGAAACCAACCGTCATTATGAAAGTGCCAATTGGTTTGCATGGCACGATTATGTGTAGGCAAAAGTGGATCAATATATGTGTGTTTGGGACGCATTCCTCTGCGTGAGGCACCTGCTCAGGACTGGTTTTCGATGCTAAACAACTTCAACATATTAAAGGTGAAAAATAAGAGTGGTTTTTGAGAAGAAAATTTGAGGAGAATTTGGGAAGAAAATAAAATATTTTGGAATAGTAAATGAAATTGAAGTTGTTTGCTAATTATGGCATATGCTTACAAAAAACGTTTCACGGCCGAGTAGGGAAAGTAATCGAATGGTTACATGAGAAATATAAACTCCAAATATATCCGAGGAATCGGAAAAGTTGTAAAAGCGGGGTAATTGAAATATTGAAATAAAAAACGATGCTACGCCAGAAAATTTTATGAATAGCACTAAATTTACAAAAAGTACGAAAAATTTACATAAAATAGGGTTAAATATTACTTATGCGAGAAAATTAAATCATTGATATATGTAGTAACAAGAGAGAAACAATACACGAGTAAATGCTTGGAAATAACTGAACAAGACGAGAGCAAATGAAATGGATGTTTTAAAAATCAATACTGGGTTACTGGAGCGCGGAAAAGCATTTGACGAAGGGTTTGACCCTGCAAATCGTGAGGACAGGGGAATTCAAAATATTTTTGACATCCACAATAGAAATGACACTTTTATCTTGTTTATCAATTAATGTTACAATAAATGGACTGCTTCAATAAAAACGAGTTTTACTTTTGCACATTTCACAATGTAATAATACAAGATCACCTACAATATATTTGTGAGCGCGTGCCTTCTCATCAAATCGTTTTTTGATGCTGCTTCTGATGCCTGCAACTACTTTGGGACCTCATTGTCAATTGATGTTAGATTTTCAAAAAGTAAGTATTTATAGGTGTCTAAATTGTTAATTAGCAGTCCTTTTTCAGCTGTGGTGACGTCGACACCTACGAGAGGCTCATGTCCAAAGAGCAGACAGCAGGGGCTCTTTTTTGTTGTCTTGTGTGGTGTGGCCCTGTAGAAAAATAATGGGAGATCTAAAAATTTTGGCCAGTCTTCAGTATTGTTGTAGGCTACTTTGTGTAGGTGGTCAGTTAGAGTGCAATTAAAGCATTCAACCATGCCCTTACACTGCGGGTGATAGGCTGTCGTCTGATTTTTCCTTACTTTTAGTAACTCACACACTTCTCCTAAGAATGCTGTAATGCAAAACTTTCTAGTAGGCTAAAAGAGTTGGGCTGAAATATTCACAAATTTTGACTGTTGAAAGCCAGATCGCACTCACTTACCGATCTAGTGTTTGTTGCCTTTACTCTAAGATGATGCTCTAATCAACTAGACTCAACGTAGAAGAAGCAAAAGAGTTTTATAATTTTTGATGTTTAACCTACCAAAACAAATCGCCCTGCCTGACAATATTAGAATATAGAGGGAAGGCAAACAACAAACATGACTGCTCAGGAGCACTGCAAAAGACAAAATTGACTTTATGGCAACATTATCAGTTAGTGTAATCTTCGATGTTGTGAACCTTCTGGAAGCTTCAAACTCCAAATGACATTATCTTGCAAATCGCATCACTCCCATAACTGACAAATTTGACATCAATATTCCAGTTCAGGTTTTCCCATAAGTCCTTAGCTTTTTTGAAACAATAAATGCTAGAAGCCACCAAACATTTTATTTTTCAATATAATCACCATTCATATTATGACCCTTAAGCCAACGCATCTTACATATTTCTATGCCTAACTTCACCTATCACTTCATCATCACAGGCAAATCTTTTTCCCTTGAGGAACTGTTTCAAATTTCTAAATAGGTACAAGTTGGTGGGGGCCAGTTCAGGTGAATAGGGTGGATGATTGAGCTCCCTGAAGTTGCACTGAGACAGGGCGTCTTGGGCTACCTTGGATTTGTGAAATAGAGCCTTGTTATGCAACAAAAGGACACCTTTGGTCAACTTTCCCATTCTTTTCTTTTTGATGCAGTGGCGTAGTTCGACCAACAAATTAGTGTAGTGATTGTTGTCTTTGGTGGCAGGAAATTCATCAACAATGGGCCTTTAGCATCCCAGAAAAGGATAACCATGACCTTCCCAGCTGACTTGCAGACCTTTGCATTCAACAGTGGTGGACTGCCCTCGGGTATCCACTGCATTGACTGCTGTTTTGTTTCTAGGTCGTAGTAGTAAGCCTATGACTCGTCCCCTGTTACAAATCTATCGATAAAATCTTCCTCATCATCTTCGAATTGGTGATACAGGGCCAAACTCAAAGTTGCTCAGATGTGCTTGTGCCTTAGAGTTAAAAGTTTTGGGATTCAATGGGCACAAACCTCGGACAGCAAAAGTTCTTCCTTCAAAATTCGATTGACAGTAGACGCTGACATGCCTAAAGTCTCACCTATTTGGCACACCTTGATTCACTGATGGGCTTCCACCAGTTGTCTAATGGCTTCATGGCTTCAATGTTTTCTAGGGTAGGCACGTCTTTTGGGGCACCCTGTCTTGGGTCGTCTTGAAACGATCCCCTCGCAGTCTTTATTGTATTTGTATTTGAGTCGGGCACTGATGAGTCACAGGCAGGATTGGGATTCCAGGATTCGTCCTTAATGTGCGTGTTTCCCACACCCACATTTACCCGATTAACTTAATAACTTGTACTTGAACCCGACACTAATTATCCCTCCAATTAAGGAAAAGAGTGTTTCCTTAATTGTCTCCCTAATTGCGTAAAACCGAAAGGAGAGGATTTTCTACCTTTATATTATGCAATAAAAACAAAGAAAACTTACGTACAAAATGAAAACGGGCAAGAAAATAAATGATCAACTCCCACGCACTCGGACGAGAAAAGAAGGTTGCGTGGTGGGAGGCGGCAAGTTGCAAATATAAAAGTGGCTGGCGGGGCGCACGTTAGTATACAAACATATAACAATAATAATGAGATAATAATAAAAGAGAGAGACCAGCCCACGTGTACTGACATGCACTACAGTAAGACGGTTGCTGATGGTCCGCGTTGCTCGCTCCACTTGCTACCTGCGGGCCTCATACGCGCTTTGACAAAATAACGAAAATCGGCGGAAAACACACTACAACATCTTGAACAATGCTATCCAGCGCTTAATGGTGCTGAATCCAAGGGCGTTAGCCCTGTTAACATTCAGCAACTTTCGATGAATTTTGGCCGCTTTGACGTCCTGCCACATCCAATAATGAATGACACAACATTGTTCAATATTCAAATTTTTGGACATAATTAAGAATAAGGATTATTAAACGTCAAGTTTTCCCTAAAAGATGAAGGCAAAATGAATGAAATTTTATATGTACTCATGACTCATGTTGTATAACACAAAATAATATTTAAAAGCATATTATTATCAATCATCTCAAAAAAGCTAAGGACTTATGGCACAACTGTCGTAGAATCAATTCTGAGCAGTTTTGATATATGGAAATTAGCTGCCGAATGTACAAATAAACTGTATGGAATATTTAACAAAAAGCACCAAACATAACCTGTGAATGCTTGTGAAACTATGTAAATAAGAAAAGCCAGAGTGCTTGGAGCGATTGCTATCTATGTAAAAATAGAAATCGAATAGGAGAAATTAGCAATCTACAACTTACAGAGAGAAATTGGTTGTATAGATGATAAAATAAGGCTAGTAGCATAAAAAAGATTTTTCAATTTTATAGAAAGATTGAGATTGGAATTGAGGCTAATATTTATGATTGGTTCTATATTTTAAAAAAATTGACTGCAAACTTGTAGTAAAAACAAACAACACAGATTTTAACCTGAAAATCACAAAAATTCAAATTTTCAGCATAAAATTTTTGCGGAAATAATTTCAGTGTTGTAATTATCAAAATGCAAATGATAAAATTCAAAAACACAAAAAAGATCACATGTCTTTTATAGTAATATACAATATTCCATACATAGGATTGAGTTTTCATTCAATCAACAAGTTTTGAACACATTTCACGAGGCTCAGGTCGAGAGGATCACACCTACCCCGACAACTTGTTGGGCCTAGTCGTTTATCGCCCAGAAAGTTGGGTGACCAGATCAGGGCTGCCCCCAGTTGCTCCAAGGAGGAGGGATGTTGTGTTGTAGTGTATTCCAGCCCATTTGTAGAATATTTTCGTACTTGTCATTTTTCGAAAGGGGCACGCAGGTTCAAAGTGGAGTGAGCGACGCAGACCATCAGGAGACGTCTTACTGTAGTGCAAATTGGCACGTATGCGTTGGGCTCTCTATTATTATTAGTGTTGCTATTTTTTGTATGTATTAACTCACCTCCCCGTGTGCCAAGCCTATTGTGTATTTTCCCCAGCACAAGGGAGTTTTATTATTCCTTGCCCGTTCGAATTTTGTATGAGTAAGTGTATTTTGTGTTAGATAAAATTGGAGAAAACTCTCCCTCATTTCTCATGCCTAATTGGGAGACAGATTAAGGAACTTAGTTTTCTTAGTCTGTGGGTTAATTATTGTTGGGTTTGAGTACTCTAATTAAGTTTTAATGGGGTAAGTGTGGGCGTTGGAAATATGTGCATTAGGGACGAATTCTGGAATCCCACTCCTGCCTCCTCTCTCAAAAGTCCCGACCAAATAAAATACAACAGTTGTAGTGTAACATGATCATTTCAGCCCTAGGATTGATATTGTTATATCTTTGTTTATCGGGGCGGAGGTGATGCGGCGTGAGCAGGATTGGGATTCCGAGGTTGCGTCCTTAATGTACGTGCGTCCCACGCCCACGTTTACCCGATTACCTAATTACTAGTACTTAAACCCCGACAATAATTATCCCAACAATTAAAGAAAACCTAGTTTCTTTAATTGTCTCCCTTCTTTCTCACTAACTAAAAATAAAAGGGCTTTCCTACCTATTTATTACTATACAATAACGTACGAAAACTTACGTGACAAAACGCTACGGGGGAGACGAAAATAAAGTGACAATAATAAATCTACTCCCACGCACGGGCGAGCAAAGACGAAAAGGCGTGGTGGGAGGCGGCAAATACGTACTAGTGGTGGCCGGCGGGGCACACAACTAGTAGAGAAAATAAAAACACACGTAAAATATACGTTAACGAATAAGTGAAGAGAGAGACCAGCGCACGCGTACCGACGTGCGCTACAGTAAGATGGCCACTGGTGGTCCGCGTTGCTCTCTCCACTTGCCACCTGCGGGCCTGTGACGTATTTTGACAAAACAATGAAAAATCGGCGGAAAACACACTACAACACCCCTCCCCCCTTGCAGTAGATCGCCCTAAGCGATCGTCAGGAAATACCGGAAAGAACATGCAAGGGGAAGGGCTCCGCCACTACAGGCCGTCGCCGGGGTTGCCGAAGATTCTTCGGCGTCACACAGCGGGGCCGGCAGAGTAGTTGGGGTAGTTTGAGCCGATTTTTGGGGCAGCGACCATAAGCCCGGCGGCGGAGTGTACGGACAAAACGGGGCAAGTGGGGGCGTGTAGCAGGCCACCGGCGGTCAACTTACTGTGTGCTTGCAGCGTCGGCTGCACGTGCGCTGGAAACTAGTACAAAAGTATAAAGCAAAACGAGATTAGAAATGAAACAACCGGATCAAAATGAGGTTAAGAAACGCAAAAACGAAGAAAAACAATGTTACTGTACAAAAAGCTCTTGTCAATGGCAGCGGCGATAACGGGTATCGGATGCGGAGTGGTGATTTCGTTGCGGATCGCGGCGGTCGCGTTCGTTTCGTCGGTAGCGATTGTTGTAGTAGCCGTGGGGATCATACGGGTCGTCGTGACCATCAAAACGGACGTTACGGGAATAACGGGATCGACCGTAGTCAGAGGTATCCCGGCGGCGCGACGATGAGGTTGATGTTTGAGGTGGAAGCGGCGATAGCGGGTTCACGCCTGGTGCCGGCAACTGAGTGGCAATTAACGACAGTTTGTCGGATGGCGTCCCTGTTGGCGGCAACGGTCGCGGTGGCAAAAGATTCCACCGGGCAGAAAAGTCGTGCCGACGCAGCAGGGGCGCGGGGCGATCCGTCTCGCTGTGGTATTGCAAATAAATTCTTCGGATGTCGGCGATTTCGGGCGGCTGTGGAAACGGTGCGTAGCTCGGATAAGCCATCCAGCTGTCGATGAGTCCGACAGCGGTGTTATAGGCTTGGAGCAGGCACGAAGGATTGTCCAGGCCGCGGGCTTCGTATAGGAAAAGAGTCAAGTGGGCGGTGTGAACGGCGTCAACGACACCGAGCTCCTCGGCCCAAAGACTGGCGACCCATTTCAATATCACTGTGGCAACGGCGTGCGAAATCTGGGGTTGCTGTTCTACGTATGAGGGGCGGTAGTGGTCGCGGAAATATTGATACAGCGCCAGCGAAGCGTTCGTGGCGCGTATGTGCACGGGCATGGTAATGTGAATGCGAAGGCGCCCGAAAAAATTGATCAGTACCATTTCGTGCATCGTGCGTGGTGAGAAGAATTCGACGGCCGGGTCAATATGTGGCGGATAACCTAGTGTGACAATCGTAACGGCGTGCGGCTGATCGGTAGTACGAAATCGTGTGTAATTCGGCAAGTGTGTAGCCTCGCTAGGCAACTGGGGCTTGATGGCTGGTGCGGAACTTGGTGGCAACGGAGCTCCAAGAACCGGTTTGGTGGCGATGATCATTTGCGGCTGTTTGACCGCAGTAACCGGAGCCGACGTCGGGGCCGTAGGCGGCAGCGACGTGGTGTGGGTTACCGTGGTTGTTATGGCGGTTGTCGGGGCCGTAGGCGGCTGCGACGTTACCGTAGGGGTAGTCGAGGGTGTTGTGGGCTCCACGTCCATAGGAGGCGGCGGAAGCGGAGCTTTGAATTCATCTTTCGGCGGATTCTTTAGAGCTTCCAGGCGGCGCTGGATTTCGGCGTCTCGGTGCAATGGGCTAATGTAGTCTGTTAGTTTCGATGGTGAACGGCGGAAACCGTGGCGATAGTGTTCTTCGTAAAAACCCGTCGTATGCACCTTACGGGTTTGTTCGCTCTGCGTACGATGCGGCGGTGCGTCATCGCGGCGTTCATGCTGGCGGCTTTCTCTGCCGGTCGCTGGAGTTTGTTTCGTTTCTTTACGGTGGCGGTCATCACGAGAATGAGACTCGTGGTGTGAACGGTGGCTGTCTGGTTTGTGAGCAGGCGGCGGTAACGTCGCCGACGCTGCTGTTTTGGAAGAATCGCGCTTGGGTTTCGGCGTTGATGTGGCGTGCGAAGGGCGTTCGGCTTCTTCGCGGGTTCTTTGTTTATCGCGTTGTTCACGGCGTCGAGTGGTGCGCTCGCTGGGTGTTCGGCCGCGCTCAGCACGCGAGGTGCTGGGTGGCGGCGTACGCCGTGTACTCGGTTCGTCCGATGTTTTTGTCTTGTGGGATTTGCGGTACGCTGATTCGTCCTGGAGCTGTTGTTTTCGTTTTATTGAATGTTCATACCGGCCGGGTCTTCGGATAGGATTACCATAGCGATCTAGAGCCGGCACCGACGTGCTGGATGCCTGTGGGGTTTGGACATCCACAGGCGCCGTCGGCGGCGGTAGAATCGCTGGTTGCGGCGGTTGCGGAATCGGTTGCCGTTGCGAAGTGACCGGCGGCGGTAATGGGGCCGGTGTTTGCGCGACGGGTTGGGCCATCGCAGGAGCCATTTGAGCTACTTGCGGGGCAGGAGCGATCAACATCGGTTGCGGCAACAAAATTTGTTGTATTTGTTCTTTCAACGCTTCGGGGAAATCTTTCCACTGATGTTCGGGAAATAACATACCGGGCGGCGGTGGCGGAAAATGATGCGCGGCTAGTGCTGGGGCCAAAGCGTCCCATTGCGTAGCTGAAATAATTTGTTGAGAAAAACGTACGGGAGCACTTTACCTGGCTGCGGCAACAGTAGCAATAAGCGGAGGTCCCGGCAAAACGGCCGGCGTCGCCAAGTATATTCGTGGATCCACGGCGGGTGCCGTGGTGATTGTCGTGGCGGCTGGTTCCATAGAGGCGACGTCCATAGACCTGGATTGATCCACCGTACTTTCTTCGGGTATGTCGGTCAACATTTGTTCTGACGTCATAGTCTCGGAGTCAATCGCGGCGGGTTGGACGGGTGTGGACTCGTCCATCGGAGCCGGAGCGATGTTGGAAATTTCATCGAGCGTCAATTTCAGAAAATCGTTGATTTGCGTGGCAGTTGCCGATATATCGGAAGGCGCGGGTACCATAGGAAGGGCCGACACGTCTGTTGACGGCGGCAGCTTCGCTATGTTGAGGTCGAAGATCGGCGTTTCGAGTAGTTCGTCGTCGGCGGGTTCGACTTCGACGTTGATAGGGCGGTCGAGGAGTTCCTCGGCGGTGAGCGTTTGCACCGAAGCCGTAGTCGGCATGGGGTACGCATACACCGGCGCGGGGAACGAAAGATGATTTTGATAGTCAATGAGCGCGACGAACGTTGAGTAAAAATGGAAACGGCTGTGTGGATTGGCCGTATAGTCGTTTTCATCAATTTCAATTTCTTCGACCGACGTTTCCATATGGAAGTCTTCTTTGAACACAATCGGGCGTAACGCAAATCGATTGCAAATGTACGTGCTTGGGTCGCTAGAAAAACTGGGCTCGCGTTCCGGGATGCGGTTCATCCAATTCGTGAGAAGCGAATTGGGGTTGCCGTCGCTGCGGTACCACATGCACTCGTAGAACGCGGCGCGGGTGTCTGGCGTCATCGATTGCGCGTGGCGGAGGAGGACGTCGTTGACGAAGGCGTATTCCGCGGCGGAACATGGTGAAGCTAGGAGCGCGGCTAACGGCATAAAAGACGTTAGCTTTCGGAACCATTCTCCGTCAATCTGTAAAAAGTTAAGGAAGATTGAAGGGTGATAACGATAATGGATACCGTTATAAGTGCGCTCGCGTAGGGGTTGGTCGGCGGCTACGCGTTCGGTCCAAAGATCTTCAACTTCGTGAGGGAGCAGCGGTAAGTTGGGGTCGTTGTAAGGCATACGATCGCGGACGGCCAACTTGTATATCGGTGAAAGCGGAAAGTTGAGCAGCTCAATGATCCGATGGATGAGATTGCTTTTGAAGGACGATGCAAATGTGAATCAGGAGGGAGGCGTTGTGGTGTTGTCAATTCGTTAGAAGGACACATGCTTTGAGGCGGCGTTGGCTTGG
Organism: Romanomermis culicivorax; assembly: GCA_963922205.1. Taxonomy (NCBI): domain Eukaryota; kingdom Metazoa; phylum Nematoda; class Enoplea; order Mermithida; family Mermithidae; genus Romanomermis; species Romanomermis culicivorax. The sequence continues at coordinate 153,745 of CAWUHX010000062.1, forward strand.
GCGGCGATGTCACCTTGATGGGCGCACTTGGACAACTGGATCGGGCTACGATAGCGGGATAACGAGAGTTGTGGTATGCGGAAATCAAAGCAGCGGCCGGTTGTGGACCGAGGAGGCCACAACTTGACGATGACGGGATCGCGGCGGCTGACCATGGAACTCTGACCCAAGACTACAGAGGGGGAGAAACTCATGGGGTCCCAAGCAAAAGCATGCAAGTATAAGCAGCAAAAGCATAAAATGAGAAAATACCATCGCAGGCGAAACTTAGATCATTCTGGTGGGGCTGCTGTTCGGCCCAGCGGACGTAACGTTCGTTTATGTTTATCGATTCACGATACGGCGGAGGGTCGTCGGCCGTGGAGCTTGATGCGGTCGACGGCGTCGTCATTTTGAAAAATAAAATTTTTGAGAGTGGCTTGAAAATGCGACGATTGCTGATGGAAGCGAAAGATGGAAATGAAATAGTAAAAGAATTAGCCGCTGAAAGGTGAAGAAAGTGTAAAGTAGGAAAATGCAAACACTATCATTACGAAAAGCAACACAAACACCACTATGTTAATGGAGAGTAAAATCAACCTTTCCCAATTAGTCTTATGAGAGTGATAGCGGCCAGGGTCGGGCGGAAGTAAACCGAATGGCCTCGCGCCGAACAGAACCTAATGTTATAGAGGAAACCCCCTCCTATTGCGAAAGTGTGGGAACCGGGGCAAGATGTAAAGTGACATTGTAAAGTCGGCTGAAGGCAAAAAACGACGGATTGAGTGGAAGCGTGTTGAAACTGCCGTACATCCTTGCTCGTTATCGAGGTCGCCATGATCTAAATTAAACGAACATAAAGATTATTTACAACGCGGCGTGATGAGCGCCGTATCACAAAAGAAAAAATTTCAAAGCGAACTATTGCCGGCGAGAAGTGTGGGGCGTGTGTGGTCCACCTTCTTCGTTGTCGAATGCATTCTTTGCCGGTCGTGGGACAAACGGTTTTAGAGGTGTGATGGAGACTGTCTGCGGGCGGCCGGGCGCGTCGAGTGCGTCAATGGTAACAACGTTTTCGGCTGCGCGGGAGGCGTCCGTGACGAGGAAAGGCCCGATGAAGTCGGATTGAATCTTGTTGGCTTTGCGCGTGTTGGTCAAAAGAACTAAGTCGTTGAGGGCGAAGTCGCGTCTTCGAGCTTTGCGGTCAAAATATTCTTTGCTGGCGGCGGCTGCGGCATCGAGGTTAGCTTTGATCTTTTTGTGCATCTTGAGTTGGGCTTGCGTTAGAATATGTTGATAAGCGTCGTAATTCAACGGTAAGGTGAGGCGGCGGGCGCAGTCGTAGTCGAAGGTGATGCGCGGTTCATATCCTCGTAATAAACTGAACGGCGAATGTCATGTGGCTGTATGTGGCGTGGCGTTGTAAGCGAACACGGCGTAGGGTAGGTAACGCTCCCAGTTGTCTGGATCGTCGGCGGTATACTTTTTGAGTTGAGCGATCAAGGTTTGATTGAAACGTTCGACCATCCCGTTGCACTGGGGGTGGTACGCCGTTGTTTTGACTTTTCGAATTTTGAGAAGTTCACAAATATCTTGCATGAGTTTTGACGTAAAGCATCCACCTTGATCGGAAAGGAGTACAAGTGGGCTACCGTGCGTGAGGATGACGTTGTTGATAAAACATTCCACTATTGTTGAGGCTTTTTGATCTGGTATCGGATGCGCGGACACGAATTTCGTAAAGTAATCCTGAAAAACAATAACGTAGGGGCGCTTCTCACCTACTGGCGAAATGTTGACGATGTCGGTTGCCACGATTTCGAATGGGTGTTTGGGTTGAATTGGCAACAATGGCGGAGGCGGTGACGTGCGCGGCGTTGTTAGTTGGCAAATTTTACAGGTTTTGATCCAATCCCGAACATTCTCTTCCATGCGGGGCCACCAAAAGTGAGCTTTAATGGCTGCTAGCGTACGATTTGTTCCTTGGTGATTCAAAATTTTTGCGCCCTGGAATTGGTGAAGAGTTTGGTCGACCATGGAGGCGGGTACGACTAATTGCTTGACATCTTTAAGTTGACGGTATAAAAGTTGATCTTCCAGGAAGAAAATCGGCAGGTGTTTGGCGGCGTTATCCGTTTTGAGGGAGGCAATGATTTTCGTTATGGCCGGATCCGCGGCTTGCGCTTTCAAAACTTCTTCATGAGCGGCAATCGTAATAACTTCTGCCGGGGGCGGTTGGTGATCGGCATCTTGAGGCATTGAATTAGAGAGTGTGGGTTGACTGATGGTCTTTCTCGTCATTGCACGAGTGATGGCGTTGATTTCGGCATCGACTTCCGTGGGTAATGAAGCCACTGCTGGGCGTATTTCCGGTACCGTTAAGTCGGTTTCCGTAGTTGCACCAGCAGGGTGAAAATTTTCACGGAAAATCGTTGCGGTCAAGTTTTCAGCGTTCTGGATCGGGCATTTGTCGCGGTCATCTTTCCTAGATAGAAAATCGGCGCAAGCTTTATCCTTACCTTTAACATATTCCACCTTGTAATCGTAATCTTGTAGGCTGATCGCGAAGCGCTGAAGTCGTGAATTGCGGTGTTTCTCGTCTTTGAGCCATTCGAGGGGCTTGTGGTCGGTGCGAACGATAACTTTCTGGCCGTACACATAGTGGCGATACATCCAGAAGCCGTAGACAATGGCGAGGCATTCACGCTCAGTTGTACTGTAGCGGGTTTGGGCATCGGTGAGTACGCGGCTATTGTAGGCCATGACCCATTGATCGGTTTCGTTTTCTTGGTACAGAATTGCTCCGATGGCAGTCGTACTGGCATCGGTTTGTATAACGAATTGAGCTTTGCCATCGTAGACCGGGTAGCGGAGAAAGGGCGACGACGTGAGGGCTGTTTTGATGCCTTTGAATGCGGCGTGGTGTTCATCCGTGGCGAAGTATTGGGCGTCTTTGGGTAAGAGTCCGTACAAAGGACTGGACAAGGTCGCCAAATTCGGGATGAATCGCTTGCACCATTGAACTAGACCTAAAAAACTCTGCATACCTTTTTTAGTCTTCGGAAATTCGTATTCGGCGATCGCTTTGACTTTTTCGGGATCGGCGGCGATTCCGCGGGCGCTAAGAAGATGTCCCAAGAATTTGACTTGCGGCGGCAGGAATTCGCATTTGTCTGGCCGAAGCGTAAGGTTGGCAGCGCGGAGGGCGTCGAAAATGATTTGTAGATGTTCCAAATGTTCGTGGAACGAATTCGAGAAAATAATAATATCGTCAATATAAACGAGACAAATCTTCCAAATGTACGGGCGAAGGATTCTCTCCATTAAACGTTGAAATTCGGCAGGCGCGTTTTTCAGGCTGAAGGGCAAAACTTTGAATCGAAACAAACCTTCTTGGCAAACGAAGGTTGTTTTATCACGGGAGTCAGCGTCGAGGGGTACCTGCCAGTACCCGGCTTTGAGGTCGAGCGTGGTGAAGAATTTTGCGTGTCCCATTGCGTCCAAATAGTCGTCGATGCGCGGAATGGGAAATTTGTCGCTTGGCGTAACGTCGTTTATTCTGCGGTAGTCAACAACGGGTCTCCACGAGCCGTCTTTTTTCTTTACCAAAAATAGCGGTGCGACCCAGGGCGAGCGGGATGGTTCGATAAAATCGTTGTCAAGCATTTCTTGGATATGGCGACGGACAATCGGTCTTTGTTCCATCGCAGCACGGTAGTAATGGCGGGAAACTGGTTTTGCGGTGCCGGTATCGATGCTGACGGTCAACTCGCTAGTGATGGTTGGTTTATCGCCGGGGAGCCTGAAAACGTCGCGGTGCTGTCGGAGCATCCTGAGGGCTTTTGCTTTTTGCGCGGTAGAAACGTACGTCTTTTCCGTCATTTTGTTCAGGGCGTATTCCAGCTTTTGTTGTGCGGTGTTGCCGGGGAATGATTTGTCCAATGCGGCCGGCTCGTGGTCGGTTAAGTCGCGGTCGGTGGCGGCAGTTGCTATCTGACACTCGGCGTGGGTTTCGGAATACTCCAGCGTGTGCTTTGCCATCGCAATGAGCTGATTTGGTCGGAGTTTGATACTGTTCGGCGTATTGTTGATGAAAAGGAGCGGACAATGGCCGTTGGTGATGTTGACCACTGCGGTTTCGACTGGGAGCTCTGCGGCAACGTTATCCGTGGCGAGTGGTTGTACAATTACGTTGGGCACTGTCGCCGATGTTGTGGGAAAAACGCTACTTTCGACCCATTGTTGGCAATGCGGCGAAATCGAAACGGAAACTTGGGCGACGAGAAAAATCGGTTCGGCGAGCTCAGTAACCTCCAGCCGCCGGGGGGGCGGTTGGTGTGGACTAGGTTGAGCCTGCCGTATCGGTTGTTCAACTTCGATTTCTTCGGGTTGGCTAAAAATATCGGATTTATCATCATAAAAACTTACTCGTTCGTCCTCTGGTATTTCTTCTAAAACGTTATCGTTAGCGGCGTTGAGAAACAGTTCCGTTTGCGGGCGGATCGAGGCGATTACCTTGAGCGGCAGTTTAACGTCTTGAATTTCGATATAATTGTCTTTGAAATTTAAAATGGCGTGGATATCGGGATGCGCGAGGAAATCGGTTCCGATGATGAATTGATCGTTTCCGTCGTCGTCAAGGATTACACATTTGATCATGTGCTCTCCGAACGCGGATTCCATCGTGACAACTACCGGGCCGTGAGCGTTGACTACGGCGCCGTCGGCTACTTTAATTTTTCCACAAATCGGGAGTTGAAGCGATTGCTTGTCGAAAGCGCGTTTGACCAATCCTGATGAGAGGACGGAACATTGGGCACCTGTATCGATGAGCGCGTGTGCTTTGACGGCTCCAATTTTGATTGGGATTTGAAAGGCTCTCGTAGAAGCGTACTTGCGAACAAACGATTTAGAAGATGGCGTGAGATTATCAATTTGACAAACGGACGAACGAATATGACAAGGGTCTTGAAAAGCGCGGCCTGTTGCGTTCCAACGGACGATGCCGGGGCTGACAATCGGTGCGGCGGAAGCGATTTCTTTGGATGGAACAACCATATTGGCCGCGGACGTTGAATGATTGTTAACGCGTGTTTCGAGCGCAGGTACTGGCGCGGTGTTTGGTGCCGGAAGGGCGGGTAGGGTAATTTGCATTTCTGAAGATTGAGAGCTAGCGCGCGATGAATCCGTCGGCGTTGTGACGTATGGAGCCGGTACCGCGTTGTAATGGATATGTTGCTCCCACTGCGCCGGAAATTGATGGTTCGGGTAGACGGCGTAGGTATTCTGAACAAAATCATTTGGGCGTTGTATAGGATTACCTTCATAGAAATGGTTTCGCGCGCCGCGGGCGTAGTTCGCTCCTCGTTGGGGCGGTCCTCCGCGGCGGGGTCGCCAATCACGTTGTCCGCGGAAGTCGTTTGAATTGTTTCGGAAATCTGCTTGCCGTGGCTGGGCGGCGTAATTTGGGCGGTTTGGTTCGAGTCGGGTTGATTGTTTAGCGTTTTGCCGTTTGAGCCAGACGCAATCTTCTGTGTTGTGTGTGCGGGATTTGTGAGCGTCGCACCACAGACCTGTGGGTTGCGTCGTGCGTGCGCGGTCTCTGCTGGCGGATCGGTCAAAGCGGTTTGCGTACGGCTCTCTATTCTGAGATGGATGGCGCGGGCTTTGTTGCCTATTGTTGGATATCGTTTCTTCAGGGCGTTGTCGAGATTTTCGTTCTTCATAGACACGGTCGTATCGTTGAATCAATTGTTCCAAAAGCATCTCCGTGCGTGGCGGTTGCGGCGGCGGTGGTTCAATTGCTAGTGGTTGGAAAGAGACGAATTTAGTGGGTTGCATCGCCGGATTTTGCGTCCTGCGGTCCATTGAGGGAGAGCGCTCGCGGTAGCGGTTTTGAGGACGGTCCATGCTGCGGCGGCGTTCAAAATGGCGGTCAAACGGTTGCGGCGACTTCGGTGGTGGTGCATCTTGTTCAGCTTGATTTACCAGAATGGGTCGTTCCGCGGTTCCGATTTCGGCTTTAGTTGCGTTGAGGACACTACGGGCTTTGGCTACGGCGTCGGCCAGTTGTTGAACATTTGTGAAACCCTTTGCTTGTTCGCCAATTGTAAGTTGATAGAAAACAGGCATTTTGGTCAGAAAGGTATCAATTACTTGTTTATGCCGAAAAGTTTGATCTTCATGCTGATACAATAGTTGTACATAAGTCATTACCTTACTCAGGAATGCGGCGGGTTCCTCTCCAGCTTCTGGCGTGATTGACGCAAGTTCGCGTTTGAGAGTCATCGGATTGCAATCGGGCGCCAATTGGAACATGAGCAAATGTTTGGGGTCTTCGTACCGCGTCATATCTTGGATCATATCGCTCGGCGTATCGCGGGTAAGTCGGGGAAGGGCACTCATCTTTACGTGGTTGGAGGCGTCGTAGCCGAACTCATTTTCCAGTCGTATGAAGAAGCGTAACAGGCGTTTGTTTGTTGCGGTGCCGTCGATTATCAACGGGTGCATATTGTCGACGATTGTTTTGATGCGGCTATCTTCTTCACGATGAGACGTGCGGGGTACCGAGGGTGCGGGTGTTCATAATAATCCTCGGGTGGGTAATCTGAGAAACCAAACTGGTTTGCCGCGGGCGGTGGGCGTCTTTGAAGCGCGGAACGGTGTAAATCTTCGTCGGCGCGCGTGGTGCGGGCGAATTCGTTATTATATAAGGTATCCGTCGACGGTGCTTTGGGTTTTACTTGGTTTGGTAGCCTGCCAAAGACTGGAGCCTGTTCAGTTTCACGGAGAGTTTCGTTGGGGATATAAATATCTCTTGTTTCCTCGCCGGGAAACCGTGAGGACACTGGCGGCGGTCTTGGTGTAGGCGGATTATGCGCGTGCATCGCGGCGGCGGTTGTGGAAATCAATTGTTGCATTTGCTCGGCGAGAGCGGCGAAACGCGCGTTAGTGGCTTTTGTTTGTTCTTGAATTTCGCGTTGAATGCGTAATTGCTGGGCTTGGAATTGATCGGAGACGGCGCCGATAATTTGATCGATAGTTTGTACCGTGGGGACATTGTTGGTTATACGCGCGGCGGCGGTGTTGAGTTGTTCCAGCGCATCGCGTGCTTCAATTGGAAAATTTTGGACTTCGTTGGCGTTTGCGATGGCGAGACTGCTGCGGTGATCGTTTACTGAAGCACGGGTGGCGGCTGGGGCTTGCGGTGGTTCGATGTTGACAAAGGATTCGGAAGAGTCGGTTCTGGCGACAATTTGGTCATCATTACTTCGAGCCGGCGCGGGCGGCGGCGGCATTTGCGATGCGGGCGGCGCGTTGAGGCGATTTTCAGTGGCGGCATGAAGGTTTTGGTTTACAAGCCGCAGAGTTTGGGAAATATTCGTCGCCGCAGTTGCGGGAATGAGCGGTGCTTGCGGCTGTGCCGTCCCGTCCAGCGCGGGAGTGCTGAAATTAGACAAGGGCGGATTATGGGGCGGGAGGTTTACCGTAGGGACCGCTGTCGATTGCGTAATATTTGACGGTCGCGGCAACATCATCTGGTCAAAACTTAAGGCGCGGCGTGCGGCTGTGGCGGCGTTCGGAGAACTGGAGCGCGACGGAAATCGAGTGAAGTCGGGCGGTGTGTGGCTTACCGTTGGCATCTTTTTTCTCAAGGTATAATAACCTCGTTTGTACCCTTTGGCGCAGCTACGGCGGGGTCGAATTTTGAACTCTTTGGATTTTTTCGGATGCAACGCAACAGCGGGGAGCGGCAACGTACAATCCAAACGGTCACCAGTGTTATATCTTTGTTTATCGGGGTGGAGGTGATGCGGCGTGAGCAGGATTAGGATTCCGAGGTTGCGTCCTTAATGTATGTGCGTCCCACGCCCACATTTACCCGATTACCTAATTACTAGTACTTAAACCCCGACAATAATTATCCCAACAATTAAAGAAAACCTAGTTTCTTTAATTGTCTCCCTTCTTTCTCACTAACTAAAAATAAAAGGGCTTTCCTACCTATTTATTACTATACAATAACGTACGAAAACTTACATGACAAAACGCTACGGGGGAGACGAAAATAAAGTGACAATAATAAATCTACTCCCACGCATGGGCGAGCAAAGACGAAAAGGCGTGGTGGGAGGAGGCAAATACGTACTAGTGGTGGCTGGCGGGGCACACAACTAGTAGAGAAAATAAAAACACACGTAAAATATATGTTAACGAATAAGTGAAGAGAGAGACCAGCGCACGCGTACCGACGTGCGCTACAGTAAGATGGCCACTGGTGGTCCGCATTGCTCTCTCCACTTGCCACCTGCGGGCCTGTGACGTATTTTGACAAAACAATGAAAAATCGGCGGAAAACACACTACAACAATATTTCATGGGTTCCGAACCCAGCTATTTTTTTAGCCCTGGTCTTAATGGTCACACCTAGCCTGACATTGGCTAGTGGTGAGATAGCCTGGACACAATCCAGGAACCTCTTCAATGCTGGTGATGGTATTGATGACCATTGTTTCTCCGAGGCAGAGTTATGTTGTATGGTAACATAAAAATTCCACCTCTAGGATTGATGTTTCATAGATTATGAACCTGGCCATCTTTCTTGATCTATGATCACAATGGTGACACCTGCCCTGACATTTATTAGTCCGGGGACAGCTCGGGCGCCACTCAGGAAGTCCTTGGAGACTAGTGACTGTATTTGAGCCCCCTTGGTTGCCACAAGTTGTATGGTAACACATAAATTGCAGGTGTATCATGGGATTGATGTTTCACAAGTTCTGAACCTGGTCATTCTTATTGAGCCCTAGTTGCCATCTTCAAATTTACCTTGACTTAGAAACTCTGGCGCCACTCATGAAGCCCTTCTGGAGCATTTGAAATTATCTGTCTCTCAAAAAGAACCACGCATAAATTTTCATTTTCCTCCCCTGCTATAACTTTCCCATTTTTATCAATTAACATCCATATGATAAATTTCTCCCAAGTGTATTATAGCTTCCAGGTCAACTTGTTGTTTAATTCTTCTATAATTAGCAACTGTTATCAAAAGCATTCTTCTAGCTTTCAACATTTACATAGCTGCTTTAGATGTTATATAAGTTATTTTTTTCATGGAACATTTCATTAGATAATTGGATAAAGTTGATTCACTTATTAAACTGTCCGATTTCTATTCATCTAAATTATCGATTCTACAGCATTAATATGTCAACTAAATTATTAATCCTAAATTGCTGCTTGTTGTTTGTTATGCTTCCACTTGTGCAGTGTCGTGGTGGAATAGCATATAGAGGTGGTTTAAAAAGCGTGAAAGGTTTTGAAAGTACATTGTAGATTTGAATCCATATTTTTGAGTAAGGTTCAGAAATGTCTAAAACATGGAATGCTAAGATGTCCAGATAGTTCGAAAATTCAGAAAATTTTTTTTTTTAATTTTGGTCCAAAATTATTTTTGGCGGAATTTGAGGCATAGTGGCCTCAGTTGAACCCATTTCGTCATCTAGGTGATGACGAAAAATCTTCCAATACCAGTATGATTTTTCCATCTCAAGCTTCAATATTCCAAGTTTTAGATGGTTAGCTTATACAACTAGTTGCAATGTTTAGAGAATCCTTCTCTCTTTGCTTTCATCCAATGACATCAGCAATATAACTAGAAAGATCTATTGGATTGTAAGCTACTGTAGGTCACTCAAATGAGCTTCCTATTGGTAAAGGCTATTACAGTGCAACAGTTCTTTAGCTGATCTAAACAATACCTTCAATTGCTATTCAGCAACTGGAATCCAAGGGCTTGCACCTGAAAAACTACCAGAGTACTCCAGAGGACCTCACACAATGGTTTTCATAAAAGTTGGGAATATAAGATACTGCTGTAGCAGAATATGTATCCAACATAAATCCCGCCAGTAAACAGTTGAACAGTGGATAAGTAAACACAGCTTCGCCACCCCACTTCACTGGTGCAAAATAACAATAACAAAAGATGATGGATGGGTGGCTCGCAGAGAGCACAAAAATTTGTGAGCATGATCACCACATGTCACATATAGCCTTTTAAAGGCAGTCATGCCCACATAATGACGCCTTCTCCCCACTTTCACACTTTGCATGGATGGGATGCCTTCTGCCATAAGTGCATCACCAATATAGTTGAATAATCAAATCCAACTATGTGGTATTTCAGTCAGCAAAAAGGGTCTCTGTATCAAAAAATCTGACCTGATTCCACATTCCAGTCAGCTTTTGAGTTTTCATATTCTACATTTTCGACAAAATCACACAAGTCGTTGTGAATTCAGTGTTTTATTCAGACCATTTTTTCCGATGAGATTTTTGTCAAATGTTGTAGTAGTGAATCTAGCAGTTTTTCTCACAAGCTACCCTGCTGATATTTTAGTGGCACATCTGGCTGCTCATCATGTGGCATGCATACACCACTACAAACGCAATTTCCAAACCATCCACGTGGCTCCATTAGTACACTGGGTAGCAGGTCTTCTGTCTTTGAGCCCCTCGCTGTGCAGTACCTTTCTAATAAGCTGACCATAGGTCAATTTGGACCTATAACACTGGTGACCATACAGGGCCCCTCCTCCTCAAAGGGAGAAGGGAAGTTGCACTTGGCTCCATTGGTGCGGGTAGGCCATCTGTCTCATACAAAGAATGTCTAGGGTCTGTGACCCTGACAAGGCATGACTTTTTTGACAGGCCAGATTTTTAGATTTAAGCAAACAACACAGACACCAGCACCACTACAAACACAATTTCCAAACCATCCTCATGGCTCCATTAGTGCACTGGGTAGCACATCTGCGTTGTCTTAGAGCCCCTCACTGAGCAGTACCCTTCTAACAAGCCGGCTGAATCAATTTGGACCTATAACACTGGTGACCATACAGGGTCGTTCCTCCTGAAAGGGAGAAGGGAAGTTGCACTTGACTCCATTGATGCAGTGGGTAGCCCATCTGCCTCGTACACAGGTCTAGGGCTCGAGGCCCTGAGCAGCCACGATTTTTCTGACATGCTGGATTTATTGATTAAGGCAAACAACACAGACACCAGCACCACTACAACCACCATTTCTGAAACATGTTCAACTAGCTCGATTGGAATGCAAATAGCTGAAGGACAATGGTTCAAGCATTTCACCAAGCGTTATTTATCTAATGTGATGAAAACATGGATTTTGGGTGTAGTACACAAACTTTGGCAATGCAGGCTGAAAATGGATGTATGACATATAAATTTGTATTCTATTTTTGATTGAATATCAAAAGTGTATGTCCTTGATAGGTTATCAATGACCATGTGCTGATTTCCCAATTTCCCGATTTCCGACCAATTAGCAGCGCCTCTGACTTATATGCAGAAGGTCGAAGGTTCGAGCCCCTCACCAAGCCTTATTTTTCTGGCATGCCAGTCACATCGATTTGGGAATAGGACAAGTGCAGGTCCTGGGTTTTATTGAGGAAAGTAAAATTTTTGTAGTAAGAATTTTGTATATGGAGTGCTTTGTATATAGAGTGCTAAACCTGATAACATAGTCTGATTACAGTAAATCAATATGAGGCCTTCAACAGTGGTCTATGCAAAATACTTTGAGAAAGTCTATGCCCAGTTGACCAGAAGAGGAGAAACCTCAGCAATGCAAACTGGTACCCTATCCATCCTGTCATGTTGTAGCATATTTCGGCCAATTTGTTGAACATTCTCATATTTGTCGATTTTCGAAAGAGGTGTGCAGGTTCAAAGTGGAGCGAGTGACGCGGACCATCGAGAGATGTCTTACTGTAGCACAAATCGGCACGCATGCTGGGGCTCTCTCTCTCTCTCTCATTATTAGCGTTGTTATATTTTGTGCATAGTAACCTACCTCCCTGTGCGCCAAACCTGTTGTGCATTTTTTCCAGCACAAGGGAGCTTATTATTTCGCGCCCACTCAAGTCTTGTATGAGTAAGAATATTTTTGTGATAGATAAAATTTGAGAAAACTCTCCTTTTATTTCGATTACATAATTGGGAGACAGATTGAAGAACTAGGTTTTCTTAATCTGTGGGCTAATTATTGTCTGGTTTAAGTACATTAATTAAGCAGTTAATGGGGTAAGCGTAGGCGTTGGAAATATGTGCATTAAGGACGAATTCTGGAATCCCACTCCTGCCTCTCTCTCAAAAGACCCGACCAAAATAAAATACAACAGTCATACTCCACACCAATTTTGAGCCCAATTTAGAAGTGAAATTTCCAGCTATCGACAACTGTCACCAATGCCTATAATTAAATTGCCCCCAATGGCGACAGTTAATGATTTCAAGGGATGTAAAGCAATCAGTCAAATCCCTGAGTTGTGAAAACTGGGTCATGGAGAGAGATTTTATAAAAAAAAACATTTCACCAAACTTATATAAACTCAATACATAATTAATGCTTCTTAGCAAAAACTATTTAATTTCGGAAATAAAAAGCCCTCTGATGTACAAAACAAGTCTAAAAATTGCTTCCAAAACGAAAATATATGATACACCAAAAAATAAACTGAATACACTCCCAATATAGATAATGAAATCTGTGGTCGTGAAGGCTGGATTTTCATGGATAGTTGTCACTAATGAGGAATCCACAAAAAAATTGGCGACAATAAGGTCGTCGACACTACTGTCGATGTTCAAGTGACGTGGTATGCTCCTTAACTTCTTTCTGGTTACTGTTGTGGAATATTCACTTTCCATGCAAACGGGCAAGCATTTGGGACAAGTTGTGGACATGAATTCATCAGTATGCAGTAGCATAATGTGCTTTGAGTCGCAGGCATCCATTTCTGTGCTTGCTCTACACCAAGGTGTGGACATGTTTATGTAATCTAAATCCACATTTTCAGTGCTGCGCACTGAATCCATTGAGTCAAGGGCTCTTGAAAAACAGCCGCATTCGACATATATGAGTTTTGCAAGGCAACTAACCAAGCAAGCAGATTTGTCGAAGGGTATTCCTGAACTACCAATACCAGGTAGCATTACAAATCTAGTGACACAGCGACCAAAGTGGGCTGTATGGCGAATGATGTTTGTTACCTTGATTCCTATTTCAAACATGTAGCCGCCATGCAATTTCTGCTCAAAGTGACTTAGAACAAATAGTGGCATGGGTTTGTTTGGCTGATGAATAGCGTAATGGAATCCCATGCCAGTCCATTTCCGCAAATTTCCACAATACTGTTTCCTGTTCACCTTCAAGGTGATGGTCAATACCGAACGAATGTTAGATTGATTAAGCAATACTCCATAAATTTTTGAAGCAGCAAATACACTTCCAAATGTGCCTAGAAAACGTGACAAATGGGGAAAATCAGGTCATGATTCAAAATTCAATTATTTACCCAAATCAGAGATGTGGTTCGCGATTGGTGCAAAGTGCATTCCATTGAAATTTGCACACAATCCAATGTCCAACATGAGTGGGGAGAATACATCGCTGCAGTTCAATGGTTCACCAAATAGTTGGCAGTAGACAAATTGTTCATGAATAGATGGGCAGTATTCTCTGATTACTTTGAAGGAATTGACACTATTAAAATTCTTCAATACCAATTCCAAGGGACGTTTCTGGTAATCATTGGGGCATTGACAAAATTTGGCATACTTAACAGGAAGATATACTTTTATTGGGATTGTAAAATTTGATATGACATGAACAATGAGTTAGGATCCTTGTGTCTTTTTGGATTTTATAGAGTATGCTACCTGATCATTATTCCTCAGAAATGGTGAGATGCCATCTTATCATATTCCTGGATGAAAGGGTCTGCTGCTGTAGAAAAATAACGTTCAATTTGACATATAAGCCACATGTGCCACTGCATTAATCTGATGCTTGGTCCCTTGACACATTTCTATATGCCACAACCAGTATGCAATAGTATGTGATAGGACTTGCTACTTTTAGGCTATCAAAGCCAAAGAGCCAACTGTGTTTACATATATCGTATCTATTCTATCTATCATATATACTCTATGTTATATTGTAATTCTATCATATGCATACCCACTCCATAATTCCAAATGGCTTACTTCGTCTTCTAATTTTTTGTTCCAGATACCACCCTCGAGCCTTGGCAATAGAGAAAAATATCGCCAAAGATAGCCTGAAGCTGGAATCTCGCATGTAGGTACTCGTTTGGCTATCAATTGGTTACAAATAGTGATTGCCGGGAATTCTAGCTGCTTCACTACATCTGTAATTATTTTATTTTTGATGGCATTGCTGAAATAGAGCTTGATGGTTCCAGCACTGATGGCTAGACTAAACAAGATAAGCGTCGATACTAGCAGGTAATGACAGCATTGGCCCAACTTTAAATGCTTTTTCAGTAGCCAATTTCGGAATATATAAGGACAAATTTTTCCATCAGATGATACCATTCCACTGACGTTTTTTACCTTGGTTTTTGAAATTTGCATCATTCTTCTACAGCCTTACCAATAGTAACTATGAAAGCTTAAAACTATGCTGAGCAACAGAATTAATTAAATAGCATTTTTTATGTTTCGCTATATATGCTGATGATGTCGACATATTCAATCGATGAAATTGCTTGCCAGGATTTGGAGAACTTTTTAGAATTTATTTCTGTTACCAGATAAAGTGTATGAAAACATACCTGTATATTCACTAATGTGTTGTAAGGCTTATGGTGAGGTTGTGATACCCCTGGGTTATGTTGCTATAGCGGGAATCTTACAATTGGAGAATTTCTACAGTAAGTGTAAGTCCAAATGGTGAAAAAATCAAGATTAACAGTTGGAAGCTGATTCTATCAGTGTTACTCTATGTGCAGAACATAAAAAGTAAACATGGAATTTCATGATAATCTTCTTTTTTATCACGTGATGGGTGGTTCTTCTTCTCCTTCCAGGTCGCTTCTGGTTGACATGTGGTCATGTGATGAGTGATTTCAGGATGAACATTGTGTGTGCAGGGCATACCTATAACACAGAAGCAATTTGTTTTTATACCATTTTTATGAAAATATGATTAATTCGTTTTTATGTCACTTTCGAAGAAATAAAAGTTAGATAAATTCAAAAGATAATTAAAAAATTTTGTATGTGTAATAAAGGGGATGAAAGATATAGCATGATATGCTAAAGCAAGGAAAATTGAATAGAAACCAATAGATTACTGCCAAAAAAGTATGCACGAAGATGAATGTTCTGTATGTTCTGTTATGGAGTTTTTCTTTATATTTGAGTATATTATGCAACTTGTTATTATTGTCATGAGTGACTGGCAACGTTGAAAAACTTCTAAAACAATATGATATAAATTATATACTATATAATATGTGTAATATATAATATATATATAATCATATAGATAATAATAATAGATATAAACAAAAAAAACATAAAAAATTACAATTTTTTCCTTGCCACGATGTTAATAGACTCCCTGCCATCCAATGAAAAGGCAAACTTTTTTTCACACCCGCTTGGCTTCATTGGTATATATTCGCAAGAAACAATGTCCATATTTTCTCTTTTCACCAAATACATAATTGTACATTTGTTGAACAATGTCACTGGACCATGACCAATCGCCATATTTGTCATATCTTCTTCTGAAAGGACACTTTGATCTATAATGCATCGAATATTGTCTACGGAACCTGGAATTTGCATATCTTCCGTAAAATTCATTTTGGCTTCGAATTCAGCAATCTTGTTTTCTGTATAGCATCGGAATTCAGCTTTCAAAAATCCTGTATAAAGAGTAGCTGCTGTGATGAATAATTGACCTCCGGGTTTCAAGAGTAAGGCCAATTCATGAAAAGCATGTTTCAATTCCTGTTCGGTCAGAAAATGCAGAACAAATTCACATAGTATAGCGTCGAATGTCCCATAATCGAGTTTCTGAACAATATCATCTTCAGGAAACTTGCCAACTAATAATTTCACGCAATCCTTTTTTTGAGGCATGTCATCTTCAATCTGTTGAATCAAAATTTTTAAATGCCTATCATCCAAATCTACAGCCCAATAGTTGGAGGCACCGCGTTTCAAAGCTTCCAAGCATACAATGCCGTAAGCAGGACCAATTTCCAAAACTTTAGAATGTGGTTGGATGGCAATGTCGATGAAAGATTGAGTTTCTGGCCGTACAACCAAGGACATGCCGAACATTTGATTCATGGTTGGATAACGTCCATCGATGCCCAAAGCAGGCAATTTTAGATTCTGGGTTTCAACAGCGATATGTGCAGTAATACCTTACAGAAAAAAAATTTATGAATATAAGCATATGCAATTAAGTACTTATATACATGGTGAAATGTATACAAGTACTTAATTGCAAATGCTTATATTCAAATATGACCTTCAACATTTAAAAATACATTATCATGAACATAAAAAATAACAAATTTCCCAATTTTTATACATGAAATGACCGCCCATCTATTTATGGAGAAAAATATCATGGAACAAAAAAGCATATTGCAAATACTTTTAAAAATAGATAACAAAGTTTTGGTTGATTTACAGAAAGAGGCTTGGGGGCTTATCAATTATGAAAATCGATATAATTCCAGTTTCATCTTTCCTAATACTGCAGGTTTTTTACTGATTTTCTTAACTTAATTAACTTTCATTTTAAAAAAAGGGGGAAAAGGCAAAAAAAGGTTGACCACAGGTGAACAAAAATGCGACAAATACATCCGAAGGTAAAAAACATTCAGCATATATATAAAATAGAATGCGAAAAACTTTGAAATATGGGAACATCATTTCATCAAATATTTTTTTTCGATGCAGAAATCCATTGGTGATGAGGCATATAACGCAAATTGGCTGTTGATTTGGATCTGCTGACAAGCGTTTATCTTCTGAATTTATCAAAAAATTCCTTTCACTTGTCTTTTTTCTACATAAGGGACACGTGCATAATGTCACATGCCGACCAATTTTCCCAACGTCATGTGATTCTCATCATGTTGATTATTTTGATCATCACTTTTTTTGTTTTGTTCATTGTTTTGCACATGCACTTTTCTGTTTCATTCTATTGTATTTTCGTTTATTTTATTTCTTTGTTGCAGGCAGACTACAGTACGCCCTTTAGCTAAAAACTTACGCCAAAACGTGCTCCACAGGCACATGGCGATTTTAGTTGCATTCCATGCACCTCTTATCAGCAAAATTAGCATCGTTTTTGTTATGCAAAAACGACTAACTGAGAAGTTTTTGCTGAAGAAGTTTGTATGCTTATCATAGGCACTTCAAGTTGGCGTCTAGCTGCAGAAGTTAGCTCGGGCATCGAGAACTCTGCCCACGCCAGTGCTGTAGCTGAAAGAGTCCTTAAAAGGACATGTCGTTTTTATTTTTCACTCATTTTCAGGTTCACCCAGTTTTCACTTGGTTTTTACCCAAAAATATTAGGCCCTCATGTCCGCCCTCTTCAAATTTACACATTTTTATTATACAACATTGCGTCCGCCACCTAATTTACATAAATTTGCCCATCCCGTATTTTGTGCCAGGTCGTTGCCCGCATTACATTTTTAATAAAAACAGTCGCACGCCGCCTCCAGTGTTTTTCATCAGTTGAGGAATTGAGTCGGAGCATCCCCACCCGTTCATCAACCCAAATCTCCAACCAGGGACCCCATGGCCCTTCATCGAAATGCTCCAAGAAACAGGACTAGGTGAGTCTTCTCACTGGGTCATTATTGTTGTGCGTATATTTTGAGGAGCCCTTTCTAAGTCGGTTTTCCCCTGAGTTTTCCCCAGAAAAGAAGGGCTTCTTTCCCCTCGGGTTTGGGCTAAAAAGGGATAGTCTGGTTCACAATGGGGTCCAGAGTTGGGTCATTTCATGGATGACCTTGTCCCCATTCACACTGAGCAGGACCCAGGGATTGTCACCCCTAACCTGGCCGCGTTGTCCATTATTCTACAGCAGTACCCTCAGAGCAACATCTCCTATAGCCAGTACTAGCCGGGTTAGGTTCTGAACAAGTAAGAAAAGCCATCCAATTGGGGGTCGCAGCCTGTCACTCACTGTGATAGGGTCAATCAGACATGGTATCTTCCATCAATGTGACTGGGGAATAACATTTCCACCCAAACCGGACAGGGCTTTTCCACTTGACGTGACAATAACATTAGTGATTGATGGGCTATGGTAGCACAATGTCACTGGAAGAAAAGGCTGCAAGGTTAGTTATAGTGTATGTTTTGGACAGCTTTCCTACAGTATGTCAGAATTTCAGTCATCTCGGCTGAGTGCAATAAATATTCAACATTGTTCTTGTCCTGTATTCGATCTTCTCAAGTACAATTATATTTCAAATCTGGTGTTTGGATTCAGATGTCGATTTACGAGTTAGTTTAAGGTACCCGTTTCAAAATTGGAATCAGTCTTTTGTGGTTGGGGAGTGATGTGTTTGCAAATGCACATCATGCTAGTGCAAGTGCATTTAGTTTTAGGGCTTGTGTCTTCCACCCACATTTTCACATATTATTTTCCCTGCACTCGCGGACTATGTAAATTTATTATAGCACCATATTTTGTCTACAAATATTTGGGCCATTGGCCAACTATTCATTCGTCTCATCTCATTTGTCTTCATTTCATCCTTGTTTACCATTGTTTGTTTATGAATAAATTATGCAAATCGGCCAGTGTAATGAATACCTCCACTACATCGTATGTGTGGGCCACCTGTAGAGGATAAACCTAGAGACCCTCACAACAGAGAATGCTAGAGTCCAGTCTCTGTAATGTTAGGCGTGGTTGTCTGTGAGGATGAGATGGGAGTAACGCAGCCTCAAGAATGAGGGCTAGCGGATGCAACACAGTCACAGACATTGGGGTACTATAGGTAGAAAATGCTACTCATAACCTCCACCTTTTATGCTACCGAGCCTATCACATAGAGTGACTGCCCATAGATGATGATAGAGACTCCAGCAATCCTAGTCCTGGAAAGGGCCTGGTGGAGAGCTGGAACCTTAGTCCTACTGGGAAGTCCCTGGGAAGGAAAACCCGATAGAAGACTAATGGCGTAAATTGACGGAGGAGTAGGAGAGAGGAGCAATTGGGGCCCAAGCCTAATGGTATGGCTCATGGACAAAACTTACCAAAAATATGCAAATTAATTAATTCATTAAAATTTATATCTAAGGATGTTGATGTAAAGCCGCTTCGAGGTTGATCCAGGCTCTTTCGTATCAAAATACGAGTTTGTTGAGATTTTCATGAACTGAAAGTGGGTCTGTTTGAGCATTTTTTTCATTTGTTTTTTTTATTTTACTAATTTTTTGTTTTGTAGCTTTTCTCTTCTGTTTTACTTTATATTCATTTCTTTACATATTTTTTGTTTTTTAGCTTGTTTCTTTCCCTTTTTATTTATATTCATTTGTTTACTTATTTTCCGTTTCATATCTTTTTGCTTCTATTTGTCACGTGCCAATCAATTTCGCCCAACATCACCTGATTTCCATCATGTTGGTATTTTATGTTTTTGGCCACTTTTTATTTGACAGTTGCTTACTTTTATTTCATGTCGCTTACATGCTTGTTGTTATTCTTTCCGCACATAGGCTACAGTGTGACCCTTTAATCAGAATTTCTGCCACGTGGTAAGCTCTACGAGCTCATGGCCATAATTGGAGCATGAAGTACACGTCTTATCAGTAAAAACTAGCGACGTTTTTGTGATGCAGAATGACTAGTTGAGAAGTTCTCAAAGACCTTCATATGTTTAGCATAGGAATGAAACTCGTTCCCATTGATAAATGTATTCGAACTGGAAAATGTCTATGTGACCACAGGCATCTTCTGCACTGATTTCCGCTGCAAAAGTTAGCTTGGGCGTCATAAGCTCCGCCCAGGCCATACTGTAGGTCTACGAGGTCCTTAAAAGGGCCTGTTTTGTTAGTTTTTATGCTCATTCTCTGGGTTCTAGCTCACGTCCGACTATATACCTCAGTCCGCGTCCTCCGTTGTCTTATTATTTGACAATAAATTTGAATATTCGCATCTGACTTGCACTCATCCCTGAATTTGCAAATCCATTGCACTCACTGCATCCCTCACCCGGCCGGTATATAGAGAATACCCATCCCACTTAGTGCCTGGTTACTCCTGTCAACCATTCGTCAGATACTAAAGCATCGCCCCAACCTCTGAAATTATCCATCGCCGAACTGAGTGAACCATTCCCCAGTTTACCGACCAATATCCGAAAATCGCCAGGGACCGGTCGCCCTTGCGCTGAATCGTACTTGAGAAACGGGACTAAGTAAATCTTCTCATGGGATTATTGTTGTTGAGTATGTATTTTAGGGAACCCTTTTCCAAAGTCTGTTTTCCCTTGAGTCTCCCCTCAGTTAGAAGGGCCCTTGTTTCTCTTGGGTTAGGGCTAAAAAGGGGATTTAGGTTTACAATCAGGTCCCCTATATCAGGTCATTCCTTGAGTGACCTTGTCCATCTTTTATACTGAATGGGACCAGGGATTGCCACCCCTGACCTGGCGATGTTCTCCATTACTCTACAGCAGAAGCCCAGGACAGCACCAAAGTACCCTATAGGCGTTCCTAAAGCCAGTACTAGCCAGGTCAGGTTCCTGAAACAAAAGACCAAATGGAGCCACCCAACGGGGCCACAGCATGTCACTCACAGTGACATAGCCATATTTTTCTATCATTATGGTATGGGTTTTCCCATTAATGTGATTGGCCACATTTCACTGAATGTGACATGACTCCACTTTTCGTCTAATGCAACACACTTTACTTTATATTCATTTGTTTACTTACTTTTGGTTTCATAGCTTTTTTCTCCTGTTTTACTTTATATTGATTTGTTTACTTATTTATTATTTCATAGCTTTTTCTTCTATTTTACTTCACATTCATTTGTTCACGTATTTTTTGTTTTGTAGCTTTTTTCCTGTTTTACTTTATATTAATTTGTTTACTTATTTTTTGTTTTGCAGCTTTTTTCTTCTGTTTTACTTTATATTCATTTATTTGCTTATTTTTTGTTTGACAGCTTTTTTCTTCTATTTTATTTTATATTCATTTCTTTGCTCATTTTTTGTTTCATAGCTTTTTTCCTCTATGTTACTTCACATTCATTTGTTTACTTATTTTTTGATTCATAGCTTTTTTCTTCTATTTTATTTTATATTCATTTCTTTGCTAATTTTTTTGTTTGATAGCTTTTTTCTTCTATTTTATTTTATATTCATTTCTTTGCTCATTTTTTATTTTGTAGCTTTTTTTCTGTTTTACTTTATATTAATTTCTTTGCTTATTTTTTGTTTCGGAACTTTTTTCTTCTGTTTTACTTTATATTCATTTCTTTGCTTATTTTTTGTTTGATAGCTTTTTTCTTCTATTTTATTTTATATTCATTTCTTTGCTCATTTTTTATTTTGTAGCTTTTTTCTTCTATTTTACTTCTTATTCATTTGTTTACTTATTTTTTGTTTTGTAGCTTTTTTTCTGTTTTACTTTATATTCATTTCTTTGCCTATTTTTTTGCAACTTTTTTCTTCTATTTTACTTCTTTTTCATTTGTTTACTTATTTTTTGTTTTGCAGCTTTTTTCTTTTGTTTTACTTTATATTAATTTCTTTCCTTATTTTTTGTTTTGGAACTTTTTTCTTCTGTTTTACTTTATATTCATTTCTTTGCTTATTTTTTGTTTGATAGCTTTTTTCTTCTATTTTATTTGATATTTATTTCTTTGCTCATTTTTTGTTTTGTAGCTTTTTTCTTCCATTTTTTATATTCATTTGTTTACTTATTTTTTGTTTTGGAACTTTTTTCTTCTATTTTATTTTATATTCATTTGTTTACTTATTTTTCGTTTTGTAGCTTTTTTCTTCTGTTTTACTTTATATTCATTTCTTTGCTTATTTTTTGTTTTGGAATTTTTTTCTTCTGTTTTACTTTATATTCATTTCTTTGCTTGTTTTTTGTTTTGTAGCTTTTTTCTTCCATTTTTTTATATTCATTTCTTTACTTACTTTTTTTGTAACTTTTTTCTTCTCTTTTACTGTATGCTCACTCTTTTTCTCGTCTCACCTTAGCGACTAACCCGACAATTTTCGTGTCTCGTAGATGCAAGAGCAGCATAGGACCTACAGTATGCTTGCACTCTACATGTCTGGTGAAGGATATGATCCAATACATCCATAATGCTCGCACATGTTGGAAAAATGCGGAAAGTATCCTTTGCATATTTCAATGATCCCAAATGTTTTCGGTAGAGGTGCCAGAGGCGTTGGTAAAAATCTAAAAAAGAATTAAAGGATATTATTTTTTTTTAATTTTTCTTCCAACATCTACACCCTTTATAATAAATTTATAAATTTTTACACATAACATATCATAGAATCGAATTTTATTCTCGAAAAAAGTCAAATCTTCTCCAAAAAATTAAATTTCACGGCATATGTGGCACCAAATCAGAAAAAAATCTACCCCCAAATGAATAAAAACAAAGTAACAAGTAAGCAAAATTGTTCAATAGAGATGTATGGGGTAGCATATTTTGGAAATATTGGGTCCAGGTCCGGATCCAAAATTTCAAGGATATTGTCACATTAAATGAAGGTGGAGCCATGTCACATTAAATGAAGTGGGAAATCAGTCACATTAATGGGCAAACCCGTACCATATCCCATAGGTAATATGGTCATGACACTGTAGATGACATGCTGTGACCCCGTGGGGTGGCTCCAGTATGTGTCTTCGTTTCGGGAACCCAACCCAGCTGGTACTACCACAGGTAAACCTATGATGTACCTCGGCCTTATCCTGGGGTTAATGCTGTAGAATAATGGACAATGCGGGCGGGTCGGGGATGCCAATCCTTAGTCCTCATTCACCGGAATGAGGGACGGTGCCACTCGAAGAATGGCGTACTGTAGGGGACCCGATTGTTAACCTAAATCCCCTTAGTGGCCCTGACCTTGAGGGTCTGAGGGCTTTCTTAACTGAGGGTACTTCCGGGGGAAAACTAGCTTAGGGGAGACTCCCACAAATATACCCTCAACAACAATAACCCCTGAGAAGACTTACGAAAATTCTTCTCAAATTACTCGGCGCTGGGCGACGGGTTCGGGGTCAAATTGGGGTCCTACAGACGGCGATGTACGGGAATGGGAATCCGGGCAATTCGGCATGGGGTTCAGCGGCTGCTGATCGGCAGGCGGTGGTAACGGACGTTTCCTCGGCAGGGGCGACGGAGTTCTACGATTAATGGCGACGGGGACGGGTTCCTACGGTCGGGTTACTGTAGTGGTAGCATATATAAAGGTCCGAGGTGAGAATATGCTAATTTTATTCGATGTGCGGCAAGACGCAGTTGACAATACCAAATATAATAAAAAAATCGGATGACGGTGAAGGCGAACGCAAGGCTAAAGACGAAAACAGTTAGGCCCAATAATGAGTGACAAAAAGACGAAACATGCCCTTTTAAAGGGCTCCATAAGCTACAGTATGCCTTGGGCGGAGTTAACACTCTCCCAAGCTAACTTCTGCAGCGGAAATCGTTGCAGAAGATGCCTATGATCACATAGACATTTTCCAGTTCACAACGCTAAGCATTGGGGCGAGTTTTCACTCTCCAGGCTTAACATAGGAACGTCACTAGTGAGAATTTCCAACTAGTCGTTTCAGGTTGCGAAACGTCTCTAGTTTTTACTGATAAGAGGTGCACGTTGTGCTCCAATTACAGCGATGAGCTCGGAGAGCTTATCTCTAACGGAAATTCTTGACTAGCGGGTACATACCGTAGTCTACGTGTATAACAAAATAATAATTCGAAACGGAAATAAAATGTGCGCAAAAGCAACAGAAATAAACATAAAAAGTACACACACAAATTGCATGTAAAAATTATAAGAACGAAACGCAAAATTGACGCAAATTGCTGTAACACAAAACGTAATGAAAAACATAATGAAAAATTGTGATGTGAATCACGTGACGTTCGACCAAATCCGTCGGCACGTGACAATATCAAGCTTAGGTTCGGTCCAAAATTTCAAGAATATTGGGTCCAGGTATGAATCCAACAAAATGATTGGGTAATTTTGGGTCTCAATTGGGTTCTGGGTAGGGGTACCTGATACATCTCAAGTATTCGGTAGCATATCTGGTTCGGATCCACATCCAAAATTTCAAGAATTTCAATTTACATTTTAATTTCCATCAAAATTTCATCCAACATAATGGTCGGGTAATTTTGGATTCTCGCAGTCCCGTACATCTCTATTAATCACATTTTTTCTGTGTGCTAAATCCGCAACATATAAAAAACCAAGTTTAGAAAAAAATCCGAAATTGAGGAAGTAAAAAAAAAGAAAAAAAAACAAAAACAAAAAATATAAATTTTATAATTCGTCCCTTAATAACGTATACCCATTTTGGGACGGTTTCAATTTTTGGAAAATGGAAGAAGGCGGGCTTGTCTCCGAAATTCCGGGTGGAGTAATAGCTGGTTGCCCAGATATCTGAAAAATTTTTTTTCAATAAATAGATAAAAAACTTTCAAAAATCATAAAAATTTAAATGAAAATAAAAAGCAAAAAAAAATCAAAAAATTCCAAAATTCAATGCTTTTGAATCAAATTTCAAAATTTAAAATTCGAAAATAAACATTCAAAATATAGAAAAAAATCTAGAAATGAATAGAAATAAAAAATCCGAAACTAATAATTCACAACTCAAAATCAGAAAAAGAAAACTTAGAAATTAAAAATTAATAACAAAATATGAAAATAAAATTCAAAAAACCAATATCAAAAAAATGAAAATTTAAGAAGATTCAAGAGTTCAAAAATTTAAAAATAAATTTCCAAAAATTAAAAAAAATACTAAAAATTAAAAAACAAAATTCAGGAATTAGAATTCGAAATCAAAAATTAAAAAACTAAAATTCAAAGTTCTGAAACTATAGCTCAAAAAATTAGAAAATGAAAATTCAAATCCAAAAATCGAAAATGAAAACTCAAAAACAAAAATTTAAAATTAAAAGATTCAGATTTCAAAAATTCAAAGTCAAAAATTAAAATTCAAAATTGAAAAAAATAAAATTTAAAATTCAAAATAGAAACAAATAAAATTTAGAATTTAAATTGAATCAAAATTCAAAAGTAAAAAACTTAGAATTCAAAATTCGGAAACTTAAATCATTCAAATTCAAAAATTAAAAATATTCAAATTCGAACAAAATTTCAAAAATCAAAAAATTAAATTTTGAAAAAAATTTCGAAAATCCAAAAATAAAATTTGAAAATTAAAATCCAAAATTCAAAAACTAAAATTCAAAATTCCTAAACTAAATCCAGAAATTAATAATTAAAATCAAAAAAAATTCAACATTCAAAAATTAATAATGCAAATTCAAAATTCAAAAATTCAAATTGATGAATTGTTTGTAATGGTATCTTTCTACTATATTTCACTATATCAATTGTACAGCCTAAATACATATGTTTCTCTAATATCTCCTCATATGATACTTGGTTTTCTGATGTCAGGTTAGGGAAACCTTTTTTTTGTGATTACAGTATGTGCCACAAATCTTGCATGCACCCCTAACACCTCAGGCTTCAAAAAGGCAACATGCCATACAAATGCCTTGCGCACTTTTGCACCACTAATGTCATAAACGACACAAGCATCCCATGCAGCACAAAAGCCAGGCACACCACAAATGCAGCATGTGCCACAAAAGCCTCATGCATCACAAATGTCACATGCTCTACATGGGCCATAAACACCATTAATGCCACATGTGTCTCAAAGGTCTCATGTAGCACAAACGCCATAAATGCAACCAGCACCGCATGCATCACAATGCCATAAACACCACAAACACCTCATGCATCACGGACGCCTGATGCACCACAATCACCACATGCACTACAAATGTTTCATGTGCTATACAGGCTGCAAACATTATAAACACCACATATTTCACAAACCCCACATGTCCCACAAATGCCCCATGCATGATAATTGCCAAAAACACTATATGTGCCATAAACTGCTCAGGCACCACAAATGCCACAAAGACCACAAGCACCTCGTGCATCACAAATTCCCTGATCGCCAGAGATGCCAACCCCCCTCCACCATGCCACAAACACTCCATGGGCCACAAATATTATAAATAAGTGCCACAAAGACCTCATGACCGACAAATGCCACAAAGGCCTCATATGCCACAAATGCCATGAATGCAACAAATGCCACATGGGCCACAAATGCCACATGTGGCACGAATGCCAAAAATGCCCAATGCATCACAAATGCCGTATGGGGCACAAACGCCACATGTGCCCAAAATTCCTTAGGCTCCACAAATGTGACAAATGCCGCATGTGCCACAAGCCCATCATGGGCCATAAAGGTCTCATGCGCTACAAAGGCCACTAATGCCACATACCCCACAAATGCTAATGGGCCACAGATGTCATGAACATCACATGTGCTACCAATGCCTCATGTGCCACAAGTGCCACAAATGCCAAAAAAGTTTTATGCTCCACAAATGTGACAAATGCCACATGTGCCACAAAGGCCTGATGCCCCAGTGCCACATGCCCCACAATCGCTAATGGAACACAAATATCATGAATGCCACATGTGTCAGAACAGCCTCATGCACCACAAATGCCACAAGTGCCACAAACAACATAAACACCACATGTGCCACAAACGTCTTACGCTCCACAAATGTGACAAATGTCACATGTTCCACAAACGCCTCGTGAGCCTCAAATGCAATAAACTCCACATGCGCCAAAAAGGCCTTATGCACCACAAATGATACATGCCCCACAAACCCCTCATGGGCCCCAAAGGCCAGAAGGACCCCATGTGCTACAAACACCACATGCCTCAAAAACGCTTATGGGCCACAGATATCATGAACACCACATGTGCCACTAATGCCTCGTGTGCCACAAGTGCAACAAATGCCACAAAAGTTTTATGCTCCACAAATGTGACCAATGCCACATGTGCCACAAACGCCTCATGGGCCACAAATGTCCTAAATGCCACATGTGTCACAAAGGCCTCATGCCCCAGAAACGCCACAAATGCAAGATGCCCCACAAATGCTAATTGCGCCACAAAAATCATGAACACGACATTTGTCACAAAGGCCTCATGCATCACAAAAGGCACATTTGCCTAATGCACCACAAGTATCTCATGGGCCACAAAGGCCATAAGCACCACATGTGCTACAAACGCCTCATATGCCATGGATATCCAAAATTATAAACGCTAAATCTGAATGCTGTAATTCAAAACTTTGTAGTAGGCTAATAGAGTTGGGCTTAACCTTCACGAATTTAAACTGTTGATAGCCAGATTGCCCACACTCACGAATCTAGGATTCGTTACGTTTACTCTAAGCTCTGGTCAACTAGACTTGTAGTGTGTTTCCGCTGATTTTTCAGGATTTTCTAAGAGTTTTGTCAATTTCGTAGAAACGCCCGCAGGTACAAATGTGTGACCATGCCCAACCCGGCCCAGCGTGACAGTTACTGTAGAAGATGGTTTTTAGTAATTAGTCAGTGTATATTATTGATTATTCTCGTGGGTTTCGTCTCTCATATTATAATTATCATTTTCGCCTGTACATTACTGGCATCATTTTTATATTGGTAAGACGTCATGTTTTTGGAAGGGGCGATTTTTAGGTAAGTTGTACAAATAAATGTTTAGTTAAAAGCGTTTTATTTGTGTCCAAAAGTGTGTTACCTTGTCCGACTAGTTTTAGTCAGGCATTTCTTGGGAAGGTAGTATTCTTGTACTGGACTTTTGGACTCTGAGTGAGGAGTCATTCCGAGGTTTAGGGCGGGCCCAGGGAAGCACTGGTGTTAAGGTCGATCCCTGGCTATCTTTCCTGCACATCAATTCCCCTTGCCGATTTTACACCCCTTCCTCCGACCCACAGATCAAGGAGGCAAGAAATCGGTCAGAGCCGCCCCAAACGCCCATCTTATTTTAAAATACAGCAGACTCAACATAGTAGGAGAAACAAGAGTTTTATAATTTTTCTTGTGGAACCTGCGAAAATAAATCGCCCTGCCCGACAATATAGAAATACAAAGCGAAGACAAACAACAAACACAACTGCTCAGGAGCATTGCGAAAGACAAGAATTATTTTGTGGCACCTTTATCAGTTAGTGTAATCTTTAACATTGTGAACCTTCCGGAAGCTTTAAATTCCAAACAACATTGTCTTGCGAATCACATTACAAAACTGACAAATTTTTCGATGAATATTTCACTCGACATGTAGAATCATGATGAATAGAAATTAGCTATCCAAGATATGAACGAACTTTATGGAATGTTAAATGAAATGCACCAAAAATAACTCGAAAATGCTAGTGGAGCTATGCAAATAAGAAAAGCAAGGTCGCTTGGAGCGATTGCTATGTATGTAAAAATAGAAATCGAATAGGGGACATTAGCAATCTATAACCTACATAGAGAAATAGTTTGTATATACAATCAAATAAGGCTAGCAGCATAGAAATAACTTTTTAATATCATAGATAGATTGAAAGTAATTGCTCATTTTTTTCAAATTGACTACAAAGTTGTAGTAAAAAAATCACTTGAAAATCACAAAAATTCAAATTTTCGGTATAAAATTTTTGCAAAAATGATTTCAGTAATTATCAAAATGCAAATTACAAAATTCAAAAACTGAGTTTTCTGCTAAAAAGGCACATATCACATGTCTTTTGTATTAAGATACAATATTCCACGCATAGGATTAATGGTTCATTCAATCAATAGGTTCAGAACCCTATCCATGGAGCTCAGGTCCACAGGATCACACCTACCCTCACATGGTGTTGTGAAAAGTCAGTGACCAGATCAGGGCTCCCCAGGTTGCTCCAAGGAGAAGAAATGTTGTATTGTAACATAAAGATTTCACCTGTAGGATTGATGTTTCATGGGTTCTGGACCCAGCTATTTTTGTTGAGCCATGGTCCTGATGGTTAGACATACGCTGACATTGGCTAGTGGTAGGATAGCCGCGCCTTCACCCAGGCAGTTCTTCAACACTGATGATTGTATTGAGGAACGTTGTGTCTCGATGGTAGAGTTATATCATATGGTAACATAAACATTCTACCCACAGGATTGGTATTTGATGGGTTCCGAACCTGGCTCTTTTTGTTGTACCCTAGTAGCGATGGTCACATCTACCCTGACTCAGAAAGCTCTGGAGCCACTCAGGAAGCCCTTCTGTTTCTCAGAAAGAAGCATGCATAAATTTGCATTTTTATTCCCAGTTGTTGCTTATGTAGTATGGTGACATATTCCACCCATAGGATTGATGTTTCTCCCCAATCCACGGGTTCCGAACCCGGTCATTTTTGAGCCCGACATTGGCCAGTCATGGGACAACTCCCGGGCCACCCAGGAAGCCCTTCAACACTTACCCATTTTTATCAACTGTCACCTAAATGATAAATTTCTCTCCAATGAATTAAAGCTAGCAATATTTCCTGGTCGACTTTTCGTTTAGTTCTTCTATAATTAGCAACTGTTATAAAAAGCGTTCTTCTAGCTTTCAACATTTACATAGCTGCTTTAGCTGTTATATAAGTTATTTTTATAATGGAACATTTCATTAAACTATTCCATAAGTTCATTCCTGCATTGGACCATCCAACTTCTATCAATCTAAATTATTGATTCTAAAGCGTTGATATGTCGACTAAATTATTAATCTTAATTTGCTGCTCATTGTTCGTTATGCTTCCACTTGTGCAGTGTCGTGGTGGAATAGGGTACAGAGGTGAGTTAAAGTGTAACAGGCTTTTCAGATACTCCATATTTTTTGGATATGTCCAACTAAAACACAGAATTGATGCTCAGACAATATTTAAAACATGACCACAAGTGGGTTAGGTTCAGAAATGAAAATTATATGGAATTTTTGGAGTGAAAATACATTTGAAAAATAGGGTATAGCCAGGAGTCGAACCTGGGTCACCAACATTCCCAGCTGATGTCCTCACCAGAACGACCATCAATCATTGGAGTTGTATCCTAAAAATTGTAGCCAAGGGGAGCACCTTAATCTGGGTTCACCTGCTGGTGTAGTCGTCTAGTGGGGAGGATATCAGCCCATAATGCTGGTAACCCTTGTTTGACTCCTGGCTACACCCAATTTTCAAAATTTATTTTCACTGAAAAAAATTCCATATAATTTTCATTTCATAAAAGTCAGCAACTTTATTGGTCAGCAGTGTAAAGCAGCAGATATGCTGCTACTAACCAAAGGTCGTAGGTTCACAACCACCAAGCATCAGAGTTGTATGCTAAAAATAGTAGCCAAGGGAAGCACCTTAATCTGGGTTCACATCATGGTGTGGTGGTCTAGTGGTGAGGACATCAGCCCTGAATGCTGCTAACCCCATTTCGACTCCTGCTACACCCTATTTTTCAAGGTCAAGAAATGTTTAAAACATGGAAAGTTTGGATGGCCGGATAGTTCAAACATTCAGAAAAATGTTTTTTTTTCGAATTTTTGTTTGAAATTTTGTTTTTCAAAATGGCTTTAGTCGAATCCATTTCAGAATCTAGGTCAGGAAAGAAAATTCTTCGACCACAATATGATTTTCACATCTGAGCTCCAATCTTCCAAGTTTTAGATGGTTGGCTTATATGACTAGTCGGATGTTCAAATCCGACCATTCAGCATTCAGTTAGCTGCATTTGAGTAAAAAAGACATCTCGATTCCTAGAATATGATCATATTCCATGGTTTTCACAGTTTTCGAGTTTGTAACAATTTTTGACAAAATTCTAAAATGCGACTAAAGCACGTGAAATCTGAGTGTTATGAGCAGACTTTTGTCAAATGTCGCAGCCATAATTTCTAAATCATATACAATTGGCTTATGCAAGGTCAAGGGTTCGAGCTCTTCGCCAAGCATTTTTTCTCTGATGTGCTGACCACATGGACTTTGGGCACAAACTTCAGCAATTTAGCCTAAAATGGGTGTACAACATTCAAATTTGAGCTCAATTTTTTGGCTTAATATCAAAGGTCTATGCTCTTGATAGACTATCATTGAATATTCGTTGAATTTTGGCTGATTTTCAAAATTTCTCACATTCAAATTTCAATGACAATTTTCTATAGTTTAAAAACATTAGCAGATTTTGCCACCTATCCTCTAAACAAGGTCAGGTAAATTATATCGATGGTGATAATATTCTCTTACAAGATTTATAATACTCTTTCAGGATTTTGCTCTAAGAACATGTCGTGGGAAAGATGTTGGTTTGGGAAACCAAAGTGTGAAATGCGTTGCACTGACAATAAACCAGTATGTCAAAGAAACTGCATATCCGGATGTTACTGTTCACCAGGATTTTGTCGAACTGAAGAAGGGGCTTGTGTCGAGGAAGCTGTTCTAGCAAAATGAATGATGTAACATTGTTTTGTTTTTTGTTGTTTTTTGTTGTTGTTGTTGTTGTGTCGGAGAAAATAAAATTCTGATTTTTTCTTCATACATAGGTTGAATATGAGAGCATTGTGTGTTGTGCTTTCAGCTGTTCATACCCAGCAGCACTAACCACCATTACAACCACAATTTGTGAACCATCTGCGTGAAACCAATTAGCATAATTAGTAGTGCATCTGCCTTGTAAGCAGATGGTCGAAGGTTCGAGCCTCTCACCAAGCTTTATTTTTCTGACATGCCAGCCACATCGATTTGGGCACATGACAAGTGCAGGTTGTGGGCTTCACTGAGAAAAGTATAATTTGTTATGTTAGAAGTCTTTGCTAAAATCCAAGAATATCAGCGATATGACTAAAGAATCTCTTGGCTTGTGCCAAACTAGCTACTGTAGGTCACTCAAATGAGCTTCCTATTGGTAAAGGCTGATACAGTGCAACAGTTCTTTAACAGACCTAAACACAACTTTCAGTCGCTGTTCAGCAACTGGAATCCAACAGCTTGCACCTGAAAAACTACCAGAATACTCCAGAGAATCTTACCCAATGCCTCTCGCACAAGTCGGGGATGTGAGATGCTGCTGCAGAAAAATATATGTGGCCCAATATAAAAGTCGATTGCCACTAAACAATTGATAAACAAACAACGATCAGCTGTCCCACTTTATTGGCGTAACAGAACAAAAACAAAAAATGTCGGTCGGGCGGCTTGCACAATACACATAAATTTATAAGAATGATCATAACCTATCACATATTGCCTCATAAAGGCAGTCATGCCCACGTAATGACGCCTTCTCACCATTTTCACAATTTGCATGGATGGGATGCCTGCTACTGTAAGTGCATCCCCAACAAATTGAGTTAGTTAGAACTTCTCTTTGAATATGGAGTGGCAGAGCTGACAACAAAGTGCAATTGCAGTAAATCAATATGAGACATTGGTCTGCGCAAAATACCTGCAGAAAGTCCACGTGCATATTGACCAGAAGAGGAGATACATCAGCCGGGCAACCTGGAGTCTCATATATTCTGTCATGCTTCACTTCCAATTTGAGTCCAATAAGTGAAATTTGACAATTGCCACTGGCTGTAATTGAATTGGCGACAATGGTGGCAGTTGGTGATTTAGAGGAAGTATCAGCAATCAGTAAAATCGCCGAGGAGAAACTTTTACCAATAATAAGTAGGCGATGGGAAGAGATTTTATTTCAACACAATTCACAAAAATTAAAATACACTAGATACACAATTCATGCTTCTTAACAAAAGCTACTAAATTCTGGAAACATAAAGCCCCCTGATGTGCGAAACAAATCTAAATAAATAAAAAAGTAAAAACAAACATAAAAGTCCAAAGTGAAAATGTAGAATATACCTTAAAAATAAACTGAATATGCTTCCAATATAGATGATGAAATCCTCAGTGCTGAAAGCTGGATTTTCGTAGATAGTTGTGACTAATGATGAATCAACAAAAAAATTGGCAACAATTAGGTCTTCAAAACCACCATCAATGTTCAAGTGATGTGGTAAGCGCCTAGAAAACTTGGCATAGTGGGTCAATCAGGTCAAGATAAAAATTCAAATTTCTACCCAAATCAGACATGTGGCTTGCAATTGGTCTAAAATGCCATCCATTAAAATTTGAGCACAATCCAATGTCAGCAGGGACTTGGGACAACAAATCGCTGTAGTTCAATGTTATGGAATAGTTGACAGGAGACGAATTGATCTTCAATAGATGGGCAGTATTCTCTGATGACTTTGAGGGTGTTGACACTATTGAAATTCTGCAACACCAATTCCATGGGACGTTTTTTGTAGTTATTAGGGCATGGGCAAAATTTGGCAAACTAGATATTTTCATCACTATCATATAAATTCATATCATATAAATTGCTAGCCAGGAACGATGAGTTTAGACTTTTGCTGTTTGTTGATTTTATGCACTATGCTACATAATCATTTTGCCTGTCAAAATGTGAGATTCTATACTGTCATATCTCTGAATAAAAGGGTCTGATACTGTAGGTAACATTCATTCTAAATGTCGGATTGATGTTTCACCCCATCCACAGGTTCCAAACCCAGCCATTTTTGTTTAGCCCTGGTCAAGATGGTCACACCTACCTCAACATTAGCCAGTGGTGGGACAGCACAAGAGCCACCCAGGAAGCGCTTCAACACTGGTGACTGTACCAGGAGCTCCCCTGTTGCTCCAAGGAGGGAGTGTTGTATGGTCACATACATTCTACCCGTAGGATTGATATTTCAGTCCATCCACAGGTTCCAAATGCAGCCATTTTTCTTGAGCTCTGGTTGGGATGGTCACTCTTATACAAATATTGGCCAGTCATGGGACAGCTCCAGTGCCACCCAGGAAGCGCTTTAACACTTCATGTTTTGTGTGATACTATTAGGACACATTTGAGATGTAGCATGTACCCAGACCTGAGAAGAGACCTGATATTACCTGACTGTTTTGTTGGACCAATTCCTGGACTTGATATTCTTAATATTTTCGTAGAGGACCTAGACCTTATATTCTCATGACATACTGCCTGATGCAGCTCTATTTGTATGGCAATCTTTCAAAAAAAATTCTGTATCTTTTTTCTATATGAATGACACTCATAATGTGCCAATAATTTTAATTTACAGATATTTTACACACTTACCCAACTAAACTTGTATTGGGACATGGTAGGATGTGGCTGTAGTCTTTTTTCAAATGCAATTTTTCTGATAAGAGTTGAAAGGTAGTATTTCAGACTAAGCAAGTTGCTAATAATTATTTTATTAGCATTACACATGAAATTCTATTACTAGTTCCATGTAGCACTGCTTGACACTTGTAGAATGTTTTGGTATATTTTTCAGCATGCATATTTTTTATATCACGTATATATATGTATATTCTAATATATACATTATCTGTTCTATCATAAGTCAGATGCAACTGCACTAACCATTTGCACAGGGATGGCATGAAAAAAATCAGTAATGGTGTTGATGAGCAAACGGAATGTCATGGACTGAGTAAAGGGAATACACCATAAGTACATGAGTGACTTTCCTTTTTTTTGAAAAAAAATTACAAATCACTTACTTCAACCAATTTTTTATTCCAGATGCCACCCTCTGGCTTTTCAAATGGAGAAAAATACCAACAAAAATAGCCGGAAGCAGGAATCTCGCATCTAGGTACCCATTTGGCCGTCAACTGATTACAAATGGTGATCGCCCGAAAATCTGGTTGCTTCACTACATTTGTAATAATTTTATTTTTAATAGCATTACTGAAATAGAGTATGATGGTTTCCAGCACGCATGGCTACACTAAAAAAAATAAGCCTCGAGACCAGAAGGTAATGAGAGCATTGGGCCAACTTTAAATGCTCCTTGAATAGTTCACTTCGAAATATGTTATTGCTATTACTAACAACTCTTCCATCGAGTGATATCATTCTGCTGATGGTTTAATATTTGAAAGTGCCAGCATTCTCCTCTCTGTGATCAATAGTAACCATGAGAACTTGAAACTATGCTTGTTGTAGTGTGTTTCCACTGATTTGTAAGATTTTTTCCAATGTTTGTCCTTTGAAGTTTGTCCTTCCACACAAGTCCAAAGTGGAGTGAGCGACGCAGACAATCAAAAGGCGTCTTACTGTAGTGCAAATTCGGCAAGCATGCATTGGGTTGACTATATTATTAATGGTGTTTTATGTTCGCCATTGGTTTGCCTCCCCATGCGCTAAATATACTGGTGTTTCTCCCAGCACGAGCGAATTTTTATATTATCTCACCCACTCACCATTTGTATGGGTTTTATTTTGTGTTAGATAAAATCAGGAGAAGATTCTCCCCTCTTTTTCATTACATGATAGGGAGACAAATTAGGGATCCAAGCTTTCTTAATTTGTGGGGTAAGCATTGTCGGGTTTAAGTACAGTAATTAAGTAATTAATTGACTAAGCCTGGGTGTTGGAAATACCTGCATTAAGGACAAATTCTGGAACCCACTCCTGCTTCCGCTCTCAAAACCCTGACAACTTAAAATACAACATGTTGAGCAACAAAATTAATTAAATCGAATTTTTATGTCAGGTGAATATGCTCACAATGTCAAGATATTAAATCAATAAAACCAAGATGTCAAGAATTTTTAAGCATTTATTTCAATTTTCAGATAAACTGCATGGAAAAAAACCTGTATACTTTCTTTTTTTACTATGGCGAGTTACCAAGACATGCTTTTTCCTCAACCCTTTTTTTGAAGAATATCTTACCAGAAAATTATGCCACCAAGCGGCTGTTTTCTTTAGACTCCTATCAATTGATTCCACTCGGATTTCTAGCTGGTCCAATTTTCCCCACAATTCACAGACTTCCGAATTTTTATGGGATCGTTTGATGCTTCTGTTCATATTTTTGGAAGCTGACATTGTTGAGAAACGAATGAGTTCAATCTCATTGTGGACGCCAATTGTGTTTTGTTCAGTCTTTGTATCTCCTGGGCAGGAAGGTGAGTACTTATCCAGTTTGGTCCACCTAGTCCCTTGGCGTCAACTGCTGGCGTCTACAGTAAGACAGCTGTCGATTCCTGTTGAACAGAAATACAAACCTACTGATCACATTTCCATTCGAGCATCCCCGATCCAAGTCAACAGTCGACAAGGATCAGAGACACCCACGAAGCGGAGCCAGCGGCAAGAGCCAAAGCACCAAGGATGCCCGCGCAGACGTCGAGGCAAGGATTTTTCCGTTGATTCTACCTTCGGGATGAAACATCAACCCTACGGGTGCAAAATTCAGTCAATAATCACGTGACATGCCTCACCAGGGAGTTAATGTAGCTGATGTAGGCACTTACACTTGAGCACAATGCTCAAATATAGACTGAAGACAGATTATTGGAGGAGATTTGACGGGACAGGCGCTACACCCCCGCCTATGTGGCTGTGCGCTGCGCCTTTGGGGCGAATCGCTACCCTCCTAAGCCTAAGATTGTATAAGCAAGCTATTACTTTTACTGATTCATACAGGATAGCTGCTCAATTACTGTAGATGCCAATGGTTGATGCTGCGGCAGGTGGACCAAAGTGGATAAGTGCCGGAACGTGGGCCAATAACAATAATGTATATGCTGCACATGATGATGACTTATTATGAATC
Source organism: Romanomermis culicivorax (assembly GCA_963922205.1). NCBI lineage: Eukaryota > Metazoa > Nematoda > Enoplea > Mermithida > Mermithidae > Romanomermis > Romanomermis culicivorax. The sequence continues at coordinate 190,441 of CAWUHX010000062.1, forward strand.
GCAAAAAAATTAACGGTGTGTATTCTCGTTAGTTAGGCGAAAGTATAGAGCATTATGCAAAATAGCAGAGCACGAAAAAAAGAGTCACCTTTGACCACACCTACCAAGCAAAAAGTCTGGATACTTTCTGATGAGTTCTGAGGCTTAAAAGGGGCTTTGGTATGCTGTGGTAGGGATCAGGACGATTTCTACTCCAAAAGTAAATTCAAATGGCAAAAATCAAGATTAGAAGTTGCGAACAACTCTCTTTACTTCAGGCACAGAACATTATTGAAAAGTAAACTTGGAATTTCATGATAATCTTTTTGATCATGTGATGGGTGGTTCTCTTTCTCCTTTCAGGTCTGTTCAGCTTGACGTTTGGGCACATGATAGACCCTTTCTAGATAAACATTGTGGGGCCAGGGTGCTGTAGTGTGTTTCTGCCGATTTTGTCGTTTTTTGTCAATCCGCGCATGAGGCCCGCAAGTACTAAGTGCAGGGAGCAATGTGTACCATCAACAGTCGTCTTACTGTAGCGCATGTTGGTACACATGTGCTGGCTCTCTCAATGTGCATTCTTCTGGTGTGTTTTATAAGGTGTGCCCCATTAGTTATTTTTCTCCTTACTCGCCGCCTCCCTGCATGTTTGTTTTTCTTCCCAGTGCGTAGGAGTGAATCCTTTGTATCCCCGCCTTGTCTCGTTTGTAAGTAAGTTTTTTCCTTTGCATAAGTAAAATTTGAAGAAAGGTTTTCTTTCCTTTCTGGTAATCATTTAATTCGAGAGACAATTAAGGAAGCATCTTTTGCTTAATTGGTAGGGTTACTTGTGTCGGGTTTAAGTACTATTAATTAAGTTAATCGGGTAAGCGTGGGCGTGAGAAATACATACATTAAGGACAAACCCTGGGATCCCAATCCTGCCTGAACTCAAAGTCCAAAGCTCCGACTTATTTGAAAATTTAACAAGGGCATGCCATCAACTCAGAAGCAATTTGAAGATGAAAAAAAAGAGTTTATACCATTTTTATGAAAATATACTCAATTAGTTTTTATGTCACATTTGAAGAAGTAAAAGTTGAATAAATTTAAAACATATTGCAATAAATTTTGTATTTCTAATAAAAGTGATGAAAGATACAGTAGGATCTCTTAAAGCAAGGAAAATTGAGTAGGAAGTAAATACTGATTATTGAAGAAAATATATGCAAGATGATGAATTTTCTGTATATTCTTTTATGGAGGCCTTCTTCATATTTGAGAGTGTTATGCGACTTGAAATTGTTGTTATAAGTAGTAAGCCATGACTGGAATGCTGAAAAAATTGTAAAAAACAATAAAATGTATAATATGTAATATATATATAGTATGCAATATATGTAATAATAATAGATATAAATGAAAATAAAATGTGAAAAATCACAATTTTTTCCTTGCCACGACATGAATACTCTCCCTGCCATCCAGTGAAAAGCTGAACTTTTTTTCACCTCCACTCCGCTTCATTGGTATATATTCACAAGAAATAATTTCCATACTTTCTCTGTTGACCAAATACGTAATTGTGCATCTGTCGAATAATGTCACTGGACCATGACCAATGGCCATATTTGACATATCTTCCTCAGACAGGACACTTTGATCTATAATGCTTCGAATGTTGTCTATACTACCTGGAATTTGCATATTTTGCGTAAAATTCATTCTGGCTTCGAATTCAGCAATCTTTTTTCCTGTATAGCATTGGAATTCAGCTTTCAAAAATCCTGTATAAAGAGTAGGCACAGTGATAAATAAATAGCCTCCTGGTTTCAAGAGTAGAGCCAATTCGTGAAAAGCACGTTTCAATTCCTGCTCAGTCAGAAATTGCATAACAAATTCACATAATATAGCATCAAATGTCCCATAATCGAGTTTCCGAACAATATCTTCTTCGGGAAATTTGCCTACTAATAATTTCACTGAATATTTTTTTTTGAGGCATGTCGTTTTCAATCTGTTGAATCAAAATTTTCAAATGCCTATCATCCAAATCTACAGCCCAATAATTGGAGGCACCACGTTTCAAAGCTTCCAAGCATACAATGCCGTAAGCAGGACCAATTTCCAGAACTTTAGAATGTGGCTTGATGGCAATGTCTAGGAAGGATTGAGTTTCTGGTCGTACGACAAATGACATACCAAGCATTTGATTCATGGTTGGATAACGTCCATCTATGCCCAATTCAGGCAATTTCAGATCCTGGGTTTCAACAGCGATATGCGTAGTCATACCTTATAGAAAAAATAAAATTTTATGAATATAAGCATGACATGTAATAAAATACTTATCTACATAGTGGAATTTACTGAATACCCAAAATGTGACCTTCAACATCAAAAAATACATTATCATGAACATGAAAAATAAAAAATTTCCCAATTTTTATACATGAAATGACTGCCGATCCATTTATGGAGAAAAATATTATGGAAAAAAAACCAGAATGCAATCATACTTTTAAAAATAGATAACAAAGGTTTGCTTGATGTGCAGAAAGAGACTTGGGGGCTTATCAATCATGAAAATTGATATAATTCCACTTGTTTTGTTCCTAATACTGCTGGTTTTTCACTTATTTTCCTAACTTAATTAATTTTCATTCAAAAATGGGAGAAAAGTTACAAAAAAAGGTTGACCACAGGCGAACAAAAATGTGAGACATACATTCGAAGGTAAAAAAAATTCAGCATATATATAAAATAAAATGCGAAAAACTTTGAAATATGGGAACGTCATTTCATCAAATATTTTTTTTTCGATGCAGAATTCCAATGGTGATGAGGCATATAACACAAATTGGCTGTTGATTTGGATCTGCTGACAAGTGTTTATCTTCTGAATTTATCAAAAAATTCCTTTCACTTGTCTTTTTTCTACATAAGGGACACGTGCATAATGTCACATGCCGATCAATTTTCCCAACGTCACGTGATTCTCATCATGTTGGTTTTTTATTTTGTTCATCACTTTTTTTGTTTTTCACAATCATTTACTTTATTTCATTTTGTTCATTGTTTTGCACATGTATTTTTCTGTTTTATTCTATTGTATTTTCGTTTATTTTATTTCTTTGTTGCAGGCAGACTAAACTACGCCCTTTAGCTAAAAACTTACACCAAAACGTGCTCCACAGGCACATGGCTATTTTAGTTGCATTCCATGCACCTCTTATCACCTAAATTAGTGTCGTTTTTGTCACGCAAAAACGACTAGTTGAGAAGTTTTTGCTGAAGACCTTTGTATGCTCTGTTTACTTGTTTTTTATTTTGTACCTTTCTTCTTCTCTTCTACTCTATATTCATTTCTTCATTTTTTTCTGCTTTAATTTTTTCTTTTTTACTTTATATTTATTTCTTTGCTTATTTTTTGTTTTGTAGCTTTTTTCTTCCGTTTTACTTTATATACATTTGTTTACTTATTTTTTGTTTCCCAGCTTTTTTGTTCTGTTTTACTTTATTCATTTCTTTGCTTATTTTTTGCTTTGTAGCCTCTTCTCTTTTACTTCATAGTCACTTGTTTACTTATTTTCTGTTTCCTAGCTTTTTTCTTGTTTTACTATATATTCATTTCTTTGCTTATTTTTTGTTTTGTACCTTTTTCCTTCTGTTTTTCCTTATATTCATTCCTTTGCTTATTTCTTGTTTTGTAATTTTTTTCTTCTCTTTTACAGTATGCTCACTCTTTTTTCTGTCTCACCTTAGCGACTAACTCGACAATGTTCATATTTCATAGATGCAAGAGCAGCATAGGACCTGCTCCTACAGTATGCTTGCACTCTACAGGTCTGGTGAAGGATATGATCCAATACATCCATAATGCTCGCACATGTTGGAAAAATGCGGTAAGTATCCTTTGCATATTTCAATGATCCCAAATGTTTTCGGTAGAGCTGCCAGAGGCGTTGGTAAAAATCTAAAAAAGAATTAAAGGATATTATTTTTTTTAATTTTTCTTCCAACATATATACCCTTTATAATAAATTTATAAATTTTTACAAATAGCATATCATAGAATCGAATTTTATTCTCGAAGAAGTCAAATTGTCTCCAAAAAATTAAATTTCACCGCATATGCGACACCAAATCAGAAAAAAATCTACCCGCAAATAAATAAAAACAAAATAACAATTAAGCGCAATTGTTCAATAGAGATGTATGGGGTAGCATATTTTGGAAATATTTGGTCCAGGTCCGGATCCAACATTTCAAGGATATCAAGTTCAGGTTTGGGTCCAAAATTTCAAGAATATTGGGTCCAGGTATGGATCCAACAAAATGATTGGGTAATTTTGGGTCTCAATTGGGTTCTGGGTTTGAGTACCTGATACATCTTTAGTATTCGGTAGCATATGTGGTTCGGGTCCACATCCAGAATTTTAGGAATCAGGGTCCAACATAATGGTCGGGTAGTTTTTGGGTTCACGTACCCCCCTACATCTCTATTAATCACATTTTTTCTGTGTGCTAAATCCGCAACATATAAAAAAAACAACTTTAGAAAAAATCCGAAATTAAGCAAGTAAAAAAAAGAAAAAAAATACATAAACAAAAAATATAAATTTTATAATTCGTCCCTTAATAGCGTATACCGATTTTGGGATGGTTTTAACTTCTTAAAAATGGAAGCAGGCGGGCTTGTTGGTGAAATTCCGGGTGGAGTGATAGCTGGTTGCCCAGGGATCTGAAAAACAATTTTTTAAATAAATAAATAAAAAGCATTTAAAAAATCATAAAAATTTAAATGAGAATAAAAAACATAAAAAAATCAAAAAATTTCAAAATTCAATGCTTTTGAATCAAATTTCAAAAATTCATTTGAGAAATTCAAAAATCAAATATTAATACCAAAATTCAAAAATTGAAATTCAAAAATAAAACAAATCTAATTCAAAAATTTTTATTGCAGCTTCAGGAATTAAAATTCAAAATTAAAACAAATAAAATTCGAAATTTAAATTGCGGCTTTATGAATGAAAATTCAAAATTAAAAAATATAGAATTCCAAAATTCAAAAATTTAAATCATTCAAATTCAAAAAATTAAATCATTCAAGTTCGAAAATTTAAACCATTCAAATTCAAAAATTTAAATCGTTCAAATTCAAAAATTTTAATGATTCAAATTCAAAAATTAAAATCATCCAAATTCAGAAATTCAAGTTCAAATTTCTAAAATAAAATTTCAGAAATTCAAAAAAAAATTTGAAAATTAAAATTTGAAACTTAAAATTCAAAATTCAAAACATAAAAACTAAAATTCTAAATTCCTGAGTGAAAACTCAAAAATCAAGAATTAAAATTCAAAAATAGAAATCAAAAATTCAAAAATCATGAATGAATGTTCAAAAATAAATTCAAAAATTAAAATCCAAAATCCAAAAATTAAAATCCAAAATTCAAAAATCAAAATTCAAAATTCAAAAATTGAAATTCAAAAATAAAACAAATAAATTTCGAAATTTAAATTGCGGCTTCATGAATGAAAATTCAAAATTAAAACATATAGAATTCAAAATTAAAATATATAGAATTTGAAACTAAAAAATTAAAATCATCGAAATTCAGAAATTCAAATTCTAAATTCTAAAATAAAATTTCAGAAATTCAAAAACAAAAATTGAAAATTAAAATTCAAAATTCAAAACTTAAAAACTAAAATTCTAAATTCCTGAATGAGAACTCAAAAATCAAGAACGAAAATTTAAAAATAGAAATCCAAAATTCAAAAATCATAGATGAATGTTGAAAGATAGAGTATCAAAATTCAAAAATTAAAATCCTAAATTCGAAAATTGAAATTCAAAAATAAAATAAATAAAATTCAAAAATAAAACAAATAAAATTCAAAAATAAAACAAATAAAATTCAAAATTTAAATTGCAGCTTCATGGATTAAAATTAAAAATTAAAACATATAGAATTCAAAATTAAAAAATACAGAATTTAAAATTCAAAAATGTAAATCATTCAAATTAAAAAATCAAAATCATTCAAATTCAGAAATTCATATTCAAAATTCAAAAATAAAATTTAAAAAAAAAATTCAAAAATTCAAAAACAAAATTCGATAATTAAAATCCAAAATCCAAAAGTAAAAATTCAAAATTCAAAAATTGAAATTCAAAAGTTAAAATTCAAAATTCAGAAATTAAAATTCAAAAATAAAACAAACAAAATTCTAAAATAAAATTTAAAAAATTCATATACAAAATTCAAAATTCAAAAAATTTTTCCTACCGCCGGTGGTCCTGCATCCGGTCCGTGATGAAATTCACGATGTAACTTGCCCGAATATAAATCCGAAACGAATTGTTTCAAAGCGTTCGGTTCGCTGAAATTTGACGTCAGCAATATCAAAAAGACGTCAGCAATATCAAAAATCATGATTAGATCGAGAAAAAAAAATCGCTCACGGGTGGGCTCGAACCACCAACCTTTCGGTTAACAGCCGAACGCGCTATCCGATTGCGCCACACGAGCACGAAAATTAGTAAGCAAAACTTTGCCATAATTATAGGAAGCTCGGGATGACAATTGAAAAAAATTATACGATGGTGCTCGGGATGACAATTTTTCAATAGGGAAAAGTTTGAGAGAAAAAAATTCTAAAATTGCGTAAGAAAAAAAGCACAAAAGACCACTTTTTCAAAATCAAAAAAAAAAGTTAAAATTTTATCAATTTTGGAACAAAAAAAACAAACAACGCTTTTTTTGGACGAAAAAAAATTAATGATTGATAAATTTAGGAGCAAAAACAAATTTAAAAAACACTTTTTTTTAAATAAAAAAAAATTGAATTTTCATTAATTTTTCACGAAAAACACCCAAAAAATAACTTTTTTGCATTAAAAAATAAAATTTCACCCATTTTCGAGCAAAAAAAACAAAAAATCGCTTTTTTGGAATCAAAAGCAAAAAAATTTCAATAATTTTTAGCAAAAATCGACAGCAAAGCTTTTTTTAAATAAAAAAAAATTAAACTTTTTTGAGCAAAAATACGCAAAAAGCTTTTTTGGAAGAGAAGAAATATAAAATTAATCAATTTTCGAACAAAAATGCCCAAAAAGCAATGATTTCGGATCGGAAGCAATTAAAATTTTAATCATTTTTAAGCAAATTTACCCACAACACTTTTTAAAGTAGGAAAAATTAAAATTTAGTATTTTGCGAACAAAAACGGTCAAAAACGCTTTTTTGAAATTGAACAAATTAAGATTTCATCAATTTTTGAGCGAAAATGAGCAAAAAAGCTTTTTTTGAATGAAAAAATTGAACATTCATCAACTTTTTAGGAAAAATAAACAAAAAAAACCAAAAAAAGTTTTTTAAATAAAAAAATAAAATTTCGCCGATTTTCGAGTGAAAAAACCAAGAAAAAACGTTTTTTAATCAAAAAAATTATTATTTCGTTAATTTTGAGCAGAAATACGCAAAAATCTTTTTTGAAAGAAAGAAAAAATTTTAAAATTTCGTAAATTTTTGAGCGGAAAAAAACAAAAAAAGCACTTTTTAGAATGAGAAGCAATTGAAGTTTTAATAATTTTTGGGCGAAAATAAGCAAAAAAACTTTTTTGAATAACAAAAATTAAAATTTCGTCAATTTTTGAGCAGAAAAGCCCCAAAAAAATATTGGGTCAAAAAATTACAATTTCACCAATTTTTGAACGGAAATAACAACAAAAAATGATTTTTTTTGGAATCAAAAAACTAAAATTTCATAAACTTTCAAGCAAAATTACTAAAAAAATTTTGTGAACGGGAAAAAATTAAAATTTGGTCAATTTTCCAATCAATTTTCGAGCAAAAATGCACAAAAAACACTTTTATGCATAAAAAAAATTCGTCAGTATAAAAAAAAATCACACAATAAAACAACTTTTCTTAATGAAAATAATTGAAATTTCGTTAATTTTATAGCAAAAATGTACAAAAAAACCCTGTTTTGAATCGAAAAAAAATTGAGCAAAAATAACAAAAATGACTTTTTGGAATGAAAAAATTTAAATATTCATCGATTTTCGTGCAAAAATAAAAAAAACGCATTTTTGTATCAAACAAAAAAATTAAATTTCGTCAATTAAGCAAAATCACGCAAAAAAGCAATTTTTCAAAATGAATGAAATTAAAATTTCGTCATTTTTCCAGCAAAAATGCACAAACAACAGTATTTTCAATCGAAAAAAAAAATATTAAAATTTCATCTATTTTTGAGCAAAAAACAACAACAATGACTTTTTTTGGAAGGAAAAATTTCAATATTCACCAATTTTTGTGCAAAAAATAAAAAAGAAACACTTTTTTGAATCAAAAAAATTGAAACTTTATCAATTTTTGAGCAAAAATAATAGCCCAAAAAGATTTTTTCGAATCAAAAAAACTCAAATTTCATCAACTATTGAGCTAAATTACCCAAAAAAATTTTTCAAATTAAAAGCAATTTACAAAATTTTAATAATTTTTGAGCGAAAATACCCAAAAATAAACTTCTTTCAATGAAAACATTAAAATTTCACAAATTTTTAAGCAAAAATAAGCGAAAAAGACTTTTTTGGGATCAAAAAAGCTTAAAATGTCATCAATTTTTCAGTATAAATACCCAAAAAAGTACTTTTTTTAAATCTAAATAAATTAAATGTTCATCTATTTATGGGCGAAAACATCCAAAAACATTTTTTTAAAATCAAAAACAATCGAAATTTCGTCATTTTGTGAGCACAAACAAGCAATGAACATTCAAAATTTTAATAATTTTCGAACAAAATTTGGCAAAAAACACTTTTTTCAAATTAAAAAAAAATGAAATTTCGTGAAATTTGAGCAAAAATGAGCCAAAAACACTTTATTGGAATTTAAAAAATTAATAATTCATCAATTTTCGGGCAAAATTGATCAAAAAGCACTTTTTTTGAGGAAAAAAATTAAAATTCTGCGAATTCTTCAGCGAAAATACCTAAAAAGCTTTTTTAAATGAAAAAAATTAAAATTTCATCAATGTTTGAGCAAAAGTAACAACAAAAATGACTTTTTTGGAATGAAAAAATTAAATATTCATAATTTTTGTACAAAAATTTTAAAAAAAACACTTTTCCGAATTGGAAAAATCAATTTTTGACCGAAAATACCCAAAGAAACCCTTTTTTTGAATGAAAAAAAATTAAATAAAATTTCGTCAATTTTTAAGCAAATTCATTTAAAAAAAATTTTTAATCAAAAAAATTTAAATATCAATTTTTTAGCAAAATAAATGATAAAACCCATTTTTAAAGTCTAAAAACTCAAAATTTCATCGATTTTCGAACAAAAACACCTTTTTGTTAGAAGAAAAAAATCAAATTTTCATGACTTTTTCAGCAAAAAATACGCAGAAAACACTTTTTTGGAATAAAAAAAATTAAAATTTCGTCAATTTTGACAAAAAAAACACCCAAAAAACACTTTTTTAGGGTGGAGATAATTTGAAATTTGATCAATTTTTGAGAAAGATAACCAGAAAAAAGTTCTTTTTCCAAATCAAAAAACTAAAATTTCATCAATTTTGAAGCAAAAATAAGCGAAAAACACTTTTTTGGAACCAAAAAATTTTTTTTATGAATTTTCGAGAAAAAAAATTGAAAAAATTTTTTTTTGGAAACAAAAAAATTGAAATTTCATCAATTTCTGATCAAGAATAAGCAAAAAACATTTTTTGGAATGACAAAAATTGAAATTTCATCAATTTTCGACCGAAAAACCACATTTTTGGGAGAAAAAAATTGAAAAATTTAACAAAATTTTTTTTTCGTCAAATATTGAATTTTACCTCAATTTTCGAATATCGGGGAATAAATACATATGCGTAAAACTATCGATAGCGATTAGAGGTAGATCATCCGTGCTTTTGCCCAAATGATGTAAAGGATGGGCGAATTTTTCTCCGTCGGCGTGTAAAACGTTGATATAGGCTGTAAAAAAGACCGAAATTTTGAGAAATTTTGGTCAAAATTGACCGTTTTTGCAAATTTTCATCGGAAAAGACAAAAATTTTCGTAATTTTTCTTTGGAAAAATTGAAATTTTGTCCTCAAATTAAAGCCAAAAATTAAGAGTTTTAGGCTAAAAAACGTGATTATCGCGTGAAAAAAAAATTAAATTTTTTTCACAAAATGATGAATTTTGAAAATTTTTCACTAAAAAAAATTGAAATTTAAACCTAAATTAGCGTCAAAATTGATAATTTTCAACTCGAAAAATGAGATTTTTGTGTGAAAAAAATTAAATTTTTTCCATAAAATAAAGAATTTTTATAAATTTCAGCTAAAAAAATTGGAATTTCCACATAAACAAGCGTCAAAATTGAGAATTTTTTCGCCAAAGTAATCCGTTTTTGTATCTAAAAACCAAATTTATGGATAAAATATTTAGTTTTTTTTTAATAAATGAGCGTCGAAATTGAGAATTTTTTGGTCAAAATAAACAATTTTCGCGTCTAAAATTGAGAATTTAACTTGAAAATTTCCGAATTCCTATACGAAAATCGTCAAAACTGAGAAATTTTGGTCGAAAAAACTGAAATTTTTCCACGAAAAGATAAATTTTGAAATTTTTAGCTTAAAAAATTTGAAATTTTGTCCTCAAATTAAATCCAAAAAAATTAAGAGTTTTAGGCTAAAAACGTGATTTTCGCGTGAAAAAAAGTTAAATTTTTCCACAAAATGATAAATTTTTAAAATTTTTCACTAGAAAAATTGATATTTACGCCTAAATTAGCGTCGAAATTGATAATTTTCGACCCGAAAAATGAGATTTTTGTTTGAAAAAAACTGAAATTTTTCCATAAAATAATGAATTTTTATAAATTTCAGCTAAAAAAATTGGAATTTCCACATAAATAAGCGTCAAAATTGGGAATTTTTTCGCCAAAGTAAACCGTTTTTGTATCTAAAAACGAAATTTATGCTTAAAATCTTCCATTTTTCTATATAATTGAGCGTCGAAATCGAAATTTTTTTGGTTAAAATATACAATTTTCGCGTCTAAAATTGAGAATTTAGGTTGAAAATTTTCAAATTGCTTATAAAAATGGTCAAAATTGAGATTTTTTGGCCGAATAAGAGCGACATTTTTCGATGAAATGATTAATTTTAAACATTTCTATTTGAAATTTTTACGCAAATGAGCGTAAATTTAAAATTTCAGTCAAAAAAAACGAGATTTTAGTGTGAAAAACTTGAATTTTAACCAGAAAATAATCAATTTCGGAAATTTTTAGTCGAAAAAAATTGAAATTTATACATAAATTGGCCTAAAAATATAGGATTTTCGGCCAAAAACGCAGCTTTTTGTACGCAAACAAATTGAAATTCATCGGTAAAATATTGAATTTTGAAAACTTTTCACTGAAAAATCCGAAATTTACACATAAATTAACGTTAAAATGCAAAATTTTCAGCCAAAAACGCGGCTTCTGTGATAAAAAAAATCAATTTTCCGGTAAAATGATGGATTTTAAAAATTCTAAAGTCGAGAAATTTGAAATTCACACATATAAATTGGCGTCAAAATTTGGAACTTTAGGCCAAAACAACTCAATTTTTGTGAAAAAACCTGAAATTTTTTCATACAATGACGAATTTTTATAATTTTTCAGCTTAAAAAGTTGAATTTTCCACAGAAACATGGATAAAAATATTGAATTTTTTTTATATAAGTAGAGTAGAAATTAAGAATTTTTAGTCAGAATATTCAATTTTTCCGTCTAAAATTGGAAATTTAAGTGAAACATTTTCAAATTTCTGTATAAAAACCGTCAAAAATGAAGATTTTTGGCCAAATAAGATTAAATTTTTCGATAAAACGATGAATTTTGAGAATTTTTAGTTGAAAAAATTGAAATTTACACATAAATTAACGTCAAAATTGATAATTTTCGGCCAAAAAATGCGATTAACCTGTAAAAAAGTAGAATTTATTTGACAAACTAACGAAATTTGAGAATTTTTCGCTGAAAAAGTTGAAATTTACACATAAATTAACGTCAAAATTCAGAATTTTCGGTCAAAAAATGTCATTTTTGTGTGAAAAATATTGAAAATCATCGATAAAATGATGAATTATGAAAATTATTACTTGAAAAATTTGAAATTTATCCATAAATTAACTTTGAAAATCAGAATTTTCGGCCAAAAAACACGATTTTTATATAGAAAAAATAAAATTTTTCGATAAAATGATGAATTTTAAAAACTTAAGACTTAAAAACTTTAAATTTACACATTAATTGACATCAAAATAGAGAATTTTCGGTCAAAAAAAATGCGATTTCGTGTGGAAAAAGGAATTTTTTTGGATAAAACGCTGAACTTTGGGAAAAATTCCTTCAAAAATTTAAAAGCTACACATAAAATGGCGTCAAAATTCAGAATTTTCGACCAAAAAACACCATTTTTGTGTGAAAAAACCTGAAATTTTTCCATAAAGTAATGAATTTGAAAAATTTTTACTCGAAAAATTTAAGCTTTATACATAAATCAGAGTCAAAATTCAGAATTTCTGACCCAAAAACGCGATTTTCGTGTGAAAAAAGGAAAATTTTTGCTAAAACGCTGAACTTAGGCAATAATTCCTTCAAAAATTCAAAAGTTACACATAAATTGGCGTCAAAATTCAGAATTTTCGGCCAAAAAACATCTTTTTTGTGTGAAAAAACCTGAAATTTTTCCATAAAGTAATGAATTTAGAAAATTTTTACTTGAAAAATTTAAAATTTATACACAAATTAGCGTCAAATTTGAGAATTTTACGCCAAGAAAAACGATTTTAGTGTAAAAAAGCTTGAAGTTTTGCGCAAAATCACGAATTTTGAAAATATTCAGTCAAAATTTAAAAACTTATATGTAAAGTAGCGTCAAAATTGGGAATTTTCCGCCAAAAACGCTATTTTCGTGTAAAAAAATAGAAATTTTTCGATAAAATTATGAATTTGGAAAACTTTGAATCGAAAATTTTGAAATTTAGCGTCGAAATTCAGAATTTTAGACCAAAAAAATCGTTTTTCGCATTAAAAAACTTGAATTTTACCACAAAATTGTAAATTTTTAAAAATTTCAGTCGAAAAACATTAAAACTTACATGGATTAGTGTAAAAATTGAGAATTTTCGGGCAAAAAATGCGATTTTTGTGTGGAAAAAAATGAAACTTTTCCAATAAAGTGATGAATTTTGAAAATTTTTCCTCGAAAAATTTGGAATTCATACCAAAATTATCATCAAAATTAACAATTTTTTGTCAGAAAACGCGATTTTTGTGTGAAAAAAAATTTGTTTTTCTGTAAAATCGCGAATTCGACGAATTATTCGCCGTAAAATTTGAAATTTCTATTTAAAAAAAGGCGTCGAAATTAATTAGTCTTGACCAAAATACACAGTTTACGTGTCAAAAAAATTGGAGTTTTCCAGAAAATGATGAATTTTCAAATTTTTTTATAGAAAAATATAATATTTATACATAAATTATCGTCAAAATCTGGGATTTTCAATCAAAAAACACGTAAAAAATAAATTTTCTCGATAAAATAGCACGAAAATCGCATTTTTCTGAGGCTAAAATTCTAACTTTTGACGATAATTTATGCATGAATTTCAGATTTCCCAGCGAAAAATTTTCCTAAATTCGCTATTTTAAGGAAAAATTTCATTTTTTCACAGAAAATCACCCTTTCAGTCAAAAACTTTAAAATTTTCCCGAAAATTTTGAAATTTATGAATATTTTAGAGCTAAAATTCCAAATTTTTGACAGAAAAATGCCAATTTTGTAATCGAAAATGGAATTTGTTGATAAAAGGAATTTTGAAAATTTTTCTCTGAAAATTTTGAAATTTATGAATATTTTAGAGCCAAAATTCCAAATTTATGACAAAAAAACCCAATTTTGTACTAGAAAATGGAATTTGTTGATAAAATGACGAATTTTGAAAATTTCCTCCGAAAAATTTGAAATTTATGAATATTCAAGAGCCAGAATTCCCAATTTTCGACAAAAAAAACTACTTTTGTGCTAGAAAATGGAATTTGCTGATAAAATGACCAATTTTGAAAATTTTTCCCCGAAAATTTTGAAATTTATGAATATTTTAGAGCCAAAATTCCAAATTTATGACAAAAAAACCCAATTTTGTACTAGAAAATGGAATTTGTGATAAATGACGAATTTTAAAAATTTTTCACCGAAAAATTTAAAATTTATGAATATTCAAGCGCCAAAATTCCAAATTTTCCACAAAAAACGCTACTTTTGTGCTAGAAAATGAAATTTGTAGATAAAATGACAAATTTTGCACATTTTTCCCTGAAACTTTTGATATTTATGCAAAAATTAGGCGTCAAAATTCGGTATTTTCCGTCAGAAAACGCGAATTTTGTGTGAAAAACCCGAAATTTTTCCGCAATATTATGAATTTCAAAATTTTTTAGCCAGAAAATTTGAAATTGAAATATGATTTAGAGTGAAATTTGGTAATTTTCGGCCAAGAATGCGATTTAAAAAAAATAAATTTGTCTATAAAATGATGAATTTTCAAAATATTAAATCGAAAATTTTTAAAATTAGCATCAAAATTATCGAAAATTTTTAAAATTAGCGTCAAAATTCAGAATTCTCGGCTAAAAATGCGATTTTCGTGGAAAAAAACTAAATTTTTCGATAAAACATTGAATTTTGAGAATAATTCCTTTAAAAATTCAAAAGTCATACATAATTCAACATCAAAATTAAAAATTTTCGGGCAAAAAAAGGCGATTTTTTCTTAAAAAAGTGATATTTTTCCATAAAATGATGAATTTTGAAAATTTTAGGGTTGAAAAATTTGAACTTTCTGTAAAAAGCGTCAGAATTCAGAATTTTCGACGAAAAAATGCGATTTTTTTTGAAGAAAAAAAACTGAAATTTTTCCATAGAATGATGAATTTGGATTTTTTTGCTGAAAAATTCCAGTAAAATTTAGCTTTAAAATTGAGAATTTTTGACCACATAGGTATAAAAAATGGAATTTCGTATGGAAAAACATCTTTTTTTAGACCGTAAATTCAAATTTTCCAAAAAAAAATTACCTTTCTGATCGTGCAATTCCGAAGCCACGTGTTGGGTAAATAATTCCAAAATTTCTTTGTCGTCCGATTTTCGGAATAAAATCAAAAATGGTATACCTTCTTCGGTCAATTCCTAAAAATTAAAAAACTTGAATTTTGAAAATTTTTTTTGAAATTTAGAAAAAATTCAAATTTGAAAATTTTAATTTAAATTTGAAAGGTTTAATTTAAATTTCAAAAATTTAATTTAGATTTGAAAAATTCAATTTAAATTTCAAAAAATTAATTTAAATTTCGAAAAAATAATTTAAATTTCAAAAATTTAATTCAAATTTTGAAAATTTAATTTAAATTTTAAAAATTTAATTCAAATTTTAAAAATTTAATTTACATTTTAAAAATTTAATTTTAATTTTGAAGTACTTCGGCATTGGTGAATAATAATTCGCGAACTATTGGTATACATTTATCGGTGACCCATTGTTTTAAATAGTCGAAATTTTCTAACATAGGTCCGTCTAAAGCTATTTCGTCCGATTCTGAGCCCTAAAATCGGGGAAAAAATCAAAGTCCGGAACCGGGTTCAAAATTTCAAGAACATCAGATCCGGGTTCGGATCCGAAATTCCAAGAGTATCGGATCCGGGTTCGGATCTAAAATTTCAAAAACATCGGATTCGGGTTCGGGTCCAAAATCCCAAAAGTATCGGGTCCGGGTTCGGATCCGAAATTTCGAAAACATCATCTCCAGGTTCGGATCCAAAATTTTTAAAATATCGGGTTCGGATCCGGTTCCAACAAAAATGGCCGGGTAATTCCGGTTACGGGTAACCCATAAATCTGATAATTTACACTTCAAAATTTCCTACTTCTTGAGGCCTGAAAACAACTCTACTGCCTCCGATTGTTTTATCTTTAAAATCTTGCCTAGAAAAAGACTAATTAATTAATTAACAATTTTAGGAATTAATTAGAGAATTACCCGGTTAGCATATAAAATTTACAATCTTCGCGTAAATTGGAACCGATTTTGAGCATGTTTGCCATTTCCGGGCTATTTTCCGTGGATGCGGGGTAGAAAAAAATGCTTCTTTTATCTTTGTTCTAGAAAAAACAGAAAAAATAAAGAGATGAAATGAAAAGAAAAGAAAAGAAAAGAAAAGAAAAGAAAAGAAAAGAAAAGAAAAGAAAAGAAAAGAAAAGAAAAGAAAAGAAAAGAAAAGAAAAGAAAAGAAAAGAAAAGAAAAGAAAAGAAAGAAAAGAAAAGAAAAGAAAAGAAAAGAAAAGAAAAGAAAAGAAAAGAAAAGAAAAGAAAAGAAAAGAAAAGAAAAGAAAAGAAAGGAAAAGAAAAGAAAAGAATAGAAAAGAAAAGAAAAGAAAAGAAAAGAAAAGAAAAGAAAAGAAAAGAAAAGAAAAGAAAAGAAAAGAAAAGAAAAGAAAAGAAAAGAAAAGAAAAGAAAAGAAAAGAAAAGAAAAGAAAAGAAAAGAAAAGAAAAGAAAAGAAAAGAAAAGAAAAGAAAAGAAAAAGAATAAAAAACTGGCGAAAAAAAAACAAAAAATTAAAAAAGACAAAAAACAAAACAAAAAAGAGGAAGAGAAAAAAGTCAAAAACATAAAAAAAGAAGAATGGCGGAAAAAACGAAAAAGACAGGACAAATAGTAAAAAGTAAAAGAAAAAAGTATACAAAACACAAAAGGAACACAAAAATATAGAAAAAAAGGGAGAAAAAGAGAGAAAGAAACACAAGAATATTAAAAGAAAGCAAAAGACGGAAAATGGCTCAAAAGAAACACAAAAAAAAACAGAAAAATAGTAAAAAAACTGACAAAAAAAGAAAAATAATAAAAAAGACAAAAAATATATGCACAAAAAAGAGAAAAAGAAAAAAAACACGGAAAAAACAAAAAACGGAAAATGACGCAAAAAGAAAATAGAAAAAAGGCAGGAAAATAGTAAAAAACTAACGAAAAAAGACAAAGAAAATATCAAACAAAAAAGAGAAAGAGAGAAAAAGAAACAAAAAGAAACAAAAAACGGAAAACGACGCAAAAAGAAAAACGAAAAAAGACAAAAAAACAGTTAAAAAACTGAAGAAAAAAATTAAAAGACAAAAAGCAAAAAAATAACATAAATAGCAAAAATTTTACTTTAGTCATTTCCGATTCGAATTTTTGTTTCGAATCGATATTTTCAAAAATTTGAGCCAAATTTTCATCAACGAACGATATTAACGATTCGACCGATCTCGATCCTCTATATTCCCGTTTCGACAATTGTCCGAACCGGAAATATTTCAAAGTCGGATATTTATTGACGTTGAATCTACGCGCTAAATCGGCTACAAAAAACGGGGACAAAATTTCAAGATCGAGGTCCGGGTCCGAAATTTTCGTTTCGGATCGAGGTCCGGGTCCGAAATTCCAAAAATACCCGGCCCGGATCCGGTTCCGAAAAAATAATCGGATAATTTCGGATCATGTTTCGGGTCCGGGTACCTCATACATCTATAGTATCAGATAGCATATTTTGATAATATCCGGTCCGGATCCGACAAAATAGTCGGATAATTTCGGGTTCGGGTCGAGGTTCAGTTCCGAAACGTGAAGAATATACCCAGTCCGGGTCCGGATCCGATAAAATAGTCGGTCAATTTCCGGTCTTGTTTCGGATCCGGGTACGGGACACATCTCTAGTATCACATAGCATATTTTGGAAATATCCGGTCCGGATCCGACAAAATAGTCGGGTAATTTCGGATCTTGTTCTGGGTTCGGATCGAGGTCCGGTTCCAAAACTTCAAGAATATACCCGGTCCCGTTCCGATAAAATGGTCGGTTAATTTCCGGTCTTGTTTCCGGTTCGAATACCGGATACGTCTGTAGTATATCATGGGATATTTTGAAAAAATCAAGGTCCGGTCGGGTCAAAATTTCAAGAATACCGGGTCCGGTTCAAAAAAAATGTCGGATAATTTCGGGTATCGTTCCGGATCCGGATATCTGATACATGAGTATCCGGTAGATTATTTTGAAAATATCGGGTTCGGGTCCAGATCCAAAACTTCAAAAATTTTCGGATCCGGGCCGGGTACAAGTCGAGTCTTTCGGATCCGGGTACCCGATAACATCTCTAAATAGTATTGAATTTCTAAAATTTACGTTTTTGATCACAATCTACGCCACCGAAAACGACGTTTGTATTATTCTAAAAAAGAAAAAAATGATTAAAAATTGAATCTTTAGACTTTTTTAATTATTTTAGACTAAATTCATGTGCAGTTTTGATCTTTTGCTCAGCAAAAAATGTTCATTTTTCATCAAAAATCGATCAAAAAAGTTATTTTTTTAGAGAAATCGATCGAAAAATTGATTTTTCATGAGAAATCGATCGAAAAACTAATTTTTTATGAGAAATCGATCAAAAAACGACTTATGGTGGCAAATCGATAAAAAAAGCATTTTTCCTAAAAAAGCAATCAAAAAAGCGATCATTCATTTGAAAAAAAGATCAAAAACTGATTTTTCGTGAAAAATCGTTCAAAAAAGTGATTATTCGTCAAAATATCGATCAAAAAATTGATCTTCCGAGAAAAATCGAGGAGATTTTTCGGAAGAATATAAATCAAAAAGGTGATTTTTCATTTGAATCAATCGCTCAAAAAAGTGATTTTCCGTGAAAAAGCATCAAAATACAGGATTTTTGTTAAAATCCATCAAAAAAATTTTTTTCATGAGAAATTGATCAGAAAATTGATTCATCCTCTGAAAAATCCATTAAAAAAGTGATATTTTTTCAAACAAATCGATTGAAATTTTATCTTTTGTAAAAAACCGATCGAAAAACCTAATTTTTTGTCCAAAATTAATCAAAAAAAGTAATCTTTCGTCGAAAAATAGATCAACAAAAGTGATTTTTCGCCAAAAAACGATCAAAAAATTAATTTTCTGTAGAAAAAATCAAAAAAGTGTTTTTTAATTAAAAAATTATTAGATGGATTATTTTTCGTGCAGAGTCAATCGAAGAGTTTGGTTTTTCGTGAAAACCTCGATCAAAAGTGATTTTTCAGGCAAAATCGATCAAAAAAGTGATTTCTCGTGAAAAATTCATTAAATGAGTTATTTTTCGTGCAGAATTAATCCAAAAATTAAGTTTTTTTCTCAAAAAAAATCAATGGAAAAAGTAATTTCTCCTAAAAAGATCGATTCAAAAAAAGTGATTTCGGGTTGAAAATCGATCAAAAAAGTTATTTTTCGCGAAAAAACGATCAAAAAAAGTTATTTTTCGTGGAAAAATTCCATTAAATGAATGATTTTTCATGAAAACATAATCAAGAAATAACTTCTTTCTCGTAAGAAGATGTATCAAAAAATGATCTTTTGTTGAAAATCGATCAAAAAATTAATTTTCGTGGAAAATCGATCAAGAGAAGTGATTTTTCGTGAAAAATCGATGAAAACAATGATTTTAATACAAAATAAATGATTTTTCATGTAGAATCAATCATAAAAGTGATTTTTCCTCAAAAAATCAATCAAAAAAGTGATTTTCCATAGAAATAATCCATTAGATGAGCGATTTTTCGCGCAGAATTGATTTAAAAAATTATTTTTTATAGAAAAAAAATCCATTTAATGAGCGATTTTTCGCGCAAAATCGATCCAAAAATTTGATTTTCCGTGGAAAACTAATCACAAATTTATTTTCTCGTGAACAGATCGATCAAAAAAGAGATTTTCTCTTTTTAAAAATCGATCAAAAATTGATTTTTCGAGAAGAATCAATCAGAAAATTGATGTTTCGTGAAAAATCGATTTAAAAACGTGATTTTTCGTAAAAAGATTGACCAAAAAAGTAATTTTTAATGGAAAATCCTTCAAAAATTGATTCTCCGTAAAAAAATTAATCAAAAAAGTTAATTCTTCCTGAAAAATCGGTAAAAAATCGTTTTCGGGAGAAAGGAATCAAAAAAGTGATTTTTCCTTTATCGATCAAGAAAAAGATTTTTCATAGAAAAAATCGGTCAACAAATCTTTTTGTCGTTCGGAATCAATTTCGAAAAATGATTTATCATGAAAAATCGTTTTAAAAACGTAATTTTCCATGTAAAATGGATCAAAAAAGTGATTTTTTGTGAAAAGAATCGATTAAAAAATGCGAATTTTCGTGAAAAATCGATCAAAGAAGTTGATTTTTCGTGAAAAGATGCACCAAAAAACGTAATTAAAAATCCATCAAAAGAATTATTTTTCGTAGAAAATCGGTAAGAAATTTATTCCCGTGAAAAATCGATCAAAAAAGTGAACTGAGAAAAATCGATTCGATAATCAAATCGATCAAAAAAATTGTTTTTTTTTTACGGAGAATCGATCAAAAAAGTGATTTTTCTCTTTTGAAAAATCGATGGAAAGATTGATTTTTCGGAAGAAAAATCCATCTAAAAAATAGACTCTTCGTTATAAATCCATCAAATAATTTTTTTTCGGTGGAAAATCGGTCAAAAAAAGTTATTTCTCGTCAAAAGATCGATCAAAAAATTTATTTTCCGTTCGAAAAATCCATCAAAAGAGTGATTTTTCGTGGAAAATCGATAAAAAAAAGTTGTTTTTGGTGAAAAACCGTTCATAAAATCTGATTTTCCAAGGAAAATCAATAAAAAAAATTATATTTTTCCGGGAAAAATCCATCAAAAAATTCATTTTTCCTGATTAAATCGATTGAAAAACCAACTTCGAAATGTTCGGACGCTTCTTTAAAAGTCGGTTCTAAAAGTTGACTAAATCGGCACCAATTGGCGTAAAAATTGACGACGGCGATTTGAGCGTTTTCTACGCAAATTTTAAAGATGATGTAAAATCATTTTTCTTGAATTTTTCGTTTTTTTAATTACCTATAGATTGATCGAAAGTCGAACTGTCTAATGGTATAACTTTCGTAAATGTTGGACTGGAGGCGATCAAGACTAGTAAAATTTGGCGTATAATAGATGGTTGAAAAAATTTAAGTGAAACGGCCATTTTTTATGGGTTTATTAAATGCTAAAAAATTAAATTTAAAAAAAATTGTAATTTCGAAAATCTAACTTAAAAATTAAAAGCTAAATTTTAAATTATGGAGCCGAGAGGTACCGAAATTTCTAAAATTTTCGGGTGTCCCCGAAACACTGTTTTTTTTTTCCACGAACTTTTTTCCACAAATGTGGAAAGGGGTCAAATTTTTTTTCCACATGTGGAAAAAATTTTTTTTCGTCTTAAAATCCGTTTTTTGACTTAAAAATGCTCACAGACGCTTTATCGCACTGTTTTTGAGCTTTTTCAAGCCTTCCGGTGTTTTTAGAGAAGTTAATTCATTAAAATTGGAGAAAAATTGAAATGTTCGACTTAAAAGCCTAATCTACAAGCGTTGTTGAACAAGTTTTGTAGCAAACTATCCAAGAGCATAATTGACTTGAATTACACAAGAAATCAATGGTCAAGTCCTCTCTGATGACAAGTGAAAGCCCAAAAAAGATGGTACTTTCCGGCGCGTAGCGCCGGAAAATTTTTTGGGTATATTGACATTCTAGGATGCTGGAAAATCATTTTTCCGAACATTTATTTCAAGAATTATAGATTCCAATTTAGTGTTCAAGAGTCGTAATTTCTAGAATTTTACTTGAAAAATTTTAAAATCTGTAATTTATTTGTAAACTCTCATGAACTTGGTCGAAAATATATGAGTAAGAAGAATATAAATTTCCGAAAGATATTTCCAAGAAGCTTTTGAATTGATTTTACGTTAGCAAAGAAATAATCGCATCATAAATCATAGAGACTTGACGTGTATTCATCTTTCTCAAAAGGAAAAAATGTGAATCTTCATTAAATATTATGATAAAATGTTGAAGATAACCAATTAAAACATGAGATACTACGTTTAAGATGATGAAAACTATTATAGATTAAGTGATAAATGAAGGTAGACATGATAAAAGCCGCGCCTGAACTACTTAATGAATAATGATGATTATTAAAGTTATTACCGGCGCGAAGCGCCGGAAAATTTTGAGATTATGACCTTCTAAAATGCACCAAAATGCATCTTTTCAATATGAAAACCCCAAATTTTTCTTCCACATTTGTGGAAAGACCTCAAAAATTTTTTCCACATTCCAGATTTTTTTTCCACATTATAGTGCAAATGTGGAAAAAAAAACAGTGCCCCGAAAAAATATCAAAAAAAACCGAAAATTTTTCCGAAAAAGGCCCAAAGAAGCCACTTTTTCCAAATTTCTCCAAGTTTGGGGTCTCAAAATTTCTGTATACGGTTCGACAAAGATAGGGGTCCGCCGCCCCAATTACAGAATGAACTGGCGCCAAAAGCGCCGGGAAATTTTGAGATTTCGAGTTTTGACCTTCTCTAAATTTCACCAAAGTCAAGTGCATCTCTTCGAGTTTGAATTCCCCGAAATTTTTTTCATAAGAAGCATTCCGAAAATTTTTTTCCTCGTTTCTGAATTTTTTCCTCGAATGACCTCATTTGAGGATGAAAACGCTAGTCAGTGAATGTTGTTTTGAAAATTCGGAACAATGATGACGACCGATTTTATACAGTAATTTTCAATCGAGTTGATAAAACTTGACGACAGTAATGGCTTGCTTTTCAGGCGTCAAAATCGACATAACTAATTTGAAGCTAGAAAAACACATTTTCGATTCAACTTTATGATTTTTCTCATTCATCAAATTGATAAGTAAAACTACGCAAATATTTACATTTATGTATATTTATATATAGCACATGATTTTTCACATGAAATTTACTTACTGTAGCCACAACGACAACATGTCATACAAAAATTTCACATAATTAAAATAATATTTTGATCAACGAGCGGTCATCATGTGGACGAATTCTTCGTAATTTATTTGCCCGTCGCCGTCGACGTCCACTTCTCTGATCATTTCGTCCACTTCTTCTTCGCTGAATTGCATGCCCATATGCATCATGAAGTATCGGAATTCCTCAATGAAAAATTAATTCATTAATATATAATATAGTATTATTAGTTCATTAGTATGATAGTATTAGTATATTAGTTCATTGGTATGCTAGTATTTGTAATTCATTGGTATATATTGGTATAGTATTTGTATATTAGTTCATTACTGTGCTAGTATTAGTATATTAGTTCATTAGTGTGCTATTATTAGTAAACTAGTTCATTGGTATGCTATGATTTGTAATTCATTGGTATATATTGGTATAGTATTTGTATATTAGTTCATTAGTAAGCTAGAATTTGTACTTTAGTTCATCAGTATGCTAGAATTTGTATATTAGTTCATTAGTATGCTAGCATTTGTATATTAATTCATTGGTGTATATTGGTATAGTATTTGCATATTGCATTGTATAGAATTAGTATATTAGTTCATTACTGTGCTAGTGTTAGTATATCAGTTCGTTGGTATATATTGGTATAGTATTTACGTATTCCATTGAATACTATTGGCATATTAGTTCATTAGTATAATTGTATTAGTGTAAAAGTTTATTAGTATTGTATTGTATAGTATTTTCATATTAGTTGATTAGTATAATATCGTACTAGTATATTATTCTATTACTATAGTATAACATTAGTATAGTAGTTTTGGCATAATATTGCATCAGCATATATATCATTAGTATAATATCGTACTAGTATATTAGTTTATTAGCACAGAGTACAGCATCAGAATAGTATTAGTATAGTATTGGTATAGTATTGGTATAATACTGCATTATTGAAATATTAGATTAGTATAATATTGCATCAGTATAGTAATATTTCAATATTAGTATATTATAGGATTGCTGTAGCATAGCATTAGTACATTAGTTCACTAGTATAGTAAAATATATTAGTTCAGTATAATATAGTATTTCCATATTAGTTCATTAGTGTAATATAGTATTATTTTATTAGTTTATTAGTATAATATCGCACTAGTATATTAGTTTATTACTGTAGTATAGCATTACTATAGTATTAGTGTAGTATAACATTGCTACTGTATAGCATAACTATAGTATTAGTATAATTTAGCAATAGAAAAGTACAGCATTAGTATATTAATTCATTAGTGGAGTATCATATATAAGTTGAGTATAGTATAGTATTTCTGTATGTGTTCATTAGTCTAACATAGTGCTAGTATATTAGTTCATTAGCATAGTATAGCATTAGTATGGTATACGATTGCTAATATAGCATAGTATAATATATCATTAGAAAAGTGAAGCATTAGTATATTAGTTCATTAGTATAGCATAGCGTTGTTATAGTAGTGTAATTATATATTATAGTCTTAGTATAGTACAACTTTAGTACATTATAACATTAGTAAGTATAGCATTAGTCCATGTATACCATTAGTAGAGTATTATTTTAGGAGCACTGCTATAGTATAATTAGTATAGCATAGCATTGCTATACTATATAACATTAGAAAAGTGTAGCATTTGTTTATTAGTTCATTAGTATAATATAGCATTAGTCCATTATATCATTATTCTACTATTAGTTTAGTATAACATTGGTACAATATAGCATAAGAAAAGTACAGCATTAATATATTAAGTCATTAGTATAGCATATAGTATTAGTATAGTGCAGTTTAGTATACGATAGTATTAGTATAGTATAACATTAGTGTAGTATAGCATTAGCTCAGTACATCATTAGTATAGTATCAGTTTAGTATAGTATTAGTTTAGTATAGCTTTGGTATATCAGTTCATTAGTATATAGAATACCTTAGTATGACATTAGAGTATTACTTCAATAGTATAGTTTAATAGTAGTATATCAGTTCATTATTATAGTATAGGTTCCGTTTATCAGTTCATTAGTACAGTATAAAATTACTAAATTAGTATATTCGTTCATTAGTATAGCACAGTATCAGTATATTAGTTCATTAGTATAGTATAGAATTATTAATATAGTACAGCATTATTGAGGACTAATTCAGTGTATCAGTATACTATAGTATTCGTATACCATAGAACTAGTGTATTAGTTCGTTAGTCTATTACAGCATTAGTATACTATGACATTAATCCAGTATATTATTAGTATACAATACTATCACTATAGTATAGCATTAGTGTATTAGTTCATTAGTATAGTGAAGCATTAGTGCCTATATCATTACTTCAGTATAGCATTAATCCAGGATATCATTAGTATATTGGTTGATTAGCACAGTATTATTAGTTCATTAGTTCATTAGTTGCTTCTATTACTTGCGCGGTAATGACGCCGTTGCCGTCTTTGTCGAAGACGCGGAATGCTTCTCGTATCATTTCCGAATCGGTTTCTTTCATCATACGTTTCATCATGACGCAAAATTCCGTAAATTCTATTTGACCATTACCGTCGATGTCCACTTCGTTGATCATGTCCACTAATTCCTAAAATGAGCTACAGTAACCCGGCAATAATGTATATTACTAACCAATAAATGTATGAACTTGTGGGTGTTTAAAAAAAATTGACAGATTTAAAATTTGGGATTTATTTTAGAAACTTTGGAGATTATGTCCCAGGATGACGTCAGCATATATTTTTGGGATATGAATCTTTATCTTGCAGACGTCAAAAAAGTTGAAATTTGAATTTTGGATATCAAAGTAAAGCAATATGCAAATTTGGACCTAAAAAATTCTTGAAAACCGGAATTGCCTGATCACTGCTTTTGAAGCTTTCGAATTGTTACAGTATGTCATATGAAAGAATGTTAATCTTGCAGACGTCATAAATCGGGAAATTCGGCATTTTCCTGATTATTTTTCATTAACCTTTATTCCTCAATGTTGAAAATTTTAAATTTTTATCTTGCAGACGTCAGGAACGTTATTTTTTCTATTTTCCCGAATTTTTTCCTAAATGAATTTTTAATTTTTCTATCTTATAATCAATATTTTTAAATATGCAAATTTGGACCTCAAAATTCGTGAAAATCTGAATTTTGAAGCGTAAATTTTCTCCTTGCAGACGTCAAAACTTAAATTATATGAAAAGAATAAATTTTTTGAATTTTTAAAGTTTAAATTTCGCTAATTGCGGAGGTCGAAATTTCGAATTTTTCGAAAAAAGCAACTTTTTGAAATTTCGAGTGTAAATCGGATTCTTGCAGACGTCAAAATTTTGAATTTTTAGACAATGCATTTTTTCAAGTGTCATAATATTGAATTTTGGGAAAAAATGTAAATTTTCAAAAAAATTCTAACTGTAAATTTCCCTCTTGCAGACGTCAAAATTTTTGAACTATGCGAAAATGCTATTTTTCAACTTTTGTACTGTAAAATTCGTTCTTGCTGACGTCAAAATGTTGAAATTTTGGAAAAGACGCAAATTTCCAACAAATTTAAGTAAAAAAAATTCGATTCTTTAGACGCCAAAATTTCCAATTCTATGAAAAATTCCTGCTTTCGAATATTTAAAGGGTAAAGTTTGCTCTTTTAAATGTCAAAATTTCAAATTATTCAAAAAATTCAATTTTTCGACATTTTTGAAGTGTAAATTTTTTCTTCTTGCAGACGTCAAATTTTCAAATTTTCCAAGAAATGTAATTTTTTTGTAGTGTAAACTGCGTTGACCTCGCTCTTGCAGATTTCAAAATACCCAAATATTGAAAAATTGAATTTTTTGAAATTTCTAAAGTGTAAATTTCGTTTTGTTGCAGACGTCAAAATTTTATACCTCGACAGAAAAATGCAATTTTTAGTGTAAATTTATCTCTTGCAGACGTCAAAATTTGGAATCTTTCGATAAATGCAAAATTGAGGTGCAAATTTTCCTTTTGCAAAAGTGAAATTATTGAATTTTTCTCAGAAAATTTTTATTTTTCACAATTTTGAGATTGCATTTCTCTCTTGCAGACGTCAAAATTTTCAATTTTTTCAATTTTCAGTATTCTCTGACGTGTAAATTTCGTTCTTTCAGACGTCAATTTGTTGAATTTTCAAGAAAAAATTCAAATTTGTAGCATTTTTGAGATTGAATTTCTCTCTTGCAGACGTCAAAATTTTGAATTTTTCGAGAAAAATTAAATTTTCTGAAATTTCTGACGTTTAAATTTCATACTCGCAGACGTCAAATTGTAACATTTTCGAAAAAATACAAATTTTCGCAATTCTAAGTGTAAATTTCCCTCTTGCAGACGTCAAACTTTGAATTTTTTGAAAATGCATTTTCTGAAACCTCTGACGTGTAAATTTGGTTCTTGCAGACGTCAAATTGCTAAATTTTTGAAAAAATGTAAAGTTTTCGGGATTTTAAGTGTAAATTTTCGTTTTTTAGAGGTCAAAATTTCGAGTCTTCCGATAAATTCAACCCTTGAAGTGAAAATTTCGTTCTTGGAAACGTGAAATTGTTAAATTTTTCAAAAAACTCTTATTTTTTTACAATTTTGAGATTAAATGTCGCTCTTGCAGACGTCAAAATTTTGAATTTTCACAAGAAAATTCAATTTTCTGAAATTTCTGACGTGTAAATTTTGTTCTTGCAGACGTCAAATTGTGGAATTTTCGAAAAAATGAAATTTTTTTAAATTTCAAGTGTAAATTTCTTGAATATTTAGATATACGCAAAATTGAAATGTAAATTTCGTTCTTGGAAACGTCAAATTGTTGAATTTTCCAGAAAAAATTCAAATTTTTTACATTTTTGAGATTGAATTTCGCTCTTGCAGACGTCAAAATTTTGAATTTTTCGAAAAAAAATCAATTTTCTGTAACATCTGACGTGTAAATTTTGTTCTTTCAGGCGTCAAATTGTTGAATTTTCTGGAAAAAATTCAAATCTTTTACATTTTTGAGATTGAATTTAGCTCTTGCAGACGTCAAAATTTTGAATTTTTCGGAAAAAAATTCTTATTTTTTACAATTTTGGAATCAAATTTCACTCTTGCAGACGTCAAAATTTTGAATTTTCCAAAAAAATTCAATTTCCTCAAACCTCTAACGTGTAAATTTCCTTCTTGCAGACGTCAAGTTGTTGAATTGTCGATAAAATGCAATTTTTTTTGCAATTTTTAGTGTAAATTTCTTGAATCTTTCGAAATTTTCAAAATTGAAGTGCAAATTTCGTTCTTGGAAACGTGAAATTATTGAATTTTCAGAAAAAATTCTTATTTTCCAGAATTTTGAGTTTGAATTTCCATCCTGTAGATGTCAAAATTGTTGAATTTTAGAAAAAAATCAATTTTGTGAAACCTCTGATGTGTAAATTTCGCCCTTGCAGACGTTCAAAATTCGAATTTTTCGGAAAAAATTCAATTTTTTAAAAGTTCTGACGTGTAAATTTCCTTCTTGCAGACGTCAAATTGATGAATTTTGAGAAGAATGTAAATTCTTTGCAATTTCAACTGTAAATTTTTATCTTGCAGACGTCAAAAATTTGAATTTTAGAAAAAATTTACTTTTGTGAATCCTCCGCTGTGTAAATTTCTTTCTTGCAGACGTCAAAATTTTGAATCTTTCGAAAAATGCAAAATTAAATTGTAAATTTCGTTCTTGGAAACGTGAAATTCTTATATTTTTTTGTAAAAATTCTCATTTTTTATCATTTTGAGATTCTGAATTTATTTTTTTGGAGACGTCAAATTGTTAAATTTTTGAAAATAATGCAAATTTTCTGCAATTTTAAGTGTAAATTTTCTTCTCTTGCAGACGTCAAATTGATGAATTTTGAGAAGAATGTAAATTGTTTGCAATTTAAACTGTAAATTTCCATCTTGCAGACTTCAAAAATTTGAATTTTAGAAAAAATTTACTTTTGTGAGTCCCCTGATGTGTAAATTTCCTTCTTGCAGACGTCAAAATTTTGAATATTTCGAAATATGCAAAATTAAACTGTAAATTTCGTTCTTGGAAACGTGAAATTTTTATATTTTTTTGTAAAAATTCTCATTTTTTATCATTTTGAGATTCTAAATTTTATTTTTTTGCAGACGTCAAATTGTTAAATTTTTGAAAAAAATGCAAATTTTCTGCAATTTTAAGTGTAAATTTTCTTCTCTTGCAGACGTCAAATTGATGAATTTTGAGAAGAATGTAAATTTGTTGCAATTTCAACTGTAAATTTTCATCTTGCAGACGTCAAAAATTTGAATTTTGGAAAAAATTTACTTTTGTGAATCCTCTGATGTGTAAATTTCCGTCTTGCAGACGTCAAAATTGTAAATTATTCGAAAAACGCTATTTATAAAAAAAAAGTCAATTTTTTGAACCCGTTTATTTTATGTTTCATTCCAAGGTATAAACCCCCCTCCCCGGGCGACTCCCTTCTTCCATTTTCCGTTGGATTTTGAGCCAACGATCGAATAGCCACGGTGTAAATTTTGATCTTGCAGACGTCAAAAATTTGAATTTTCCGAAAAGTGCAATTTTTTGAAATTTTTAATGTACGCATCTTTCTTTCTTGCACATGTCGAAATTCTAAATTTTTCGAACAAATTCAACTTTCAAAATTTCAAATTATTCAAAAATATGGAAACTTGAAATTCTTGAAATGTAAATTCCGCTCAAACTTTCTCGGAAAAATTCAATTTTCTGACACCTCGGACGGGTAGATTTCGTTCCTGCAGACATCAAATTGTTGAATTTTTGGAAAAATTGCAAATTTTCTGCAATTCCAAGCGTAAATTTTCCTTTCTTGCAGACGTCAAAATTTTAAATCATTCGAAAAACGCTATTTTCAGAAAAACTCAATTTTTTGAACCCATTATTTTATGTTTCATTCCAGGTATAAACCCCCCCTCGCCGGGCTGCTCCCTACGTACATTTTCGGTGGGATTTTGGCCCAACGACCTCATGGCCACGCCCAATTCTTTAGTGGATATTCGACCATTGCCGTCTTTATCGAACATCATAAAAGCTTCGCGGAATTCGTCGATCTCTTCGTGGGTCAAATGTTTCAAAATATCGTCGGCGTTATTCATCATAGCTTGTAAATTGGCCGACGAACCGCTCAACGTGGCGCCGGAGCCCCCACCGCCGCCGGCGGCATCACCATTCCTTGATGACGACGTCATCAAATTATAATATTGGAAATTTGAATTTTAATTATGCAAATTTGATCCAATTTACACGAACGAAAAAATATTTAAGAAATATTCTACAAAAAAAAAATTTTGAAAAAATATCAATTTTAGGAGATACATATATTACAGTATGATCACATTACTTGATGTGCAGGTACAAGTGATGCATACTTTACAGTATGATAAGGTAACATGATGTGCACGTTCATTTTGCAGTATCCAACGAAAATCCTACAGTAACTTTTTCCTGACCAGTACGTCAAAATCAAATGTTTTCTGCACAGAAAAGTACAGTAAGAAAAATCCTATAGTAATATCACAATGAGAATCCTACAGTAACTTTTTCCTGATTGATACTTCAAAATCGCAATTTTGATGCACAGAGAAGTACAGTAAGGAAAATTCTACAGTAATATCAGCATGAAAATCCTACAGTAACTTTTTCCTGATTGATACCTCAAAATCAAATTCCTCCTGCGCAGAAAAGTACAGTAAGAAGAAACCTACAGTAATATCACAATGAGAATCCTACAGTAACTTTTTCCTGATTCATACTTCAAAATCGAAATTTTGATGCACAGAAAAGTACAGTAAGAAAAATTCTACAGTAATATCAGCATGAAAATCCTACAGTAACTTTTTCCTGATTGATATCTCAAAATCAATCTTTTTCAGGTCAAAAAAGTACAGTAAATATGACAAACCTACAGTAAGAGGTAGATTTTTTTATCGACTAGTACCTGAAGATCAATTTTTCCAATGAAAAACTAGACAATTGTACAGTAAGATGTGGTTTTCTTCACTGACTGGTACCTGAAAATCAACAAAATGTACAATAAGGACAATTCTACAGTAAGTCTTATAGGTCAAAATAAGTACAGTAAAAATGACAATCATATACAGTAATTTTTTACCTATTGGTAACTCAAAATCAAACTTTTGTAGTGCAAAAAAATACAGCAAGACTGAAAATATTACAGAATGCAAAAAAGTACAGTAAGAATGAAAATCTTACAGTATGCAAAAAAGTAAAGTGAGAATGAAAATTTTACAGTATACGAAAAAGTACAGTAAAAATGGCAATCTTACTGTAAGAAGTAGAAAAGTAGCAAATTAACTATCGCATGACAAACTGTCTTACTGTAGCAAGACATTCTACAGTAAACAGTGGTATTTTCTGACTTAGAGCCTGAAAATCAGTAGAAAGTACAGTAAAATCCTGAACTCAATTGATCGCAGAAGAAAAAGTGAAAATATGATCAATTATACCGTAAGACGTGAAAATTTCTTCATACCATGCAGAAAAATAAAATAATAAAAATAAAAACACAAAATAAGTAAGAGAGACTATTCATATTGTGAATTTACAGCAATAAAAACCTCGATCCTACAGTAAGAAAAATGTAAAATTTAGAATATAGAAAATTTAGAATTTAGAAAATTTAGAATTTAGAAAATTTAAAATTTAGAAGATTTAGAACTTAGAAAATTTAGAATTTAGAAAATTTAGAATTTAGAAAATTAATTTAGAATTTAGAAAATTTAGAATTTTAGAAAATTTAGAATTTAGAAAATTTAGAATTTAGAAAATTTAGAATTTAGAAAATTTAGAATTTAGAAAATTTAAAATTTAGAAGATTTAGAACTTAGAAAATTTAGAATTTAGAAAATTTAGAATTTAGAAAATTAATTTAGAATTTAGAAAATTTAGGATTTTAGAAAATTTAGAATTTAGAAAATTTAGAATTTAGAAAATTTAGAATTTAGAAAATTTAGAATTTTAGAAAATTTAGAATATAGAAAATTTAGAATTTAGAAGATTTAGAATTTAGAAAATTTAGAATTTAGAAAATTTAGAATTTAGAAAATTTAGAATTTAGAAAATTTAGAATTTAGAAAATTTAGAATTTAGAAAATTTAGAATTTAGAAAATTTAGAATTCAGAAAATTTAGACTTTAGAAAATTTAGAATTTAGAAAATTTAGAATTCAGAAAATTTAGACTTTAGAAAATTTAGAATTTAGAAAATTTAGAATTTAGAAAATTTAGAATTCAGAAAATTTAGACTTTAGAAAATTTAGAATTTAGAAAATTTAGAATTTAGAAAATTTAGAGTTTAGAAAATTTAGAATTTAGAAAATTTAGAATTTAGAAAATTTAGAATTCAGAAAATTTAGACTTTAGAAAATTTAGAATTTAGAAAATTTAGAATTTAGAAAATTTAGAATTTAGAAAATTTAGAATTTAGAAAATTTAGAATTTAGAAAATTTAGAATTTAGAAAATTTAGAATTTAGAAAATTTAGAATTTAGAAAATTTAGAATTCAGAAAATTTAGACCTTAGAAAATTTAGAATTTAGAAAATTTAGAATTCAGAAAATTTAGACTTTAGAAAATTTAGAATTTAGAAAATTTAGAATTTAGAAAATTTAGAATTCAGAAAATTTAGACTTTAGAAAATTTAGAATTTAGAAAATTTAGAATTTAGAAAATTTAGAGTTTAGAAAATTTAGAATTTAGAAAATTTAGAATTTAGAAAATTTAGAATTCAGAAAATTTAGACTTTAGAAAATTTAGAATTTAGAAAATTTTGGATTTAGAAAATTTAGAATTTAGAAAATTTAGAATTTAGAAAATTTAGAATTTAGAAAATTTAGAATTTAGAAAATTTAGAATTCAGAAAATTTAGACTTTAGAAAATTTAGAATTTAGAAAATTTAGAATTTAGAAAATTTAGAATTTAGAAAATTTAGAATTTAGAAAATTTAGAATTTAGAAAATTTAGAATTCAGAAAATTTAGACTTTAGAAAATTTAGAATTTAGAAAATTTAGAATTCAGAAAATTTAGAGTTTAGAAAATTTAGAATTTAGAAAATTTAGAATTCAGAAAATTTAGAGTTTAGAAAATTTAGAATTTAGAAAATTTAGAATTTAAAAATTTAGAATTCAGAAAATTTAGAGTTTAGAAAATTTAGAATTTAGAAAATTTAGAATTTAGAAAATTTAGAATTTAGAAAATTTAGAATTTAGAAAATTTAGAATTTAGAAAATTTAGAATTTAGAAAATTAATTTAGAATTTAGAAAATTTAAAATTTAGAAAATTTAGAGTTTAGAAAATTTAGAGTTTAGAAAATTTAGAATTTAGAAAATTTAGAATTTAGAAAATTTAGAATTTTAGAAAATTTAGAATTTAGAAAATTTAGAATTTAGAAAATTTAGAATTTAGAAAATTTAGAATTCAGAAAATTTAGAGTTTAGAAAATTTAGAATTTAGAAAATTTAGAATTTAGAAAATTTAGAATTTTAGAAAATTTAGAATTTAGAAAATTTAGAATTTAGAAAATTTAGAATTTAGAAAATTTAGAATTTAGAAAATTTAGAATTTTAGAAAATTTAGAATTTAGAAAATTTAGAATTTAGAAAATTTAGAATTTTAGTAAATTTAGAATATAGAAAATTTAGAATTTAGAAAATTTAGAATTTAGAAAATTAATTTAGAATTTAGAAAATTTAAAATTTAGAAAATTTAGAGTTTAGAAAATTTAGAGTTTAGAAAATTTAGAATTTAGAAAATTTAGAATTTAGAAAATTTAGAATTTTAGAAAATTTAGAATTTAGAAAATTTAGAATTTAGAAAATTTAGAATTTAGAAAATTTAGAATTTTAGAAAATTTAGAATATAGAAAATTTAGAATTTAGAAAATTTAGAATTTAGAAAATTTAGTATTTAGAAAATTTAGAATTTAGAAAATTTAGAATTTAGAAAATTTAGAATTTAGAAAATTTAGAATTTAGAAAATTTAGAATTTAGAAAATTTAGAATTCAGAAAATTTAGAGTTTAGAAAATTTAGAATTTAGAAAATTTAGAATTCAGAAAATTTAGAGTTTAGAAAATTTAGAATTTAGAAAATTTAGAATTTAAAAAATTTAGAATTCAGAAAATTTAGAGTTTAGAAAATTTAGAATTTAGAAAATTTAGAATTTAGAAAATTTAGAATTCAGAAAATTTAGAATTTAGAAAATTTAGAATTCAGAAAATTTAGAGTTTAGAAAATTTAGAATTTAGAAAATTTAGAATTCAGAAAATTTAGAATTTAGAAAATTTAGAATTTAGAAAATTTAGAATTTAGAAAATTTAGAGTTTAGAAAATTTAGAATTTAGAAAATTTAAAATTTAGAAGATTTAGAATTTAGAAAATTTAGAATTTAGAAAATTTAGAATTTAGAAAATTTAGAATTTAGAAAATTTAGAATTTAGAAAATTTAGAATTTAGATAATTTAGAATTCAGAAAATTTAGAATTTAGATAATTTAGAATTTAGAAAATTTAGAATTTTAGAGAATTTAGAATTTAGAAAATTTAGAATTTAGAAAATTTAGAATTTAGAAAATTTAGAATTTAGAAAATTTAGAATTTAGAAAATTTAGAATTCAGAAAATTTAGAATTTTAGAAAATTTAGAATTTAGAAAATTTAGAATTTTGAAAATTTAGAATTCAGAAAATTTAGAGTTTAGAAAATTTAGAATTTAGAAAATTTAGAATTTAGAAAATTTATAATTTAGAAAATTTAGAATTTTGAAAATTTAGAATTTGGAAAATTTAAAATTTAGAAGATTTAGAACTTAGAAAATTTAGAATATAGAAAATTTAGAATTCAGAAAATTTAGAGTTTAGAAAATTTAGAATTTAGAAAATTTAGAATTTAGAAAATTTATAATTTAGAAAATTTAGAATTTTGAAAATTTAGAATTTGGAAAATTTAAAATTTAGAAGATTTAGAACTTAGAAAATTTAGAATTTAGAAAATTTAGAATTTAGAAAATTAATTTAGAATTTAGAAAATTTAGAATTTAGAAAATTTAGAATTTAGAAAATTTAGAATTTAGAAAATTTAGAATTTAGAAAATTTAGAATTTAGAAAATTTAGAATTTAGAAAATTTAGAATTTAGAAAATTTAGAATTTAGAAAATTTAGAATTAAGAAAATTTAGAATTTAGAAAATTTAGAATTTAGAAAATTTAGAATTTAGAAAATTTAGAATTTAGAAAATTTAGAATTTAGAAAATTTAGAATTTAGAAAATTTAGAATTTAGAAAATTTAGAATTTAGAAAATTTAGAATTTAGAAAATTTAGAATTTAGAAAATTTAGAATTTAGAAAATTTAGAATTTAGAAAATTTAGAATTTAGAAAATTTAGAATTTAGAAAATTTAGAATTTAGAAAATTTAGAATTTAGAAAATTTAGAATTTAGAAAATTTAGAATTTAGAAAATTTAGAATTTAGAAAATTTAGAATTTAGAAAATTTAGAATTTAGAAAATTTAGAATTTTGAAAATTTAGAATTCAGAAAATTTAGAGTTTAGAAAATTTAGAATTTAGAAAATTTAGAATTTAGAAAATTTAGAATTAAGAAAATTTAGAATTTAGAAAATTTAGAATTTAGAAAATTTAGAATTCAGAAAATTTAGAGTTTAGAAAATTTAGAATTTAGAAAATTTAGAATTTAGAAGATTTAGAATTTAGAAAATTTAGAATTTAGAAAATTTAGAATTTAGAAAATTTAGAATTTAGAAAATTTAGAATTTAGAAAATTTAGAATTTAGAAGATTTAGAACTTAGATAATTTAGAATTTAGAAAATTTAGAATTCAGAAAATTTAGAATTTACAAAATTTAGAATTTAAATTTTTCCAAAAATTTAAAATTTAAATTATTCCACAAATTATCAATTTTGAAAAAATTCCACAAATTTAAAATTTAAATTTTTCCAAAAATTTAAAATTATCGAGACACACACGTTCAAATTCCCTCGAATAAACTCCATTTTGAAATATAAATAGTAAAATTTCAAATTCCGATCATTTTTTCGCGTGCTGCAAGAGACATTCTAGAAGACGCGTATTCTAAAGATACTATTCTTGCAAATTTGAAGGCTATTCTCTTCAAGAATATGATTAATTATAGACGCGCCGAAAATTTTCCAAAAGACAATTGTTGTTTAGAATGTGTCAAAAGTGCTGCTGCTGACGAGAAAGAAAGTGAAACGGGGTGTGTCATATTTAAAAAACATACAGTAACCTATTTTTTTGCGATTCTCAAGTGAAATTTAGCGATCAGAAAATCATACAGTAGCCTTAATTTCTTAGATTCGCAAGTTTTAAAGAAAAAATTGGGTAGCAATCGACCATCCTTTCAATAGATACAGTAATCTGAACCATTTCGATTCTCAAGTAAAACTTCCTTTGCTACAGTTACCCCGATTTTCTATTGATTCGCAAGTTTTGTACAGAAAAATTTCGGAAAAATTTCCAAACGGACATCTTTTCAATAGATACAGTAAGCTGAACTTTTTTGATTCTCAAGTAAAACTTCCCAAGCTACAGTACCTCAATTTTGTTTGATTTGCAAGTTTTGTAAAAAAAATTTCGGGAAAATTCTAAAACGAACATGCTTTCAATAGACACAGTAATCTGAACTTTTTTGATTCTCAACTAGAAATCTGCACGCTACAGCAACCTCAATTTTCCGGATTCGCAAGTTTCGTACGGTTAAAAATTCGGCAAAATTTTACAACAAACACATTATCAATAGATACAGTAATCTGAACTTTTTCGATTCCCAAATAGAAGTCTGCATGCTACAGTAATCTCAATATTTTAGATCCGCAAGTTTTGTATGGAAAAATTCGCGAAAAATCCACATCCTTCCAATAGATACAGCAATCTGAACTGTTTCGATTCTCGAGTGAACCTTCCTAGGCTACAGTAACTAGAATATTCAAGATTCACGAGTTTTTTAGATGAAAATTCCGGGAAAATCCCATAACAAAGATTTCAATAGGTACAGTAATCCGAACTCTTCCGATTTGCAAGTAAAACTTCCTATGCTACAGTAAGCCCAATTTTTTAGATTCGCAAGTTTTGTATGTAAAAATTTCGGGAAAAATCCTACAACAAAAATCCTTTCGCCAAATATTGGCCCAAAAAATTTTTCTCTCTCGCCCAAATATTCCAAAAACGACGTCATCATCTTTCGAGTGTAGAAGTGAATTTTTCACCAAGCAGCAAACTCCCGAAAAAGAGTAAATTTGTTTTTGATGGAAAAGGAAGAATATAAAAAAAAGAAAGCAGCCGTTTCTGGTTCTTTTTTTTAATCTTTTTTTGGAAGAAATATGTTGACAAACGGATCTGAGGTGTTATGAAAGACCTATGAGGTGCTTTCCCTCGGGAGATGAGGTGCTATAAAAGAAATCTGAGGTGCTTTCTCTGAGAATCTAACGTACTATGAAAGATATATGAGGTGCTTTCAATCAGCATCTTAGGTGCTATCATAGGCGTATGGGGTTCTCTTCTCCAGGATCTGAGGTGCTATAAAAACATATGAGGTGCTTTTCTCCAGGAACTGAAGTGCTATAAAAGACGTATGAGGTGCTTTTCCCCGGGATCTGAGGTGCTATAAAAACATATGAGGTGCTTTCATTTAGGCTCTGAGGTGCTAGAGAAAATGTGAAAGATGCTTTTATTCATCGATAATCAGCACGACAAAATTTAAAAAGTTACAGTAAACTTGAATTCCGAAAAATTCCCGTTTATCATTTGGTGAAGATTTCAGAGCCTAAATTTCAAGCGAAAATTTTCTTTTTGTTCACATTCTAAAAAATGGAATGTTTCCGAGAGGAGTGAATTAGAAAAAAAAGTTTCTGGTCCTTTTTTTGAAATTTCTTTGGGAAG
This sequence comes from Romanomermis culicivorax, assembly GCA_963922205.1. Classification (NCBI taxonomy): domain Eukaryota; kingdom Metazoa; phylum Nematoda; class Enoplea; order Mermithida; family Mermithidae; genus Romanomermis; species Romanomermis culicivorax. Next base: position 228,332 of record CAWUHX010000062.1, read on the forward strand.
AAAAGTTGAGGAACGGATTTGAGGTGCTGAATGACGTATCGGGTGCTCTCCTCAGGATCTGAGGTGCTACAGAAGACATTGGTGGTTTCCCCTAGGATCTGAGGTGCTATAAAAAACATAAAAGGTGCTATCATTCAACAATAATCAGGTTAATAAAATTCCATAACTAACAGTGAAGTTGAATTGCAAAAAAATCATTTTTGTAATCACATTTGAGGAAGATTTCAAAGTATAGCAGCCGTTTCTACTATTTTTTTCTAAATCTTTTTGAAAAGAATTAGGCTTAGAACGGATCTGAGGTGTTATAAAATACAAATGAGGTGCTGTTCATCAGGTTGACAATATTCAAAAAATTACAGTAAACATAAATTGAAAAAAGTTGTACTCTTGTAACATCTCAGATTTGAAAAAAAAGAATTTCGTCAACATGAGCTTTTTTAATCTTTCTGGGAAGAATATGAGTGAGAAACGGATGTGAGGTGCTATCAAAAATATAAGAGGTGCTTTCATTAAACGATAATCAGGTTGATAAAAGAAAAAATTTACAGTAAACTTGAATATTGTGGAAAATTTCGCTTTTGTAACCTATTTAGAGAAGATTTGAGGCCCTAAGTTTGAAAAAAGCAAGTCTTCGTCCCCCTCACATTCTAAAAAATAGAATGTCTTCAAGAGGAGAGAATCGTCAGTTTGGGAAAGATCAGGTCGAGAAACGGATCTGAGGTGCAAAAGGAAACATTTGAGGTGCTTTACCTCAGGTTGAAAAAATTCAAAAATCTACAGTAAACTTGAATATTGTGAAAAATTTCACTTTTGTGGAATATTTGAGGAGATTTTAGTGATGAAGGAAAGCTAACACTCTTAAAAATAGTATGTCTTGAAGATTCTGGTACTTTTTCAAGGTTTTTAGGAAGAATATGATCGAAGAACGGATCAGAGGTGCTCTCAAAATAATAAAAGGTGCTTTCGTTGAACGATAATCAGGTTGATAAAATTTCAAAAAGTTGATTAACTTGAATATTGTGAAAAATTTCATCTTTGTAGCAAATTTGAAGATATTTCAGTGAGGAGTTTCAAGGAAGGCTTACATTCTAAAAAATAGAATGTCTTCAAGATCAGATTCTGGTACTTTTTTAATCGATATGCAGATAATATGATTGAAGAACGGATCTGAGGTGCTATCAAAATTTTTAAAGGTGTCTTCCCCTCACATTCTAAAAAAATTGAATGTTTTCAGGAGGAGGAGAGAAGCATCAGTTTAGGAAAGATCAGGTCGAGAAACGGATATAAGGTGCTCAATAAAACAAATGAGATGATTTTTTTTGCGCTGAAAAAAATTCGAAAAGCTACAGTAAACTTGAATATTGTGGAAAATTTCACTTTTGTAACATATTTAGCGAAAAAATGAGTCTTTCGGCACAGATTCCAGAAAATTTGAAAATGTCTTAAAGCAGCCGTTTGTGGCTTTTTTTTGGCAGAAATTAGGTTTAGAACGGATCTGAGGTGCTATGAAATACAAATGAGGTGCTGTTCCTCAGGTTTGACAAAATTCAAAAAGTTAGAGTAAACATAAATTGCGAAAAATTTTACTCTTGTAGGATATTTGGGGAAGATTTCAGTGTCTGACTTTCAAGGAAAAATATCTTCCTGCACAAATTCTAGAAAAGCAGAATATTTTAAAAAGGGAAAATGCAATAAAATTCTCTTCTGATATTCTTTCTGGGAAGTCACCAGGTTTATAAACGGATCTGAGGTGCTATAAAGAAGGTATGAGGTGCTATCAAAACAATATGAGGTGCTTTTCCTGATCTAAGATGCTATAACAAATATGTAAGGTAACGACAATAACGACAATCAGGTTAACAAAATTCGAAAAGTTACAGTAGAAAAAGATAATGAGTCTTCCTGTACACGTTCTAGAAAAATAGAAAATGTCTTCAGGAGGAGAGAATATAAAAAAAGATAGGAAGCAGCCGTTTCTGGTCCTCTTTTTTTGGAAGAAATTAGGTTTAGAACGGATCCGAGGTGCTAAGATATAGAAATGAGGTGCTGTTACCCTAAATGCCGAAAAATTTGATTTTTGTAGCATATCTGGGGATGTTTTCCTGCACAAATTCTAGAAAAGTAGAATATGTTCAAGAGGGAAGAAATAAAAAAGAATAGAAAGCAGTGTTCTTTCTGGGGTCTCTAGGTTCAAAAACGGACCTGAGGTGCTATAATATAGAAATGAGGTACTGTTACCCTAAACTGTGAAAAATTTGATTTTTGTAGCATATCTGGGGATGTTTTCCTGCACAAATTCTAGAAAAGTAAAATATCTTCAAGAGGGAAAAAATATAAAAAAATACAGAAAGAAGTATTCTTTCTGGGAAGTCTCTAGGTTTGCAAACGGATCTGAGGTGCTATAATATAAAAATGAGGTGCTGTTACCCTAAATTGTGAAAAATTTGATTTTGTAGCATATCTGGGGATGTTTTCCTGCACACATTCTAGAAAAGTAGAATATGTTCAAGAGGGAAGAAATAAAAGAAATACAGAAAGAAGTATTCTTTCTGGGAAGTCTCTATGTTTAGAAAAGGATCTGAGGTGCTATAATATAAAAATGAGGTGCTGTTACCCTAAATTGTGAAAAATTTGATTTTGTAGCATATCTGGGGATGTTTTCCTGCACATATTCTAGAAAAGTAGAATATCTTCAAAAGGGAAGAAATATAAAAGAATAGAAAGCAGTGTTCTTTCTGAAGAGTCACTAAGTTTAAAAACGGAAATGAGGTGCTATAAAATACAAATGAAGTGCTGTCACTCTAAATTGTGATAAATTTGATTTTTCTAGAAATCTGGGGATGTTTTCGTGCACGAATTCTAGAAAACTAGAATATCTTCATGAGGGAAGAGATAAAAAAAATACTGAAAGAAGTATCCTTTCTGAGAAGTCTCTAGGTTTAAAAACGGATCTGAGGTGCTATAATATAAAAATGAGGTGCTGTTACCCTAAATTGTAAAAAATTTGATTTTTGTAGCATATCTGGAGATGTTTTGCTGCACAAATTCTAGAAAAGCAGAATATCATCAAGAGGGAAGAAATAAAAAAAAATACAGAAAGAAGTATTCTTTCCTGGGAAGTCTCTTGGTTTAAACGGATCTGAGGTGCTAAAATATAGAAATGAGGTGCTGCTACCCTAAATTGTAAAAAATTTGATTTTTGTAGCATATCTGGGGATGTTTTCCTGCACAAATTCTAGAAAAGAAGAATATCATCAAGAGGGAAGAAATATAAAAGAATAGAAAGCAGTGTTCTTTCTGGGTAATCACTAAGTTCAAAAACGGATCTGAGGTGCTATAAAAAAGGTATGAGGTGCTTTTGCCTGAGGATCTGAGGTGCTATAGGAGACAATACGAGGTGCTTTCCCTAGGGTTTCAGGCGCCAAGTTTCTAGAAAACAAATCTTCTTCCCCCTCACATTCTAAAAAATTAGAATGTCTTCAAGAGAGAGAGAGAGATATGTGATGACGGAGAAAAATTCTTCTGTCGTCTGAAAAGACAAGTCTCGTCAAAAAATGAAAGTTGAGAATAATAATTTTGCTGAAAAGAACAAAAAAAAAGCAAAAAACGTCGACGACCTAGTCTGCCCTGCAAAGAAAAGTAATAAAAATCTTTTGGAAAGAGAAGGAGATTCTTTTGAAAACAGAAGAAGCAAGCACCAACAACTAACTTTTTTTCTACTTTTTCCATATGACGTCACATTTTCAATAAACTTTGCTAATTGACGCAGCGCCAAGGTGGTCGATGACGAGAGACAAAGTAAGCCAGAAAATGGGGAAAAATAGCATAAAATATTTCGCATATAATTGGCTGAAAATTATCTTGCTGACGTCAAATTTAATCTTATGACGAAAATATTGAACTTGATTATCTAAAATCCAATATGGCTGCCACATTTTCCGTAGGAAAACAGTTTACTCTAGAGCTATAAATTTCATCATCATGATAATATTGCGAAAAATCGGATTTCCCCCCGCGGGGCTTAGCTTTTTTTATGGATAATAAATTTTTTAGCTCGTCTGGATGCTGATATCCGAGCGAAAAATTGGATTAAAATTGGATAAAGCCTGCCATATGGTCTAGAATGTTTATAAGCAATTTTTTCTAAAAGCATAATAGCCCCTGATTTGGATAATATATGTCGTGTGCGTATCCGGTTTTCAAGATTCATCGATCAACAAAAAACTGTATAAAATGTGAAAATTTTCGAAAAGTAATAGCATCACATGATTTTCCCTCGAAAATTGCCTCAAAAAGCAAGAAAATATGCACTATCAGCTATAGGATGATGCCAAAATTGCATAATAAATTGACCATCATTTCCTAATCCATTAGGCTTGCATGTCTGGGCGGGAATGGGCGGTACCTGTGCTTGAGTGGTCCCGTCCAACGCGGAATTACTGAAAATAGACAAGGGCCGATTAGGGCGTGGGAGGCTTACAGCAGGTAGCCCAGATGATTGCGTAAGATTTGTAGTTGGTGGCGGCAATGTTTGGTCAAAATTCAGCGTGCAGCATGCAGCCATGGCTGTGTAACGTACCTGCTAACGCAGTACTGTAAATATATAGCATACTGTATGTGATAAACATTTATTAAATATTATTCATTTTCGTATTTTATCGTCTCAAGGGTGTCTGGGATTCACACCCAAACATTCCTATAAAATTACGTGAAGTACTTTATTTTGATCTGTTCACACCCCAGTAGCCCAATTAAGATGCCCTAATTGATTTGCACAAACGGCAGCTGGTCCCCTAGAACCTACACTAAACTACACATTCCACGGCTACCGTAATCCCCTGTAAAAATCGTAAACAACACCTGCACACAGTAAAATACGTAAAAGCCCTGCCAGACAGTAGTCTCAAGTGTAACGGTAGCGACGGCCCCCACAAAACATATGTATTCAGAGAAACAGATACAGGAAGCATGCACAGAAGCACAGAGGTGTGGTTAAGCCCACTGTAGGAAGCAAGCAATACACGAAAAGCATACCGCACTAGAAAAGCATTAAAGGGCGTGACTAAGTAAGCATGAAAAGCAGAGCAGGAAGCGACAATTGGCGGAAGAAGATGGACAGAAGCACGACCTCCCGCAACGCCCAGGGAGTGGCCAGAAACTTTGTATAAAAAGAGAAGCAAAGCGTGATTTTATTACTTATTGGATTATTGAATTCTTGGTTTCTCAAACCGCGTTCGTTTCCCTTTTATATTTGCAAGCGGCCATTTTTACGAAACCATTTAAACCGAGGCCCGTTCGTATTTTTAAACTGAGACTGAGTTTTTCATATTGTTGTCGACGTCTCAAAGCAGCCATCGATTAGTATCGTATCGCCCCTGTATTGTTGAATCGCCCGTTTCCCCCGCACCCCGTTTCATTGCCGTAACGTCCATGTGTTAAAGTAAAGTGCTTCACACAAAATCTGGTCATTACAGCTGCATTTGGCGAGCTTGATCGCGATGGGAGGCGTGTATGGCTTACTTTTGGCATCTTTTTTTCATAAGGTATAAAAACCTGGGTTGTAACCTTGGGTGCAAATACGGCGTGGTCGAATTTTGAAATTGGAAACCGTACTTGGATGCAGCGCAACGGCGTGGAAAGGAACCATGCAATCCAAACAGTCACCAATGTTGTATTTGAAAAATGAGTCCGGGCTTGCTGGTCTAGGCAGGAGTGAGATTCCAGGGTTCGTCCTTAATGCACGTATTTCCAACACCCACGCTTACCCGATTAAACTTAATAAATATACTTAAACTCGACACTAATTTCCCACAGACTAAGGAAAGGTAGTTTCCTCAATCTGTCTCCCGATTTGAATAGAGAAAGAAAGAAAAAGGAGAGTTCTCTTCAAATTTTACCTATCAAAAATAATTCTTACTAATACAAAACGAGATGGGCGAGGCAACAATCACACCCAAGTGCTACAAGAAAAACGCAAAGAAGGTGGGGTGCACTGGGAGGCGGACGAGTATCCACAAAATATGCCAATAATAAAAACACGAATAAAAACAATATATATTGAGAGAGCCTAAACGCACGCATGCCGGCATGTGCTACAGTAAGATGACTGTTGATGGTCCACGTCATTCACTCCACTTTGTACCTGCAGGCCTCGTACGAAAATCGACAAAATTTACAAATGTATGGCAAAATCGGCAGAAACACACAACAAAACGTTTGCTAATCCAATAGGCTTCCATGTCTTTTTTCTTATGAATCATGCATAAAAGAAAGAATTGTAGTCAAGTTGACTAAGTTAGAACTACTCCTTGGCTAGGCCTCGGGTCATGTGCTACAGCCCTTGCAACAACAAACTCTTACATGCTTATAAATGATGGCAGAACAAATGGGGTATTTTGCAGCCCTGCACCATTCCCAGACAAACCATTTCAAGGTAGGGATGGCACAATTACCAGATTCGGATTCGGATTCAGCTGGATTTGGTCTTTTTTCCTGGATTTGCATTCAGATTTGGATTCGACTTCACTGATTTTCCAGAATTGGATTCGGATTTGGATTCAGATTCGGCTAGATTTGGTCTTTTTTCTCGATTTGGATTCAGATTGGGATTTGGATTCGAATTTGGCTAGATTCAGTCTTCCTTCTGGATTTGGATGCGGCTTGACTGATTTTCCAGATTCAGATTCGGATTTGGATCCAGATTCGGCTGGATTCAGTCTTTTTTCTGGATTCGGATTCAGATTCGGATTCGACTTCACTGATTTTCCAGATTCAGATTCAGATTTGGCTAGATTCGGTCTTTTTTTGGATTCACATTTGACTTTGGCTACACTTCACTGATTTTCTAGATTCGGATTCTGATTTGGCTAGATTAGGTCTTTTCTTCTGCATTCGCATTGGATCTGGATTTGACTTCACTGATTTTCCAGATTTGGATTCGGATTTGGCTGGATTTGGTCTTTTTTTCTGGATTTGGATTCAAATTCAGATTCGACTTCACTGATTCTCCAGATTCCGATTTGGATTCAGATTTGGCTAGATTCAGTCTTTTTTCTGGATTTGCATTCAGATTTGGACGCGACTTCACTGATTTTCCAGATTCCGATTTGTATTTGGATTCGGCTAGATTCGGCCTTTTTTCCTGGATTCAGATTCAGATTCAACTTCACTGATTTTCCAGATTTATATTCGGATTTGGAATCACCTGGATTCAGTCTTTTTTTCTGGATTCACATTAGAATTTGGATTCGACTTCACTGATTTTCCACATTTGGATTCGGATTTGGATTCAGATTCGGCTAGATTTGGTCTTTTTTCCCGATTCGGATTCAGATTCGGATTCGACTTCACTGATTTTCCAGATTCAGATTCGGATTTGGATTGGGGTAGATTCAGTGTTTTTTCTGGATTTGGATTCAGAATTGAATTCGACTTCACTGATTTTCCAGATTCAGATTCAGATTCGGATTCCACTTCACTGATTTTCCAGATTCAGATTCAGATGCCGATTCAGCTAGATTCAGTTTGTTCTTCTGGATTCTGATTCAGATTCTGGTTTGACTTCACTGATTTTCCAGATTTGGATTTGGATTCAGATTTGGTAGTCTTGCCCAAAGTTTTAGACCGAATCCAAATCCATTCTCAATTTGAGGTAAAAATTACTTTCAATCTCATTCATATGCATTATCTAATACTTAATGAGTAATGTATCGCAAACTATCCAATCATAAGGTTATAAGTTAGAATCAGGAATGCATAATTTTCGCCCAATGCCGAAAGTTTTTCGAGTGAAAAGGTTTTCAAAACTGAAAAAAATTTCAGAAAATGTCGAAAAAATATTGATTTCTTCAATCAAATTCTGGGTATTTCGTCTCTCAAATCGTCATTTTTATGTTTCAACTCGCAGTTGCGCGTTTGATTTGGCAAAAATTAATGTGTTGTAGTGTGTTCCCACCGATTTTGCTAGTCATTCGTAGAATTTGTCCATTTCCATAAGAGGCCCGCAAGTACAAAGTGGAGTGAGTGATGCGGACCATCGACAGTCGTCATACTGTAGCACATATCAGTATGTGTGCGTTTGGTCGCTCTTGTGTGTGTTACTGTTTTTCATATATACTTACCATTGGTTTATTTTTATGCATACTGGCCGCCCCCTGGCGCGCCCAGCCTTTTCTTCGTATTTTTCTCATAGCACTCTGGAGTGATTGTTATCTCGCCCCCCTCGTTTTGTATTACTAAGTGTTTATATTTTGCATCAGGTAAAATTCGGAGAGAATTCACCTTTATTCTTTCTTGTTTTAATTGGGAGACAGGTTAAGGAAACAAACCTTCCTTAATTTGTTGGGTAATTAGTGTCAGGTTTAAGTACATTTAGTAATTCAATCAGGTAAGTGTGGGTGTTGGAAATACATGCATTAAGGATGAACCCTGGAATCCCATTCCTGCCTGATTCATCAAGCCCAAATACTTCTAAAATATAACAAACGTAGGATTCAGATTCGGATTCATATTTGCCAGAATCCTAAATGTCAGATTCGGATTTGGATTTGGTACTGTGATGATGTGCAAAAGGTGCCATCATGCATTTTCCTCTGAACCCGTAGAATTGATGTTGCTCATCCAAGTCACAGGCCCAGACCTGGATTTTTGTGACAGGCACTGCTGCAGTTGCAACAGGCGATGAAGGGCTGTGCAGTCGGTGGTAGAGAAGCTACCACCCAGTGTGCGCAAACCATTACAGTACGTACTAATTTTCTGGATTTGGATTTGGATTCAGAAACTACATAAAACGGCATTCGTCCCATCCCTAGTTCATGGTCAAGGTCAGCCTAATGGAGCTTACGGTGGGCATGGTCTGCATCACTATGGCAGCTGACCAAACTGCCCAGATCCAAGTCAAAATCAAAGAAGCTCAATTCCTCAAGCCCCGTGCGTATCCAGTCCTCAAGATTCATTGATCATTAAAAGTTATATATACTGTTTGAAATGTGGAAATTTTGAATAAGTCGTAATATCTGAGAAATCTACGTAGGATTTTACTTAAAAAATCACCTCCAAAAATAGTTTTTGCTATGGCATGTTGCCAGAATTGCATAATAAATTGGCCATCATTCCTCAATCCATTAGGCTTCTGTCACATTGGGCGAAAATTTTTAAATGAAAGGTGGACAGTCATGTTGATGGGAGGAAGCCTATGCCATATTGCTAGAGAATACGGCCATGTCACTGTGAGTGACATGCTGTGATCCCGTTGGGTGGCTCGTGTGTTCCGTCTGGGGAACCTGACCCGGCAAGAACTGGCTATAGGAAGGCCTATAGGGTACTCTGGTGCTGTCCTGGGGTTCTGCTGTAGAGTAATAGACAAGGCCACCGGGTCAGGGGTGGAAATCCCTTTTCCCATTCAGTATGAAAGATGGACAAGGTCATTCCAAGAATGACCTGATATAGGGGACCTGATTGTAAACCCAAATCCCCTTTTTAGCCCTAGCCCAGGGGGAACAAGGGCTCTTCTAACTGAGGGAAGACTCAAGAGACAACCAACTTAGGAAAAGGGTTCCCCAAAATACACCCTCAACAACAATAATCCCCTGAGAAGACTTACCTAGTCCTGTTTCTGAAGTACGATTCAGCGCAAGGGTGACGGGTCTCTGTGGATGTGGATAATGGTCAGTGAAAGGGGGAAACAGTACACTCCGTTCGACAATGGGTAACTCGGAAGGTCGTGGCGAGGCTCTAGTATCCGAGGGATGGGTGAGGAGGTAAACCAGGGGCTAAGGAGCGATGGGTATTCTTTCTATATATGGGTGGCGCGGCAGACGCATGCAAAGACATGGAAATGCAAGTCAAATGTGAATATTCAAATTTATTATTTAATATAAAAGACGGCAGACACAGACTAAGTATAAAGTTGGACGTGAGCTGAAAACCCAGAGAATGAGCGTAAAACTAACAAAACAGGCCCTTTTAAGGACCTTGTAGGCCTACAGTATGGCCTGGGCCGAGCTCATGACGCCCAAGCTAACTTCTGCACCAGAAATTGGTGAAGAAGATGCCTATAGTCACATAGACATTTTCCAGTTTGAATACGTTAAGCATTGGGGATGAGTTTCACTCCCATGCTAAACATATGAACGTCTTTCAATGAGAACTAGTCATCTTGCCTTGCAAAATGTTGCTAGTTTTTACTGATAAGAGGCACACATGATGCTCCAGTTATGTGCATGAGCTCGTAGAGCTTATCTGGTGGAAATTCTGATTAATGGGGTCATACTGTAGCCTACCTGAGAAAAGAAAAAAAAACATAACAAAAATGACACACAAAATGCATGTAAAACAAAATGGACGAAACGGAATAAACATAAGTAACTGTCAAACAAAAAGTGGCAAAAAACACAAAGTATCAACATGATGTAAATCACGTGACCGTGGGCAAAATTGATTGGCACGTGACACTTCCATGCCTTTTTCATATGAATCATGCATTGTGCAGGTCTTTCCATGGGATTAAAGAAGGAACTTTAGTCCAGTTGACTAGTTAGAACTACTCCTTAGCTAGCCTATGGATCTAGTGCAACAGTCCTCACCCAGACCTGACAAAAACAAACTCTAACATCTATACAAGCTATGGCAGGCCAAAAATGATGTATTTGCCAACCCTGCACCATTCCAAGGCAGACCAGGTCAAGGTCAAGGTCAGGGCTATGGAGGTTACTGTGGGCCTTGCTTGCGCCCCTAGGACAGCTGATAAAAGTGGCAAATCAAGATCAGAGGTTGCTCAATTGCAAAATCAGAATTTTGCATCCCTTGATATGGCATTGGAACCTAGGAGGTCAAAATCAAGGCCAACATGATGGCCAAGGTCAAAGAAGAGCCATCCCTGGGTATTGATGGTGAATGCTACAGAGCTGGAAGTGCCGGGCAGCAACAGTGCATCATTTTTGGCCAAAAAATTTATCATCTCTAATTTTTCCACTTATTTTTCAAAAAAGTCAAAAAAACAATTTTTGAGCTATGCGTGATGCACTTCGAATTACAAATTCATATTAAGAGTGTTCCATCATGTGTTTCATAGGACTTGCATCACACCCTAAGCTTCAATGGGTGAAATTCGACTTCCATGTAGAACGTATGCCCAAAGCTTCAACAGGTAAAATTCAGCGCCAATGTTCCACGACTGACTCAGACATTAAAATTGATGACGCAACATCTCCAAAAAAATTTTTCATAGTGATTTTTAAAATCTAATGATCTTACTATTTACCGGGTATGTAAAAAAACGCATTTTTTACATATTCGGGACATGTTTCTTGATGGTTCGATTTGCTTAAGCATTGTTTTTGGGACACGTTTTTCACAATTATGGGGCACAATTTTCCATGCATTTTGTAAAAAATTAAAATTTAAAAATTAAAAATTTAGATTAATTATTTTTGGGAGAATTGCATCATGAATTTTATCATCTGAGTTGGTCGAGGAACATGGATGTCAAATTTTATCGGGTGAAGCTTATTGCGTGCTTTCTACATGGAAATCAAATTTTTCGCATTAAAGCTTGGGGTGTACTTACTGCCTGGAAGCCAAGTTTTACCCTTTGAAGCTCCAGGCATACCTTCTACATAGAAGGCAAATTTGATACATTAAAGCTTTAGGCGTACTTTCTACACCCTATGTATCACCTTGCATGCTTAACAAAATTTGGATCATATTACATCATTGGCTATACTTTCTACACACCCTATATTGCCCTGTATGTTATACAAATTTGGATTGTCGGCTATACCTTCTACACCTCCTGTATAGTTAAGGTGGCAAACTTTAATGTATATGTTTGGTACAGGGGTATCTTTTGTGTACCCCGTGTAGGGGCCCGTATAACTACTTGTGGTGCATCCATTCACTTTATAGCATATTATTAATTTGCATATTTTGATCCTATTTGGTATTTACAGGAAGGGCCTTGATACTTGCAGACATAAGGTTGGGGACAGGTTCTCTTTTGGCCCCCCAATTGCTAATGGAGCCATACATGCCTCTGAGAGTTTATGAGGTCAACTCATGTCAATGCCCAATTATTAGTTAGCATGTGTTGTTGCTGGTCTGGGCAAGGGCAATATATCCCAGGCACTGGACACTAGATGGGAGGCCTAGCTAAGGAGTAGTTCTAACTAGTCAACCCGAGTAAAGTTCTTTCTTTTATCTGAAGGAAAGACCTGCACAAAAACTGTTGACCTCAGCATTATCAGCATTATTATACAATCCCTCTTATTTATTGCAAAAATCTCCTAAAATAGAAAAATTAATCAATCATCAAAAATCACAAGGTTATAGAATTGAAAATGCAGTAAATATATAAAAACCAGTTCCTAATAACAAAACCTAATAATCCTGTGCGCATGATGTCAGGCTACTTCATCGCACACTGTGTAGGTACAAAAGTTGAATAAAAACTTTTGGCTTCCGAAATGATGCTATATATTAGATTATTGGAGTTTTTGGCGAGTTGGCTTCCCCCCTATATGACAGCTAAACAATCCTTTTATTAAATATGACGACATCATTTTCGACAACAAGTTACCAGGATATCAGGTAAATTTGGATTTTACTAAAATCGTTACTATACTATAAATTCTAGGATGAAAATTGTATGGAAATTTTTTGGTGTGAAAATAAATTTGAAAAATAGGGTGTAGCCAGGAGTCGAACCTGGGTTACCAGCATTCCTCACCGTTAAACCACCACACCACAGGGTTAAGCCCCAATAAGATGCTTCCCTTGGCTACGATTTTCAGCACACAACTTCAATGCTTGGTGATTGTGAACTTATGACCTTTGGCAAGTAGTAGCCTACCTGGTGCTTTGAACTGCCGACCAATGAAGTTTCTGACTTTTTAGGATGATAATAAATCGCAGCCTAAAAATTGTGGCCAAGGGGACCACATTAATCTGGGTTCACCTTGCCCTGTGCTGGTCTAGACATCAGCCCTGAATGCTGGTAACGGAGGTCCTATTCCTGGCTACACTCTATTTTTCAAATACTATGATAATAATCACACAATAGAGTGCATGGAACGCAGAAAAACCTCTAATCGGAACATTCAGAGTATCTTACGGTTATTATGCAACATAAGAGAATGACTGGCTCGTAGAAAGCACTGTGTTTAAATTCCGCAGAACTGTATCATTCAAGGTTTTTGGATGCCGAACCTCGGAATGTGCTAACTTGGCCTTCTAAGAATGGAACCCCTTATTCAAACCATTCTCCGGATAGTTTGACTCAATCTAGAACACAAGGTTGGTTTTTAATTTATTATCACTAGAATAAAATATGCATCAGCTCTTTCACGAAATATGTGCAGCACAGAGAGAAACACAAAACAACTGCTAACTGGTAAAAAACAATGTAACAATGACAAAATCATATTTCTGGTTACAGTAGCCACACATCTTTCTCATCTCGACAAGTTTTTGACGGTCTTCAGGTAACAACTTGCTGATCTTGTTAAGCAATTGACAAACATTTTACAACTGACCCTATCATTTACACCATTACATATGGCTGTAAATAGAAGAATGAAAATCATTGTGATTTGTTTGTATTACAATTTTATATGTTGAATTACCTAAACTAAAAGTTTCCTGAATTTGAATTCTACTCAAAATTGAATAAAATCACAATTTAGAAAATACAGGGAAATAAAAATTTCAGAACTTCGAATGTGATTAGATTGTTGGCTCCCAAATCTCCAAGAAGAAGCTTTCCTGCTATAAATCTTGATTATTTTTGTACTTGAAATATTTAAATTTGTCTTCGAGCAATGTACGGCATAGAAAAATTCGATTGATTTATTTCGAGATTTTTTGCTCTGAATATGCCCGAAAAACATTTTTACACAATTCATTGTTTGCAAATTTTTTCAGATGCCTAAAAACTGCATCAGTTTGATTTGAGATTTTTTTGAACTAACTAATCAAAACTGAGCCAAATGCGAGACATGGTTGGTCAAATTATCACATTCAAGTGGATCTGGAACATCAGACAGCCCTTCAAAATCACTTGAAAACACTGGTGACCAGTTTCATTGAAAAATACGGTGCACCAACAATTGAGCGCCGGACAATTGAGCACCGACAATTGAGCGCCGACAACTGAGCGCCGGACAATTGAGCGCCGTGACAACTGAGCGCTGTGACAACTGAGCGTGAGACATTTGAGCGCCGACAACTGAGCGTCAGACATTTGAGCGCCGACAACTGAGCACCGACTATTTAATGCATTATAATTGAGCGTTTTTTTCGTTTACTGAGGCCTAACCCTAAGCCTAAGCCTAAGCCTAAGCCTAAGCATAAACATAAACATAAGCCTAAGCGTAAGCCTAAGCCTAAGCCTAAGCATAAACATAAACCTAAGCCTAAGCCACGGCGCTCAGTTGTCGGTGCTCAGTTGTCTGGCGCTCAGTTGTCTGGTGCTCAATTGTCTCAGCGCTCAGTTGTCTCGGTGCTCAGTTGTCTGGTGCTCAATTGTCTCAGCGCTCAGTTGTCTCGGCGCTCAGTTGTCACGGCGCTCAGTTGTCTGGCGCTCAGTTGTCGGCGCTCAATTGTCGGCGCTCAATTGTCCGGCGCTCAATTGTCGGGTCATGGAAAAATACATTTAAACAAACTGCAATAGATATAAGGAATCTCAGCCAATGAAGAAACTAAAGAAAACTCATCTAAAAATTCTGCAGGCTTGAGTATAGAAGACTTTGCTCGTGAATCAGATAGCAGTTCAGAAGAAAATACTCAGCAAGCTAATAGGTTTATGCTTAATATGGTAATCTTGAACGTGCTTCCATGATCATATATACTTCAATTTGGCTTCATCAGGAAATTAAAAATTAGGAGAGATGACGTGACTCAGGATTCATGAAGACCCTTTGGATCAGTGGCAATTAAATCTAGAAACCTGTTAACTTTTGTTGCCTGTTGTAATTATTAAATCAAGTCCAAACATAATGAAAGGTGAAACTGCTGGAAAATTATTGTTTGTTAAAATCAATTTGGCAAAACAAAATTACAAATATTGATAAGTAAATATTGTTGTTGATGAATTGATTTTCAAGAATATAGATTCTAAAAAGTCCAGAATAAAATTAAAAAACAAAATTCCAAAACTATTTGGGTTCTGGTAGGTAGCCAAAAATAGCTCTTGTACCCAATATTTGCATCCAGATTTGGTTACTCATTGCCTCCCTAATTTAAGGTAACTGTTGTGTCTTGGATAATGACTGGTCTAAGTTGAAAATAGATTAGCACTGGAATAATTGGTAAATATCCAACTGAAATACTAGCATGGTAAATAGCTAAGTTTAACAGGGATGACCAACACAACATACAGTATCAATGTATTTAATAAACAAATGAATGAACATGCAAAAGAACATGGTCTATATAGTATCATAAATCATGGAATGTTCTAGAACATTGTAGAATGTAGGAGAATATTATAGAATATTGCGGGAGCTTCTAGAACTTTCTGGTACAATGCAGTATATGAAATGTACCTACACATAATATTGTAATGCTAAGGAAAGTGTGTTGTGAGGGACGTAGGGGAAGTAGGAAAGCCTCAAGAGTGAGGGTGAAAGGGTGCTATGGGAGTCACAGGCACTGGAGTACTGTCAGTAGGAAATGCTCTACCTTGTACATCACAGAGCCTATCACGTATAGTGACTGCCCGTGGATGATGAGAGAGACATCAGCAATCCTAGTCCTAGAGAGGGCTTTGTGATGAGTTGGAACCTTAACCCTAATGGGAAGTCCCTGGAGGGAGAAACCTGATTGAAGACTGAAGGCATAAATTGACAAAGGAGTAGGAGAAAGAGAGAGGGAGAGGGCCCATTCCCACTAACGTAGCTTATGGAAACTTAACAAAATTTTCAAATTAATTCTTTATTAATATAAGGTTGATGTAAAGAGCACTTCAAGTCGATCCTATCCCAGAGTATCAAAATATGAGTAGGAGTGTCAGTCATTCCTGAGTATGGTAGGAGGTGGTGACTACTGTAATCTTCGACGCTTCTTGCAGGAGAAGAAGGTCAAGATGAAAGCCAAAAATAGCTGACACTGGCCTTTCTTAGGCAAGAAGAAGCCAGCGCGCATGCATTTCCATAGAGATGCAGGAAAGAATCTTTATGAGGATGCAGACTTTGTTAGCTTAAGTTGTTTGTCAAGTACAGAAATATTTACAAAAAGACATGAACATAAGAGTGTGCAAATACAATAATAAATGAGCATACTATATGAGATGAAAGGTATACTGTAATGTCACTTGAGCTGCTGTCCGTGACACTAAAATTAAGTTGGTCAAATGCAATTATGAATATTGATAAGAAAATATTGTTGTTATTGAATTGATTTTCATGAACACAGGTTCTCAACAGTCTCCTTTAAACCAAAATAGAACCTGAAAAAATTTTCAAAAGTATCTGGGTTTGGGTATGTGAGATGGTATTTATTTGGGTTCAGTTCAGGTTTGTGTAGCTGAAAATAGTTCTGGTACCCCATATTGGGGTTCAGGTTTGGGTTCCTATTGAATTCCGAGTTTCAGCTAAATGATTGAATATTGCAACTGTTGTGGCTGGAATAATAACTGATTTAAGTTGAAATAGATTAGCCTTGTAATAATTAGCAAATATCCAACTCGAATACTGACTGGTAAATAGCTAAGTTTAATAAGGCTGACTAAGACAACCTACAATATCAATGTATTCAATAAATAAATGAATGAATATACAAAACAACACAGCATACTATCATAAATCACGGAATGTTCTAGAATAGTATAGAATGTAAGGGAATATTATGGAATATTGTGGGAGTCTCTAAAACTTTCTGGTACAATGCAGTAAATGAAATGTACCTGCACATCATATTATGTGATCATACTGTAATATATGTATCAATAACAGCCAGCTATTTCATGAGTTATTGCTCAAGGATTATGTCGCTATAAATAAAAGCCATGCCACCTGATGCCATGTGATGACAAAAAAATGCCCTCCGATGTCTCCTGAGTTGCATTGTCCCTTTAAGTGGGATTGAGCCATGTCACATTAGGAGGGAGACACACGCAGGGCCATGTTCTGGGAGACCTATGGCCCAGGAGTTTTGGCTTATTTGACCTAACCTCTTGAGTACCAGCTAGAGGGAACTATAGGTACTGTGGCACTGCTTTAGGGGGTGTGGCTATAGGTAAGCATAATGCGACCAGGTTAGGGGTCAACATTGGTCCAGTCAGTGGGGACAATAGAGACAAGGTCATCGATGGGCTGACCTGGGCATTGAGAATCCTAGTCATGGACCAGGAGATCACTCTTGACCTGAACTCAGGGAGGGGGTGTTGCTGATAAATGAGCAGGCGCTAAGGAGGGAAGCCCACTCATGAAAAAGTATTCTTATCTGAACTAACTGCTAGTACATACTTTAACTTACCTAGTTCAGGAGGAGGGAACAACTATGGGTACAAATAGGTCACAATGGATGGCTAGCATACTTCCAGCTGACAGCTAATGTAAGATGGGTTGATATCTAACATAGAATGGGTTTGTGGGTTGATAGGAAAGACGGATACAGCTTGGGGGATGCATAGGTCAAAACAAAGGCTAATGGCTGGTGTATGAAAGGTTTGAGGTTGATGGGCTAAAGATAACGATTAATAGGATGCATATCATAGGGACGAGAATATGTGAATTATCAATGATGTAAGACTAAAGCATGATGCAACTCAGACAAACCATAGGAGGCCAGAAGGTCATAAAACAGGGCAACACACAATTGTATACGCTTGAGCATCTACTGTAAGACTTGGGGCTGAGTTGATGACACCCAGGCTGATGCCTGCAAAGGTGTCTTTGCAGGGCTGGGCCTGTGTACACATAGGCACTTGCCTAGTTCGAATACATTCAGCATTGAGGCCGGCTTAGTGCCTATGCAAAACACATGAACATCTTCAACAGTAATTCTTACAGCTATTTGCTTGCATCAACAAGAGTGGCACTCGCTTTGTTGACACAAGGGGTATGTGATGCACTGAAAATAACTGTGAGCAAGGAGTGCCCTTTAAAGAACTCATGCTAATAGGCCTACTGTAGATGACACAACAATTGCACAAGGACAAGTGGCAAAAAATAACAAAAATGATTAATAATAATAAAACATTAAAAATGAATCACGTGATGTTGCTGAAATGATCGCCACGTGACAGTTAACATCTGTCACATTAAACGAAGTGGGAGCCATGTCACATTAAATAGATTGGTGATCAGTCACATTGATGGGAAAACCCATACCGTATCCCATAGGTAATACAGCCATGACACTGCAAGTGACATGCTGTGACCCCGTTGGGTGGCTCCATTTATGGTTCTCCATTTCGGGAACCTAACCCAGCTGGTACTACCACAGGTAAACCTATGATGTACCTCGGCCTTGTCCTTGGGTTCTGCTGTAGAATAATGGATAATGGGGTCGGGTCAGGGGTGCCAATCCCTAGTCCTCATTCACTGAGAATGAGGGACAGTGCCATTTGCAGAATGGCGTACTGTAGGGGACCCAATTGTTAACCTAAATCCCCTTATTGGCCCTGACCTTATGGGTCTGAGGGCTTTCTCAACTGAGGGTACTTCCAAGGGAAACTAGCTTAAGGAGGATTCCCACAAATATACTCTCAACAGTAATAACCCCTGAGAAGACTCACTAAATCCTCTTCTCAAAGTACTCGGCGCTGGGCGACGAGTTCTGGGGTCAAGGCGTGGGTCCTACAGACAGTGGTGAGCGGGTACAGGAATCCGGAGCGATTCAGCGTAAAAGGTAATGCGGCTGTAAGTCGGTGGGTGATGGTATCAAACGTTTCCTCAGGGAGGGCAACGGACTTTTGATCAATGATGATGGGGGGATGAGCTCCTACGGTCGGGTTACTGTAACTGGCAACGTAAAAGGAGGCCGGAGGTGAGGGTATGCAAATTTATTTGACGAGCAGCGAACCCAGTTGAAAGATGTAAATTAATATAATAAAGGCGACAAACGGCAAACACAAGATGCAGGTTAAAAAGACGCAACAACAATTAGGCCCAAAAATGAGTGTCAAACTAACGAGACATGCCCTTTTTAAAGGGCTCCATAAACTATAGTATGCCTTGGGCGTAGTTAACACTCCCCCAAGCTAACTTCTACAGTGGAAATCACTGCAGAAGATGCCTATGGTCACATAGACATTTTCCAGTTTACAGCGTTAAGCATTGGGGCGAGTTTTCACTCTCCATGCTTAACATAGGAACGTCACTAGTGAGAATTTCAAACTAGTCGTTTCACATTGCGAAACCTCACTAGTTTTCACTGATAAGAGGTGCACGTTGTGCTCCAATTACAGCGATGAGCTTGGAGAGCTTATCTCTAATGGAAATTCTTGACTAGCAGGTACATACTGTAGTCTACCTGTGTGATAGAAAATAATAAATCAAAATGGAAATAAAGTGTGCGCAAATGAAACAGAAACGAAGCATGAAAGTACACACATAAATTGCATGTAAAAATTATAAAAACGAAATGTAGAATTGATGCAAATTACTGTAGCACAAAACGTAACGAAAAACATAAAAAAATTGTGATGTGAATCACATGACGTTCAATGAAATTGGTCGGCACGTGACACATCCAAGTGTTGTGTTGGAGAGCTTCCATTCAAAATCTTGCTCAACCAACCAGTGTTGAATTGATCTTCCGAATCTTTGTTCCCTGTACAAAATCTGACCAAGTTTCAAAATTGTATCACTTTTCCCTTTGCAGGTACGGCCATATTGACAAAAAAGATGAATTCAAATGTATCTCGATCGGTCTATTCTACTTGCTCATTTCGGGTATTTTCTTGACGTACAATTTTTTCCACATTAGCTTTTACGCTTCAGCAAGCAGCCAAAATGGGAATTTGGCTCTCGATCATCAGAATAAAGTCGATCTTTTCCAATTATCCATTTATTTATTTTCCATCGTTTTATCGTCGATTAGTATTTTAACTTCCATTTTATATTTGGAAAAAGTAACCAAACCCAAATTCTACAAATGTCAATTGGCCCATTTGTGCGTACAATTTTTTTGGCTAATATTTACGGCGTTAATTTTCGTAAAAATTTTTCGAACGATGACAGACACTGTGACCGAAAAAGGAAATTTCTCACTCACAGTAAACTCGATCAATTTCGAAGCGCCTTATGCCACCAATCGATACTTGTTGATCAATAAATATACGATATCGATTTTTTGTTTATTGATTTGTTTTTGGGTAGAAATAGGTATGATCGCCGTTTGTACATTGTATTTTATACGTACGAGGAGGTACGTTAGATTCATGGATGCAGTCTACAATGTTCCAGGAGACGATGTTTCCTACTGTAGTTTACCGCGATATGCAAATTTGGCTTGTTTCAGGGATAATCTGCCCACTTACGATGAAGTAATGTTGAATAAAGAATAATGTGTCATTTTTAAGGTCATAAACAAGGTAACATGATTAAAAGACAATTATGTCTATTCTGTGATTTTACACGCAAGTTTGTACTTTAACTGTTGAAAGCGTTATGTTATCAGTCTTACTGTGATCGGATCCTGAAAAAATTCACAGTTTTTCCGCAAATTTTGCTTTTTTAACGCAGAAAAATAAATTTAAGTGTTTGAACCAAGGGTAAAAAATTTTCGGCTGGTTAGGCTGGAATTATTGGTGGCTAAAATGCCAATATTTTTCGGCGTTCCGCGCTGTGCAACACATTTCTAATTCGAGCTATTTGAGGCCAATTTTCACGATTTTTTTTTCAGCGCCGATCAATAATTTAAGCCCAAATTGTTGATTTTTCGCAATTTCCGAATTGAATTTCCAGATTTTTCATTTTAAAACAGTTTTTTCAGCGTTTCATTATTTTTTTCCCGTAAATTTTTCGCAAAATCGCGGCGTCAAAAAATTTCGATATCTTCATTTTGGATTCGACGTTTCGTTTGCGAAAGCAGCTTTCCCTTCCAAACTGAACCCGCTAATTGTTTCAATTTTTCACAATTTTAGCATGTTTTCGCGTCGTTTATTCCAAAATGTGATCAGAATTTCAAATTTTTCGCGTTTTTCGGCGTCGGCGACGATTTTGCCGTCGACGACTTTGCCGCCGCCGGTCGCCGCCGTCGCCGTTCCTCCGGCCGTCGAAATCATGCGCAAATCGATAGATATTCTACAAAAAAAAGGACGTACAGTTTTTCTAGACGATTTGGAAACTTACGCTCAAAAATCCGTCGTCCCAATTTTATTACGTTATAATTTCAGCGAACAAGAAATTCTAGATTTATTAACATTTTGGAACGACGAAAATTTGAACGGCGATTTTTGGTATCATTTAGAGGCGCGTAAATTGAACGCCATTTTCGAATCGTTCGGCTTGAACGGCGTCGGCGCCAAAAGCGTGGCGCTTTTGTTAATGAAAGATAAGCAAGTTTTAGAGGTACGAAGGAAAAATTTTCAGCTGACGCGTGTTTACTGTAGTTTTTTCCCAATTTTTAGCTCGATCCCGATCAATTACAAATGAAAGTATTAAATTTGCGTCATATTTTCGCGCCTAAAACGGAAAAATCCCAACGTTATAATCAAATTTTCTCTAGATTTTTGGTGGAAAATTCGCAAATTTTATTTTTAAACGACGAAGAAAATTATCGTTTATCGAAACACGAATTACGTAATTTTTTCAGTGCGAAACAAATCGATAAAATTTTGTCAAGAACGCCCGAAATTTTGTTGAAAAAAAATTTCGACGATCTAGAATTATTGTACGAATATTTCTATTTCGTAATGGGCGTCGAACCGAAAGTATTGACCAAAATTCGTTGGTTCGATAAAAATTTCGCCTTTATCCGTTTGAGGCATCAATTCGCGTTGAAAACCGGCGCTTTTATACGTTATAACGAGAAAAAACCGGCGTTATCGGCCAAAAGCATAGGATTGGACAAGATTATCGATTCGAAAGTTTGAAAGATTCCAATTTTAAGCTAGAAAATGGTGGTTTTTTGAACGAAAAATGGTTAAATTTGTCAATATTGGTCTAGAATATGCTCATTTTCCAACATAAAATGATAAAAAATGCGTATTTTTGGCTGAAAAAAGTTATTTCTGATTAAAAAAACTCATCGGAAACACTTTCAAAAAATTATTTCTCGATGAAAAAAAACTGAAAAATTCAAATTTTAGGCTAGAAAATGGTGGTTTTTTGAACGAAAAAATGTTAAATTTGTCTATATTGGTCTAGAATGTGCTCATTTTCCAACATAAAATGATAAAAAATGCGTATTTTTAGTCGAAAAAAGTTATTTCTGATTAAAAAAACTCATCGGAAACACTTTCAAAAAATTATTTCTCGATGAAAAAAAACTGAAAAATTCAAATTTTTCTTCAGAAAATGCTGATTTTCGAACAAAAAACATGGTTCAAAATGTCAAATTTCGAACTAAAAATGTTTTAAAATGTCAATTTTCAAGTAGGAAATCGTAGTTTTCGATCAAAAAAACGGTTAATTGTGCCAACTTTCGAACTGAAAATGGTCAAAAATCTTAATTTTGAGCTGGAAAATAGTGATTTTCCAACCAAAAAAGTGGTTAAAAACGACAATTTTCGACTCGAAAATTTTGAACGGAAAGTATTTTAAAATGTCAATTTTTTACTCAAAAATGGTTAAAAATGTCATTTTTCGAACTAAAATGTCCATTTCAGAGTAAAAAATCGTAATTTCGGAACGAAAAATGGTTCAATATGTCAATTTCCAACTAGGAAATCGTGATTTTCGAACGAAAAATTTTAAAAAACGTCAATTTTAAATCAGAAATCGTGATTTTCCGACAAAAAATGATCGAAAATGTCAATTTTTGACTAGAAAATCGTAATTTATACACCAAAAATGGTTAAAAATGTCAACCTCGGACTAGAAAGTCGAGATTTTCGAACGAAAAATGGTTGAAAATTTCGATTTTGGATCAAAAAATAATGATTTTCCAACGGAAAGTGATTGAAAATTCTGATTTTGTATTAAAGTTTCGTGATTTTTTAACAAAAAATGGTTTAAAATGTCAATTTTCGATTAGAAAGATCTGATTTTTTGACGAAACACACTTTAAAATGTCAACTTTCGAACCAAAAATGGTTACAAATCTTAACTTTGGGCTAGAAAATAATGATTTTCGAACGAAACATGGTTGAAAACGACAATTTTTAACTGGAAAATTGTGCTTTTTCAACGAAAAGTCCTTTAAAATGTCTTATTTTTAACCTAAAATGCTTAAAAATATCAATTTTAGACTGTAAAATCGTAATTTTCGAACGAAAAATGATTGAAAGTGTCAATTTTGGAGTAAAAAATCGTGATTTTGGAATCAAAAATGGTTGAATATGTCAAATTTCGAACCAAACATGGTTAAAAATATCAATTTTAGACTAGAAAATCGTAATTTCCTAACGCAAAATAGTTAAAAGCAACAATTTTCGACTAGAAAGTTGTGATTTTCGGACGGAAAGTGCTTTAAAATGTCAAATTTTGAACTAAAAGTGGTTAAAAATGTCAATTTTCGAACTAAAAATGCTTAAAATTTCAAATTTTGACCAGAAAATCCTTGTTTTCGAACCAAAAATAGTTGGAAATGTTCGTTTTGGAGGAGAAAATCGTGATTTTCGAACGAAAAATCGTTTAAAATACCGATTTGGGCTGGAAAATTTCAATTTTTCATCATAGAAAACTGCTTAAAAATGTCAATTTCGGACTAGAAACTCGTGATTTTCGAGAGCAAAAGAGTAGAAATGTGAGTTTTCTAACGAAAAAGGGTCAAAAATAACAATTTTCGAACGAAAAATAGTTAAGAATGTCGGTTTTGGACAAAAAATCATGATTTTCTAAGAAAAAGTGATGAATTATAATTTTAGACTAAAAATTCGTGATTTTTGAAAAACGATAGTTAAATATGTCAATTTTCGACTAGAAAATCGTGATTTCCCAACGAAAAATGATTGAAAATGTCAATTTTGCATCAGAAAATCCTGATTTTCGAATGAAAAATGTCGATATTGGACTAGAATATGATTAAAAATGACAATTTTGAATAAAAAAAATTGTGATTTTCGAACGAAAAGTGTTTGAAGATCTGAATTTTTGACTAGAAAACGCTGATTTTTCAAAACAAAAATCTTCTCGGAAAGGCTTTTTAAAGGTTATTTTCGAATGTAAAAAAGTTAAAAATGCAAATTTTTCCTCAGAAAATGATAATTTTCCGTCAAAAACATTGTTGAAAGTGTCAAATTTTTGAGTGAAAAAATGGATTCTAAAATAAAAGTGGTCAAAAATGCTCTTTTTTTGTGTAGAAAATCATGGTTTTCGTACTAAAATTGACCAATTTTTCCCGGAAGAAAAGTCATTTCAAAAGCCAAAATACAAAAAATTGCGATTTTGGACTAGAAAGTGATGATTTACGAACGAAAAATGGTTGAAAATGCATATTTTTGAATAAAAATGGTGATTTTCGAACAAAAAGAGTGTCGAAATTTCCCATTTCTTGATTAAAAAATTATGATTTTTGTGGAAATACAGGTGCTAAATTCCGATTTTCTTGTTTAGAAAATGATTTTTGAAAAAGAAATACAGTCGAAAATGCTAAATCTTTTTAGAAAATGGTGAATTTTTGAATAGAAATGATGAAAATACAAATTTTATGGCAAAAAGTAATGGTTTTTCAACATGAAATGGGCAAAAATTTCAATTTTTGAGCAGAAAATCATGATTTTTGATTAAAGAAAAACCGAAAAAGTCCATTTTTTTAGAAAATGACGATTTTCGAGCTGATTTTGATGTAGAAAATGATGAATTTCGGATAACCAAGTGTTAAAAATGATGATTTTTTGCTAAAAATAGCCAAAAATTTCCATTTTTTTGCAGAAAATAATGGTTTTTGAACATAAAAAGGGCAAAAATTCTAATTTTTGAGTAGTAAATCGTTTTTTAAAAAGGAAATTATTTAAAATGTTAGTTTTTTGTTAGAAAATCACGATTTCCGAGCTAACTTTAATGTAGAAAATGATGATTTTTGGAATAAAAATTGTCAAAAATGCTAATTTTTGGGCTTTAAAATTATGATTTTTTGCTAAAAATAGTCGAAAATGCCAATTTTTTGGTAGGAAACAATGGTTTTCGAACAAAAAATGGGCAGAGATTCTAATTTTTGATTAGAAAATCGTCATTTTTGAATAAAAAAAGTTGCGAATAAAAAAAGTTGCGAATGAATTTTTTGTCAGAAAATGACTATTTCCGAGCTAATTTTGATGTAGAAAATGAAATTTTTTGGGTGGAAAATTGTCAAAAATGCTAGTTTCTGACTTTAAAATGATGATTTTTTGTCTAAAAATGGTCGAAAATGTTAATTTTTATGTGAAGAAAATGTTATTTTTCAAACAGAAAGTATGCAAAATTTTTCTTCTAGAAAATGGCCATTTCGGTCGAAATTACGCAAATTTCCCTGCAGAAAATGAAGAATTTTCAGAAAAGTGCAATTTTTCAGCTAGAAAACGATAATAATTCGAATATTAATGGCTCGAAATTCTGATTTTTGAGTAGAAAATAGTGTTTTTCTGATCAAAAAATTTCGCATTTTCGGATCAGAGCTAATTTTAATGTAGAAAATGATAAATCTTCAATTAAAATAGTCAAAAATGCTAATTTTCTACTTCAAAATTATGATTTTTTGACTGAAAATGTTCGAAAATGCTAATTTTTTTGGTAGAAAATAATTGTTTTTTAACATAGAATGGGAAAAAATTCCAAATTCTGAGCAGAAAATCGTGATTTTTGAATTAAGAAAAAAGTTGAAAATGTATTTTTTTTGTTAGAAAATCACGATTTCCGAGCTAATTTTGATGCAGAAAATAATAATTTTTCGGTTAAAAATTGTAAAAGATGATAATTTTTGACTGTAAAATTTTTGTGTAGAAAATGATCTTTGAGGAAAAAAGCTAGAAAATGTAAATTTTTCTTTTAGAAAATGGCGATTTTTGGTCGAAAATTTACAATTTTTTGTGCAGAAAATGCAGATTTTTCGCAAAAAAGTTTCATTTTTTAGCCAAAAAATGATAATAATTCGAATATTAGTTGCTTGAAATTTTGATTTTTGTGTCGAATAAGTGTTTTTTTTTAATCAAAAATTTCGAATTTTTAATTATAAAATGTTAATTTTTCTTCAAAAAAAGTAAAAAAATGTCAACATTTTCCATTTTTTAGGATCTGAATTTCGCTCAAAGTTGCAATTGTAGTTTGGACGAATACGAATTTTTTCGACAAATTTCCGAGGAAAAATTCTCCAATTTGGAGGATTTTAAATTAGAAATAGCCAAACATTGCCAACATAAAAGACATTTTCAAGAAAAATATGGTCGAAAAATTGAAGAAAAAACGGAAAAAGAAGATCAGGAAGAAGAGGAGGACGAAGAATTCGATGAAGAAACGGAATTGAGTTTAAAAATTCCGGGTTTCAATAACGATAGACCCGTAAAAGTTAATCCCCAATGGTCGGAGAGGTGGAAAAAATAACTTTTTGGAATAATAAAATTTTTTCATATATTTTTTATTTTTTTTTCTACGGAAAATTTCTATTTAAAATTATTTTTTTTCGAAATATTTTTAATTTTTTCAGTTTTTTTCGACGACTACGACGCATAATTATACAGATTTTTAGTCAAAAATAGCAATTTTACGCCTAAAGATGTAAATTGTGAAAATAAAATCGTAATTTTATAACAAAAAACGATCAAAAATGCCTATTTTTGGTTGAAAAATGTTATTTTCGAAAAGAAAAATGGCTGAAAATGTCATTTTTGGGGTCGAAAATCTTGATTTTTGCACAAAAAATGGTTAAAAATGTCAACTTTAAAATAGAATGTTGTGGTTTTTCGAGCCAAAAATGGTAAAAAATGTTAATTATGGGGTAGAAATTGGTGAATTCTGAATAAAAAATGGTCGAGAATGTCAATTTTGGAGTAGAAATTGACGAATTTTGAACAGAAAATGGTCAAAAATGTCAATTTTGGAGCAGAAAATAGTGAATTTTCAACAAAAAATGCTTCAAAATGTTATTTTTTGAGTAGAAAATGGTGAATTTCGAACGAAAAATGACTGAAGATGTCAAATTTGGAACGAAAAATGGTCAAAAATAAGAAATTTGAGCTTGAAAATCGTGATTTCTGAGCGTTAAAAATTTCAAATTGCATCGAAAAATGTTCATTTTGAAGTAGAAAACGGTTAATCTTGAATGAAAAATGGTAAAAAATGTTAATTTCCAACTTGAAAATCGTGATTTTTGAACGAAAAATGATAAAAATGTCCAATTTTGGTTGAAAAAAATGGTTTTGGAACAGAAAAATGGTTGAAAATGTAAAATTATCAAGAAAAAATGATCAAAAATGTCAATTTTTGATTGAAAAAAAGTAATTTTCGAACAGAAAAATGGTGAAGAATGTCTAATTTCGGACGAATAATTATCAAAAATTTGAATTTTGGGCAAAAAAATTTAAAAGTTATATTTTCGTGCAGAAAATTTTGATTTTTGAAGAGAAAAATATGTCAAATTTTGAACCAAAAATAATTGAAAATTTCAAATTTCGAACGAAAATTGAGGCCAAAGATGTCAATTTTCAAGAAAAAAATGGTTTGAAATGTCAAGTTTTAAACCAAAAATAGTCAAAAATGTGAATTTTCAACCTGAAAATCTTGATTTTCGGACAAAAAATTACTAGGAATGGCAATTTTTGTTTAGAAAATTATGATTTTCTCATGAAAAATTGTGAAAAATGCTTATTTTAGTGAAGAAAATCAAATTTTTCAATGAAGAAATTATGTCTTTCAAACAAACAAAGAATCGAAAATGTAATATTTTTGTTAAAAAATGATAATTTTGGGATGAAAAAAATTCAAAAAATGCTCATGTAAGGCTAAATGATTGTCAAAAAATCGAATTTTCGGGCTAAAAAATTGTGATTTATGGAGAAAAAATTGAAAATGTCATATTTTCGTTTGAAAATGACAATTTTTGAATAAAAAATGGTCGAAATTGCAATTTTTTTGCGATTGATCAAAAATGATCATTTTCGGACAATATTGGGCAAAATTTATTATTTTTGGTTGGAAAATGATGAATTTGATGGCGAATTAAGTTCAAAATTCCAGGTTTCAATAACGATAGACAATGGTCGGAAAGGTGGAACAAATAATCTTTTTATACAATAAAAATTTAAGAAATTAACATAAAAAAATTTCTATTTTACATTATTTTTCTGAAATATTTTATTGACGGGTTCTATTTTCTTCAGTTTTTTTCCGAAGAATCGATCTGAAAACGACGACTACGATACGCACAATCAAATATGGAACGAAAAACGGCCAAATTTTCGACGATGGAAAAATTTTTATTAATCGAATTGGTCGGTCAACATCGCAAATTAATTTTGGCTCGTAATGGTGATCATCAAATTCGACGGGAAAAAAATTTATTATGGGCTGATGTGAGAGGATTTTTTTGGAAATTTTTTCGAATTTTAAATCAATTTTGAAGCATAAAGACTCTGGGCTCAAAAAAATTTAGAAAATTTTCC
The DNA here is from genome assembly GCA_963922205.1 of Romanomermis culicivorax. Classification (NCBI taxonomy): domain Eukaryota; kingdom Metazoa; phylum Nematoda; class Enoplea; order Mermithida; family Mermithidae; genus Romanomermis; species Romanomermis culicivorax. The sequence continues at coordinate 257,010 of CAWUHX010000062.1, forward strand.
AAGCAAAATTTGCATTTTTCCATCAAAAATGTCAATTTCAATCAATTTTCAGGCGTTGAAATTTGAATTTTTTTCAAAAATTTGGAATTTTTCGCTCATCTTATCCTCAAAAATTTATGAATTTATCAAAAAATCCCCTCAATCCTTTCAAAATTTAAAAATTTCCAAAGAAAATTCGAAATTTTGCTCATTTTCGATCGAAAATGCCAATTATATATTAATTGAATTTGAAATTTTATAATCGAATATTAGAAAAATTTCGAATTTTTTCCGAAATTTCAAGATTTGATTATTTTTGAGGTAAAAAGTCGTTTCTTTCTTGTCTATTTCAAATAATCTAGATATTCTAGCGTTAGAAACTTTCCATGCAATAAATATGCTATTTTTTGACTAGAAAATGATTTTCTTACCCAAAAAATGGTAAAAATGCCAATTCTTAACTGAAAAAAGATTTTCGAACGAAAAATAGTCGAAAACATGAATTTTCACTAAAAAAATTGGTATTTTCAGGCAAGAAATGATCAAAAATGCTCATTTATGACTAGAAAATAATGATTTTCGGACAAAAAATTGCGTTAATTTTTTTGTTGAGAATGATTTTAAAACGAAAATGTGGGTTTTTCAAGATTAAAAATTATGATTTCTGATCAAAAAAAAGATCGCAATTTTTCAATTTTTCATTAGAAAAATATGGTTTTCGAATAACAAACGTCAATTCTCTGGTAGAAAGTGACGATTTTCAAGTAAAAATGTCAAAAATGCTAATATTTGACTTTTTTCGAACAAAAAAAGGGTCTAAAATGTCGATTTTTGGGTAGAAATTGATGATTTTCACACAAAAAAGATTGAAAAAGTCAATTTTCAATTATAAAATGATAATTTCTGATCAAAAGTGGTCGAAAATTTTCGTTTCCCATTAGAAGGAAATAACAATATCGTGTATAAAATAAGGATTTTTCGAACAGAAATGATCGACATTTGGTTTTTTTCAGTCGAAAATGTTTATTTTTTGACCAGAAAATGGTGATTTTCCAACAAAAATCGTCAAAAATGCATTTTTTTTGACTTGAAAATTCATGATTTTACAACAAGAAATGCTAAAAATGACAATTTCTGGATGGAAAATAATGATTTTCGAAGAAAAATGGTGGAAAATGCTAATTTTTGAGCCAAAAACGACGATTTCTATGCTGATTGTTATGTGATTTTCAGTCAAAAATATTCGAGATTTACAATTTTTGGTTGGAAAATCATGATTTTTCAGCAAAAAAAAGTTGAAAATGTCAAGCTTATGTTTTAAAATGATGATTTTCGAATTAAAAAATGGGCAGAAATGCTATTTTTAATGTGATTTTCGGACAAAAATGGTAAAAATTGATAATTTTGAATAGAAAATCATGATTTTCGAACAAAAAAGGTCGAAAATGTCAAAGTTTTGTTGGGAAATGATGATTTTCGAATGAAAAAATGGTCAATGGTCAGAAATGCTAATTTTTACGTGATTTTCGAAGAGAAGTGTTCAAAATTTACAATTTTTGGTTGAAAAATTATGATTTTTGAACAGAAAAAAGTCGAAAATGTCAAATTTGTCTTAGAAAACGATGATTTCCGTATAAAAAACTGGTCGAAAGTGCTGATTTTCGACCAGAAAATCATAATTTTTAGATAAGAAAATGGTCAGAAATGTTAATTTTACCGCGATTTTCAGACAAAAATGATCAAATTTACAATTTTTGTTTTTGAAATGGTGGCTTTTGAACAAAAATTGTCATTTTCCAGCAGATTTGTTAGAAAAATCGGTCATTTTTGACAATTTTCGGAAAATAAGCAGTTTTGACCATTTTAGTTGGAAAACTCACCATTTTCTATATAAAAATTTAGATTTTCTGCTATTTCTCATTCGAAAATCATCATATTCTAACTAAAAAATGCCATTTTCCACCAGTTTTGTTGAAAAAATCATTATTTTCAACTAAAAAAATGTTCATTTTTAACATTTTTCTATTGTAAAATCACCATTTTGTAGTAAAAAATGAGCAGTTTTCAAGATTTTTGTCGTGAAAATAGTCATCACATATGCATCAAAAATCAAAATTTTCGACCATTTTTTGACGGTAATTATTACAAAATTATCATTTTTTATTGGAAAAATAAACGTTTTGACTATTTGGGAAAACAATTTTTTACCCAAACCTAATTATTTTTGACATTTTTTTGTTTGAAAATCATCATTAATGAGCATTTCGACTGAAAAAATTGAATTTTTCCATCATTTTTGTTGGAAAAATGAACAGCCTCAGACCTTGGCCTTAGGCTAATTTTCACACAAAAATGGTCAAAATTTACGGAAAAAGTCGGAAATTTCAGATTTATGTTTGAAAATGATGATTTCCTTATTAAAAAAAAGGTCGAAAATGCTGATTTTCGACCAGAGAATCATAATTTCTAGAGAAAAGATGCTTAGAAATGCTAATTTTTACGTGATTTTCAGACGAAAATGGTCGAAATTTACAATTTTTGGTTGGAAAATCATGATTTTTTAACGAAAAAAATTTGAAAATGTCAAATTTGTCTTAGAAAATGATGATTTCCGAATCACAAAATGGTTGAAATTACTGTGTTTTGTTCAGAAAATCGAAATTTTCAGACAAAAATGGTGAGAAATGCTAATTTTCATGTCATTTTCCGACAAAAATGATCAAAATTTACTATTTTTAATTGGAAAGTCATGATTTTTTGACAAAAAAAGTCGAAATTCATATTTTTTGGTTAGGAAACGATGGCTTTTGAACAAAAATAGTCATTTTCCAACAAATTTGTTAGAAGAATCGAGCATTTTTGACAATTTTTTGGTTTGAAAATCACCTCTTTTCGATGAAAAATAGGCAGTTTTGGCCATTTTCATTCGAAAACTCACTATCTTCTATAGAAGAATTTAAATTTTTGATTTAAAAATTTCAGTTTTCCAACAACAAAATGGCATTTTGCACCAGTGTTGTTCGAAAAATCATTATATTTTACTCGAAAAATGCTCATTTTCAAGATTTTTCCGTTCTGAAATCACCATTTTCTTCCAAAAAGTGGCCACTTTTCTACATTTTTGTCGTAAAAATCACCAGTATCTACACAAAAAGTTTAAATTTTTTACCGATTTTGTATTCGTAATTGTTCGAAAGTCATCATTTTCAATGGACAATGTTGACTTTCCGACTATTTTTAATCATCATTTTCTACTCACAAATTGCCATTTTCTACCACTTTTGCTTGGAAAATCACAATTTTTCACTCAAAAATTATTCTTTCCGACCGTTTTTGTTTGAAAATCATCATTTTCTAGTCGAACAATGAGCATTTTCGACTTAAAAAAATGAATTTTTCGATCATTTTTGTTGAAAAATCAACAATTTCTTTGAAAAATTGTCATTTTTGCTTTTTTTCCGGTCAAAAAAATTAAAAAAAAACTTGAAATTTTTTGTTTTATTTTCAGTGCGAAAATTAACTATTCAATTCTTTTTCATTAGTTTTTTTCAAATTTGGGATTAGAAATTCCACTTTTTAAATAAATGCGAAAATTTTTCAAATAAGTTTTACACATTTTAAAAGCTTCATTTCACAAAACAATGATTTTCGTAAATTTTGATAATTTTTCTCTGAAAATCACATAAAAACTAGCATTTCTGACCATTTTTCCAACTAAAATTTATGATTTTCTCGTTTAAAATCAGTAACTTCGACCATTTTTGAATTCGAAAATCATAATTTTCTAAGACAAATTTGACATTTTCGACTTTTTTTGTTCAAAAATTTTCTAACCAAAAATTGTAAATTTTGATCATTTTCCCCTGAAAATCACATAAAAATTAGCATTTCTGACCATTTTCTTGAATAAAAATTTTCTCAGCGAAATTCATCACTTTCTAGAACAAATTTCACATTTCCGAATTTATTTTGTTAAAAAATCATGATTTTCCAATCAAAAATTGTAATTTTCGACCATTTTTCTCTGAAATTACATGAAAATTAGCATTTCGGCCATTTTTCAATTCCGAAATAATCATTTTCAACACACAAATTTGACTTTTTTTTTATTATCAAAAATCATGATTTTAAAAACAAGAATTGCAAATTTCGACTATTTTTGTCTGAAAATCACTTAAAACTTGGCATTTCTCACCATCTTTTGTCTAAAAATGATGATTTTCTGGTCGAAAATCGGCACTTTCGAGCATTTTTTAAAAAAGGAATCATCATTTTCAAACATAAATGTGACGTTTTCGACTTTTTTTTTGTATAAAAATCATCATTTCCCGAGCAAAAATTGTAAATGTTGACCATTTTTGTCTGAAAATTATCCTAGGAGCCTAAACTAATGAGCCTAAGCCAAAGGCTAAACCTAAGCCGGAGTCCAGGACTAAGCCGAAGCCCAAAACTAAGCGAAACAAAAAAAAGCAAAAATGATGATTTTTTTCAAGAAATTGTTCATTTTTCCTAACAAAAATTATCGAAAAATTAAATTTTTTTAGTCGAAAATGCTCATTTTTTGTCTAGAAAATTATGATTTTCAAACAAAAACGGTCAAAAAGCCTTATTTTTGAGTAAAAAATTGTCATTTTCCAACCAAAAGTTGTAGAAAATAGCAATTCGTGAGTAGAAAATGATGATTAAAAATAGTTGGAAAGTCAACATTGTCCATTGAAAATGATGACTTTCGTATAATTACGAATAAAAAATGTCAACTTTTTGCGTACATAATGGTGATTTTTACGACAAAAATGTAGAAAACTGCCCATTTTTCAGTAGAGAATGGTCATTTTAGAACAAAACTAGTGAAAAACTACATTTTTATGATAGAATATCATGATTTTCGAACGAGAAATAATTGAAAATTCAACTTTTTGTATAGAAAATAGTGAGTTTTCGAACGAAAATGGTCAAAAATGCATATTCTACATTCGAAGATAGTGATTTTTAAACCAAAAAATTGTCAGAAATACTCGACTTTTCTAACAAATTTGGTGGAAACTGACAATTTTTGTTCAAAAGTCATCATTTCTCAACCGAAAATTGTAAATTTTGACCATTTTTGTCTCAAAATCACATGATAGTTGACATTTTTGACAATTTTGCTCTAGAAATTTTTAAATTCGGACGTTTTTTTAAATTCGGATGTCATGATTTTGTAACAAGATTTTGATATTTTCGACTTTTTTTTGTTGAAAAATCATGATTTCCCAATCAACATGTAAATTTTGATCATTTTTTTCCTGAAAATCAAAATAAAAATTAGCACTTCTGACCATTAATTATCACTTTCTGGTCAAAAATCAGCAGTTTCGACCATTTTTCCACACGGAAATCATCATTTTCTAAGACAAATTTGACATTTTCGACTTTTTTAAAGTCAAAAATCATGATTTTCCAACCAAAAATTGTAAATTTTGATCATTTTTGTGTGAAAATTAGCCTAAAATGATCAAAATTTACATTTTTTTATTGGAGAATGGTGACTTTTGGACAAAAATTTTACAAATTTTGAAAACTTAATTTTACAAAGCAATGGTTACTCAAATTTTTCCGTCATGGCCCTCAGGCACATTGTGGTCTGGGCTGAGACTTGGGCTAAGGCATAGCCTTGGACCCGAGCTCAACCCTGGATTCAGATTCAGCCTTAGGCTTTGGTGTAGCCATGGGCTAAACTCGAACTTCAGGTTAGGCTTAGTCCTGGACTTGGCTCAACCCTGGGCCTAGGTTTAGCCTTGGGCTGAACATGGACTTAGGCTTAGCCTTGCGCTTAGGGGCCATAAATTGATTAATTCATTTGTAATTAATTATTAATTAATTCATTTTTTGATTAATTATTAATTAGTTCATTTTTTAATTAATTATTAATTCATTTTCATCATTTCCCTCCATTAGATCGCTTCCGAAATAAATAGCCAATTAAATTTGGATCGCGATTCGTCGAGCGTCCGTCGTCTCTGGGAATATTTGGCGTGCCGCGCCCGCCGTGCGGTTTTTTGCCGTCGGAAAAATTACGGTCCGTCGGCGCGTAAATTTTTCGTCAATTTATCGCCGCTTTTACGACGCGTCGCCGACCTTCTATACGAAAATGACGACGAAACGTTGGAATTTCTAAAAAACGACGACGTCGCAGGCGGCGGACGGAAAAGACGCCGCGCGGATACGTCGGCGACGACGTCGCGGGACGAAGCGCCGCCGGCCGTCGAAGAAATTGAGGTCGAAACGGAGGAGCAGGAGGAGGCCGACGACGAAAGTGAGTAAAAATGGAGATTTTACGACCGTCCTGTTTTCCAGTCGAAAATGTTCAGTTCGAAATTTGACATTTTGAAATTTTCTGGTGTAAAATTGATATTTTTAAGCATGTTTAGTTCGAAAATTAACATTTTAAAACCTATTTCTGTTCAAAAATCACGACTTTTTAGTCCAAAATTTGAGTTTCCCATCACTCTTCATTGGAAAATCATCAAGTTTTAGTACAAAATCGAAATTTTAAAGCTTTTTTCGTTCGAAAATTCACATTTTCAACCATTTTCAATTGGAAAATTGACATTTTTCCCTTTTCACGATTTCATAGTCCAAAATTGACATTTTAATCATTTTTCGTCGAAAGATCACGATTTTCTGGTCTGAAATTGATATTTTTAAGCATATTTAGTTCGAAAATTGACATTTTTAATCATTTTTTGTCCAAAAATCACTATTTTCTGATGTAAAATTGATATTTTTAGCATATTTAGTTCGAAAATTGACATTTTAAACCATTTACTGTCGAAAAATCACGATTTTCTAGTCAAAAATTGATATTTTGAAGCATATTTTGTTCGGAAATTAACATTTTTTTCATTACATTTTCATTATTTTTTGACCAAAAACTACGATTTTCTGATGTAAAATTGATATTTTTAAGCTTTTAATATTTTTCCCTTTTTCACGATTTTATAGTCCAAAATTGACATTTTTAATCATTTTTTGTCGAAAAATCACGATTTTCTGGCCTAAAATTGATATTTTTAAGCATGTTTAGTTCGAAATTTGACATTTTGAACAGTTTTTCGTTCGAAAATCACGATTCTCCAGTCCAAAATTGACATTTTAAAACGTTTTCGTTCGAAAATCACAATTTTGTGTAATCGAAAATCGATGTTTTTAATAATTTTTCTATTTAAAAACCAGAATTTTCCAGTCCAAAATTAAGAGTTTGAAGCATTACTGATTCCAAACTCACGATTTTCCAGTCCTAAATTGGCATTTTCAAACATTTTTTCCTACGAAAATTCTCATTGTTTAGTCTAAAATTGACATTTTAAACCAATTTTTGTTCGAAAAATACCATTTTTAGAATTTCTGGTTCAAAACTTGACACTTTGAACCATTTTTCGTTGGAAAATCTGTTCAAAAATCACGACTTTTCAGTCCAAAATTGAAATTTTGTATCTTTTTTCGTTGGAAAATTATCATTTTTCAGTGGAACTCGAAATTTTTAAATGAAGATTTTCGGATAAAAAATTAACATTTCAAATCATTTTTTTCGAAAATCAGGATTTTCTAGTCGAAAATTGACTTTTTAAACCATTTTCCGTTCGAAAAACACGATTCTGCAGTTAAAAATTATTATTTTCAACCATTTTTGTTTCAAAATTTGACATTTTCAACTATGTTTCGTTGTAAAATCCCAATTTTCTAATCGAAAATTGACACTTTCTGTTTCTGTTCAAAAATCACGAATATTTAGTCGAAAAATCAAATGTTTTGTCATTTTTGTCGGAAAATAAATGATTTTTTTGGTCTAAAATCGAAATTTACTATTTTTCGGTCAAAAATGGAAATTTTAAATCCTTCTTGGTTTGAAAATTGACATTTTTACACATTTTTCGCTCGAAAATTCCGATTTTACGGTCAAAAATTGGTATTTTGAACTTGTTTTTTTTTCAATTTACGATTTTGTAGTCCAAAATTGACATTTTCAAGCATTTTTCATTCGAAAAACACTATTTTCTAGACCCATAAGACATTCTAACCATTTTCCGTTCGAAATGAAAATTTTTTATTAAAAAACGACATTTTGAACCGTTATTTTCAAATCACAACTTTCCAGTACAAAATCGATATTTTAAGCAATTTTTCCCTCAAAAAATGACATTTTCTAGTCCGAAATGGAGATTTTCAAAGATTTTTGATTCTGAAATCACGATTTTTCAATTCAAGATTCACGTTTCTAACAATGTCCTAGTCCAAAAATAACATTTTTGATCATTTTTCGTCGGAAAATTGGCATTTTCAAGTATCCTCCCTTCGGAAATCACAATTTTCTGGTCTCAGACTGACATTTTCAACCACTAAACATTTTTCATACACTTTACATACAACTTAAATTGGCTAATCAGAAATGATTAAAAACGCCATATTTCGAACCGAAAATGTTAAAAATGTCAAATTTCGAACGAAAAATGATCAGAAATTTCAATTTTGAACCAGGAAGTTCTGATTCTGGAACAGAAAATGGTTGAAAGTGTTAATTTTCGAACCAAAAATGTCAAATTTTGAACCAAAAATGGAAGAAACGCTAATTTCCAAAAAAATCGTTGAAAATGTCATTATTGGACTAGAAAATCTGTATTTTCGAACCAAAAATGGGTTAAAATGCCAATTTTGGGATAGAAAACCGTGATTTTCAAACCAAAAATGTTTTAAAATGTCAATTCTAGACTGGAAAATAGTGATTTTCGAACGAAAAATAGTAAAATGTGTCAATTTTGTAGTTAAAATCGTTATTTTGGAACCAAATGTCACATTTCGAACCAAACTTGAATGAAAATGTTAATTTTAGACCAGAAAATCCTGATTTTTCGACAAAAATTGATCCAAAATGTTAATTTTGGACTAGAAAATTGTGAAATGGGTAAAAATGTCAATTTTCGAGAAAAAAATTAGAAATGTCAATTTTCGAACGAAAAATGGTTAAATATTTCGATTTTGGACAAAAAATTTAAAATGTCAATTTTTCACTAGAAAATTATGATTCTCGATGGAAAAATAAATTTGAAATGTCAAACTTCTGAACCAAGAATGGTTAAAAACAACAATTTTGGACTTAAAAATCCGTTATTTCTCAATCCAAGACGGCTAAAAATGTATAGCTTCGAACGAAAAATGGTCGAAAATTCCAATTTTGGAGTTGATTTTGGACAGGAAATGTTTGGAAATGGCAAATTTCGAAGGAAAAGTGATCGGACACGCCAATTTTCTCCTTGAAAATCGTGATTTTTAAACGAAAACGGTTTAAATGTCAGATTTCGAACAAAAAATAGCTAATAATGTCGATTTTGGACTAAAAATCGTGATTATTGAACAAAAAATGGTTGAAAATGTCAAATTTCGAGCGAAAAAATGATCAAAAATGTCAATTCAAGACTTGAAAATCATTATTTTTCAACCGAAGACGGCTAAAAATGTTTACCTTCGAACGAAAAATGATCGGAAATTTGAATTTTGGAGTAAAAGTCGTGAAAATGGTTGAAAATGATAAATTTCGAAGGAAAAATGATATCAATTTCGAACTTGAAAATCGTGATTTTTTAACGAAAAACGGTTAAAAATGTCTAATTTCGAAAGAATAATTGTCGAAAATTCCAATTATGGAGTTGAAAATCTTAATTTTTGGACAAGAAATGTTTGAAAATTGCAAATTTCGTAGTTTTGAAACGAAAAATTGTTGAAAATATCAACAACAAAAAAATGGCAATTTCGTAGAAAGAAGGTAAAAAAGGTGAATTTTAAACTAAATTTTTAAAAAATTCGCTTTTCGTGTAGTAAATTTTGATTTTTGAACGAAAAATGGTGGAAGATGATAAATTTCGAAACCATGTCATTTAATGATCATCAAGTCAAATTGAATAAAAAATTCAAATCATGGTTGATTTATGGCCGAGAAATTGTCTTTTAATGATCTCCGTTTGATTTTTTCTAGCTGCGACCGATCACGCTTCAACTTACCGTCAAATCGTCGATTTAAATCGCCAAATTCTTCATCAAAAACGTCAAATAGAAACGGAACGTTGCGACGTCGAACGATTAAAATCGCAAGTCAAATTAGCTCATCAAAATCTGCTCCGATCTCGAACCGCCTTTCAAACGTTGCAAATTTTAAAATTGAATTTCCAAGCCGGAAATCTACAAGCGGCGGCTGCGCGCGAAAAGAAATCGTCGACGGCGCCGTTGCCGTTGGCTAAAACTCCGCCGACGAAACGCGAAGATTTCTACCCGACGGTTGAAGACGAGAATGAATGTGAAAATGAAGATGAATTGTAAAATTTGATTTATTGTTTCAAAAAATGTAAATTTCCGACAAATTTCCTACAATTCTGAAATATCCAATTTTTTCAAAAGGAAAAAGAAAGCAAAATTCAAATTTTTCTTTAGAAAATGGTCATTTTCTATGTCGATTTTCCAGTAGAAAATCAGTATTCGACAAAAAAGTTTAAAAATGTCAAATTTTGGACAAAAAATGATTAAAATGACAATTTTAAACTTGAAAATCGTCATTTTTGAACGAAAAATGGGTGAAATTGTCAAAATTTCGAACGAAAAATGATGGAATAGAAAATGGTGAATTTTTCACATAAAAATTGTTTAAAATGTCAAATATCGAACGAAAAATTGGAAAATTCTAAATTTTAAACCTTAAAACCATTTATTTTAAACGAAAAACGGTTAGAAATTTCGAATTTTGAACAAAAAATGGTCAAGAACGTCAATTCGGCATCAGAAAATAGTGATTTTGAAAAAACTTGTTAAAAACCTCAATTTTGAACTTTATGATTCTTGAACGAAAGATGGTTGACAATTTCAAATTTAAAGATAATGATTTTCGAGCGAAAAATATCATAAAAAGTTTAAATTTTGAACGAAAAATGATCAAAAATATCCATTCTGGAATAGAAAATGGTGAATTTTCCACATAAAATTGTTAAAAATATCCAATTTCGAACAAAAAATTGTTAACATTGTCCATTTTCAACTTGAAAGTCGTGATTTTTAAACAAAAAATGGTTGAAAATATCAAATTTTGGACAAAAAATGGCCAACAATATCAATGCGGGATAAAAAAAATGGTGATTTTGAACAAAGAAATTTTGAAAATCTCAATTTTGAACTTGAAAGTTGTTAATTTTTCAATGATAAATGCTTGAAAATGTTTATTTTAAATTTAAAAATAATGATTATTAAGCGGAAAAAAATCAAAAAAATTTCAAATCTTGAACGAAAATTCGTCAAAGATGTCAATTTTGGTGTAGAAAATTTCAATGTTTTAAACCGAAAATGGTTAACATTGTCGATTTTGGATTCGAAAATTGTAAATTCCAATGGTTAAAATGTCAAATTTCGGACAAAAATTGCTTGAAATGATGATTTTCGAACAGAAAATGTTGTAAATGGCCATTTTTCGTTAGAAAATTATAAATTTCTCAATTCTACGACTGCGGCAGCACCATTGCCGCCCAAAACTCCGCCGACGAAGCGCGAAGATTTCTACCCGACGGTTGAGGATGAAAATGAAGATGAATTGTAAAATTTGATTCATTATTTTACAAAAATGTATATTTTAAACAAATTTTGTACAATTCAGAAGCATCGAAATTCTGATTTTTGAGTAGAAAATAGTGTTTTTCTGATCGAAAAATTTCGTATTTTCGGATCCGACAATTTTTGAATAAAAATCAGAAAAAATTAACAAAATCGTCATTTTCTAACATTTTCATCGAAAAACGCGATTTTCAAATGGAAAAATGTCGATTTTCCGGTAGAAAATCAGTATTCAACAAAAAAGTTTAAAAATGTAAATTTCGAACAAATAATGATCAAAAATGTCAACTTTGGACAAAAAAATGATTAAAATGACAATTTTAAACTTGAAAATCGTGATTTTTGAACGAAAAATGGGTGAAATTGTCAAATTTCGAACGAAAAATAGGAAAATTCTAAATTTTAAACTTTAAAACCATTAATTTTAAACGAAAAACGATTAGAAATTTCGAATTTTGAACATAAAATGGGCAAAAAAAATTTAGAATTTGTTAATTTTCGCTGAATAGAATGAAATAAATTTCAAATTTCGAACGAAAAATAGCTTAAAATATCAAATTTCCAACGAAGATTGGTTAAAGATGTCAATTTCGGTGTAGGAAATTTCAATTTTTTAACCCGAAAATGGTTAAAAATGTTGATTTTGAATTAGAAAATTGCCAGTTTCGAATGAAAAATGGTTGAAATCTCAAATTTCGGATAAAAATTGCTTGAAATGATGATTTTCGAACAGAAAATGGTGTAAATGGCCATTTTTCGTTAAAAAATGATGATTTTCCTAATTCTACGACGAATGTGAAAATAAAGATGAATTGTAAAATTTGATTAATTTTTTTCAAAAAATGTATATTTCAAACAAATTTTCTACAATTCACAAGCCTCGAAATTTTTGTTCTAACCGAAAATTCGAATTTTTCTTCACAAAACCGTTATTTTCCAACAAAAAACGATCAAAAATGCCTATTTATGATTGAGAAACGTGATTTTCAAATAGATAAATGTAGAGTTTCTAGTAGAAAATGGTGAATAATTAATAGAAAAATGTTTAAAAATGTCCGTTTGAACGAAAAATAATCAAAAATGTCAATTCTGGAGTAGAAAAATTTTGAATTTTCCACGTAAAAATTGTTGAAAATGTCAAATATCAAACAAAAAATTGTTAGAATTGACAATTTTCAACTGGAAAATCGCGATTTTTGAAAGAAATGGTTGATAATTTCGAATTTTAAACAAAAAAATGTCGAAAATCGCAATTTTTGAATTCAAAAATAGTAATTTTTGAGCGGAAAATATCGAAGTTTCAAATTTAGAACGGAAAATAATTGAAAATCTGAATTTTAGAGTAAAAAATTGTGATTTTGAAACGAAATAATTGGTCAATTGGGGTGTAGAAAATGTTATTTTTTCGAATCAGAAACGATTAAAAATAGTTGAAAATCGTGAATTTTCAAGAAAAATGTCAAAAATTCAAACAAAAAATGGTTAAAATGGCAATTTTCGGTTGGGAAATGAATATTCCAAAAATATTTATTCAAGTGTAAAAAGAGTGATTTTTGAGCGAAAAACATCAAAAATATTTTGAATTTGGAACGGAAAATAATTCGAAATGTCAAATTTCAAATTTTTCAAAGATATCAATTAAGGTGTAGAAAATTTCAATTCTGTAACCAAAAATGGTTAAAAATGTCGATTGTGGATTCGAAAATTGCGATTTTCGAATGAAAAATGGTTAAAACGTCAAATTTGAGACAAAAAGCGCTCGAAAATTATGATTTTCGAACGGAAAATGGAAATTTTTCGTTAGATAATGATGAATTTCTTAATTCTACGACCGCGGCGGCACTATTGCCGGCTAAAACTCCGCCGACGAAACGCGAAGATTTCTACTCGACTATTGAAGAAGAAATGAATTTGAAAATGAATTGTGAAATTTAATTTATTGTCTCATAAGATTATATTTCAAACAAATTTTGTACAATTCAGAAGGATCGAAAAGGACATTGGCTAAACAGCCGCGCGGCTACTTAGCCAAGTTCGCTATAGAGCCGCGCGGCCGTTTAGCCAAAACATACCTTCTTGGCTAAACAGCCCCGCGGCTTCGACGAGTACAGTTGGCACTTGTGCAGATTAGGGGATATACTGTATTTCTTCCAAATTTGCATTTTTCCGACTAAAATGATGATGCTGATAAGGAATATGTCAATGGTTTTCTAAAAAATCAAATTTCGTGACTGGAATGAGGGTGTCCTATGAAATTGCGCAAAAAGTGCTAATTTGGGAAGATATGCTACACGAAAATTCGCAAAAAGTGCTAATTTGGGAAGATATGCTACACGAACATAATGAGCTGCAGGCTGGCCGGAATGAAATTTTCGTGATCAGCATCATCCTTTTGCCCCTAACTTGATCCCAAATATGTAAATTATGAGAAAATGACCAGGATATTTGTTTCCGGGCAAAGTATTTCAAGTTATGAGAAACTAACGACATATATCCATAATCAGCATGATCGCTGTACTCGGAAATATGAAAATTTCGCACCTTTCAACCTACACAAGTGCCGGTCGAAGCCGTATGACCGCTTAGCCAAAACTTTCAGTTTGGATAAACAGCCGCGCAGCTGTTTGCTATAATGTGGACCCACATGTATGTTGAACTCATCCTGCTCTACTTGAAAAGCTCACATCTAATGTTTTGGTGACTTTAACGCCAAATCAAACAACGTGGAACCACATCGTAAAAATTCAAGTATAATTTAAATACATAACCTGAATCTTAATTCCCACCGAATACTCGCAACCTTTCTGTACAAATGGTGGCCCTTAAAAGGGCCGTTGGGTTTAAAATCGATGATACAATTTAAATCGCGGCGTCTAACGTCGTGTCTGCAAATCCGGCGCCCAATTTTCAACGATCAATAAAATTGACAAACGCCTATTTGGCGCTCGTATATTTCGTAACGGCTTTGGTGCCTTCGGAAACGGCGTGTTTGGCCAATTCGCCGGGCAACAATAGACGGACGGCCGTTTGGATTTCGCGGCTACTGATCGTATGACGTTTGTTGTAGTGGGCCAAACGCGAAGCTTCGGCGGCGATACGTTCGAAAATGTCGTTGACGAACGAGTTCATAATCGACATAGCTTTCGAGCTGACGCCGGTGTCCGGGTGGACTTGTTTCAAAACCTTGAAAATGAGGAAGAACATCAAAATTTCTCAGGAATCCTGTTCAAAATCGGGGAAAATCACACAATTTTGACGGAATGCGAGCGAAAACAGAAATTGTAAACTGGAAATTTCATGGTAATGTTCCCAACTTTAAACTCATTCTGTACATGTACAGAAATTTTTCTGGAAATTGGTTGTGTAATACTTCTTCGTAAAATGTAGGTCGAGTGACAAATTTTCCTCAAAAGCGCATCAAAAAAGTGTAAACTGATAATCGGTTGGAAAATAAATCTAGTTTACACTCACTTTGTAAATATAAGTCGAGTAGCTTTCCTTTCGCTTTCGTTTCTTCTTCTTGTCACCGCTGCGCGCGGCTTTTTGGGCTTTGCCGGCTTTCTTGGCTCCTTTGGCGCTAACGACTTTGGGAGGCATGGCTTGACAACTTACGCAAATTTGGTAACACTTTCGACGCACAAAACGCTACGAGAATGATGAAAAGTGCGCAACCAGCATTTATATAGGTCGGAAATTTTTTTTCAACGACCGCTGCGAAATTCACCATCGACGAATCAAAACGCGTTGTGTGTTATTCCGCAGCGGTCGTTGAACGGCGGGACTATTTTCGACGAATCGAAAAAAGGGGCGGGGCCAATATCGATTTTTGGTCATTTTGAGATTTTTGTAAAGTTGCATGGTGGCGTTGCAGTTTAAATTTTATGTAAATGATCGTTTTATGCTCGGAATTGATGGGACTTTTATTGTCTGGCGACTCTAGATTTTTATATTTTTCGATTATTCGGGATAACGTGACTCCTAATTCGGATTATATGAAAATTTTTTAATTGAAATTCGTTAATTAATTGATTGTTAGTTAATTTTCGGAGATCTAGGCCATATTTGGATTATCAAGAATTACCAAAATTCTACAGTGAACCGACATTTTTTCCATACCTGAACATCCAAATTTGGTTTATTTATCGAAAAATCACAACGGATAGGAATCTAACAATTTGGCGATAGAACGTAAATTATATATATAAAGCGCGCCGATAAATCAAAGAGATCCAGCAAATCACACCCATTTCACCTGGAATATAGCGAAGAGAGAGGAAAATCACAATTTTCTTAAGCGTTGTATCGGACGACGTTGGCTTGAAAGGCTACCGTAATTGGCTCCTTAATTAATTAATTAGTCGATTAATTAGCGAATTTTAATTTCGCACAATTGCTTACGTCGGTTTTAATTTCGAAATGAAAATCCAATTTATTCATTCCGTACGATACGTTGAACCATAATATATCTTTGGTGAACTAAAAAAATAGAAGTTTCGAAATTAAGCATCAAATATTTTTTAAATAGTGGAAAAAAGTCTAAAAATCACTCGAAATTTTATAAAAATTGACGAATGTTCATATTTATATAGAAAGTAGCTAAATTTCGAGATCTGAAACAAATTAGGGAGAAAAAAATGCTCGAAATTCAAAAATTCAGCGTCGAATTTTCATTTAGGCATCGAAAACCATCAAAAATTCGTAGATTTTCTTTTAAATTATCCGAAATTTAGCATCAAAAATTAATTTTCTTCTCCTCTAAAACAGTTAAATTTGTGAATTTTTCATTCAACATTACGTTTTTTGCGTCCAAAACTGTAAATTTCGAGCATTTCACATCGAGAATTTAAATTTTCGGTGTAAAATGAGCAAAAAAATGTAAACATAATAAAATTTGCTCATTTCGTCCAAACTAAAAACAAAATATGTCTTTTTCGGGTTTAAAAATTTAAAAGAAATCGAATATTCACCTTCGAAACCGCTTCCAAACGGACGCCGTTCAAAAAAACGTCGGCGTTTAGAAAATTTTTCGTCGGCGAAAATTTCGTACCGTTTCCGGCCGCGTTGTTTTCGGCGACGGCTAAAAATAGCCAAGGCGCGTAATCTGATAGGAAAAAAATCGATAAAAAAGCAAAAAAAATTGGATAAAAAAATAAAATATGGATGAAAAATTAAAAAAAGTTGATGGAAAACGAAAAAAATCGATAAAAACAAAAAAAATCGGTATCAAAAACCAAAAAATCAGTTTAAAACAAAAAATTGATGAAAAACTAAAACATCGACAAAAAACGAAAAAAATCGATGAAAAACAAAGGAAGATCGATCAAAAACACTAAAAACGATGAAAACAAGAAAAATCGATAGAAAAAAAACAATGAAGAAAAATCGACAAAAAAACGATGAAAAACAAAAAATCGACAGAAAACGATGAAAAACAAAAACATTCGATGAAAGACAAAAAAATTTGATGAAGAACAAAAAAATCGATAATTCGGACCCGGGTTCGGAAAATTGCAATGATCGGATTCGGATCCGGACAGCTCTAATGATCGATCGGATCCGGGTCCGGATTTAGGAGTCCGAATCCGGAAAATTGCGATGACCGGATCTGGAAAATCATAGTGATCGGATTCGAAACATTGCAGTTGTCGGATTCGAATTGGGAAAATTTCGGTTCCGGTTCCGAACCGAAAAAGTTGCACTCATCGGGTCCGGATGCCGAAAATTTCACTGATCGCATCCGGATCCTGATAATTCTATTGATCGGATCCGGATCCAATTGAGGCGATGGGAGTCGGATCAGGAAAGATTTAGTTATCGGATTTGGATTCCAAAAATCTCAGCGATCGGGTCTAGATCCGAGAAGTTGCAGCAATCGGATCAGGATACCGAAAATTTCACTGATCCTGATAATTCTATTGATCAGATCCGAATCCGGAAAATTTCACTAATCGGATCCAAGTCCGGAAAATTGATGATCGATCGGATCCGGAAAGTTTCAATGATCAGATCGGACCCGGATATCCGAATCCGGGAAAATAAATACAGTTATCGGATCCGAAAGTGTGAAGCTATTGGATCCGGTTTCGGATTCAAAAAAGTTGAAGTTATCGGATCCAGAATCCGGAAACTTTAGTGGTCGCATCGGGATCAAGAAAATTGCAATGATCGGATTCGGGTCCGGAAATTTGGACTTATCGGATCCGGAAACTTTAGTGGTCGGATCGGAATTTAGAAAATTGGAGTGATCAGATCCGGATCTGGAAAAATGATATGATCGGATGCTGATCTAAAAAACTTGAAGTTATCAGATCCGGAAAATTTTGTGGTCGGACCCGGATGGAGAAAAATTTAGTGGTCGGATCCGTATCCAAAAATTTGAAGTTATTGGATCCGGAATCCGGAAACTGTAGTGGTCGGATCCGGATACAGGAAAAATTCAGTGATCGGATCTGCATACGGAAAATTGCTATGATCATTCGTATGCATGCAAAAATTTGAAGTTACCGCATCCGGACACAGAAAAATTCAGTGATCGGAATCGGATCCGGATCAAGAAAGTTGCAGTTACCGGACCCGGATTCCGAAAATAATGTTGATTGGATCCGGATTTTAGAAATTAGAGCGATCAGATCCGAATCCGGAAAATTGCTATGATCGGATTCGGATCCAAATATTTGAAGTTATCGGGCCCGGAATCCGGAAACTTCAGTGGTCGGATGGGAAAAATTGCTATGATCGGATTCGGATAGACAAATTTGAATTTATCGGTCCGGAATTCGGAAACTTCAAGGATCGGATCGGGAAAATTGCTAATATCGGATTCGGATACAAAAATTCAAAGTAATCGGATCCAGAAATCCAGTGATCGGATGCATATGCAGAACAAAAATTCAGTGGTCGGATCCGGAAATCCGGCGATCGGATCCAAAAATTTGAAATTATCAGATTCGGAAATCCAGTGATCGGATGCGGATACAAAAAAATTCAGTGATCGGATCCGAAAATCCAGCGATCGGATCCGGATGAATGGTCGGATCAGGAAAATTGCGATCGGATAGGGATACGGAAAAATTCAATGATCGGATCTGGATCCGGAAAATTGCTATTCGAATCCAAAAATTTGAAGTTATCGGATCCGGAAAATTGCTATGACCGGATTCGTATCCAAAAATTTGAAGTTATCGGATCCGAAAATCCAGTGATCGGATGCGGATACAGAAAAATTCAATGATTGGATCCGGACAATAGCTATGACCGGATTCGGATCCAAAAATTTGAAGTTATCAGATTTGGAAATCCAGTGATCGGACCCGGATCCAAAAAATTTGAAGTTATCACATTCCGAATCCGGAAACTTAATTAGTCGCATACGGATTTAAAAAATTAGACTGATCAGATCCGAATCCCGAAAATTCGATGATCGAATCCGGATCTAGAAAATTTCAATAATCGGAATCGGATCAAAAAAGTTGCAATTACCGGATCCGGATTCCGAATCAGATCCGGATCCCATACCATTGCATATACATATATTACATACTTTCAGGCACCCAAATATCCGAAATTTTAAATTGTACCGACAAATAATCCGAACTTTTGTTATTCAATTTGTGGTAACGTAGTTGTAAAATTTGTACATTTTTCGACAATGCATATTTCATATCGAACGTTTGTTTAAAATAAAGATGAAAATTTTGTTCCAATCTGTAAACAAAAAAAAACAACTTTACAAAATTGAGTCACGTGACGAAAAATGCAACAAAAAAAAATTCCGAAACTTTACACTAAGCCGAAAAAATTTCAAAATTCAGATTTTACATCAAATTTTATAACTTTTCGAGCAAAAAAATTTTTTTTCTCAACTTTACAACACTAAAATTGAGGAATTTTCCAAAATTTTGAACTACATTCGCAAGAAAAAACGTCAAATGTTACTATATTTTAACGCTGAAATTTTACAACATTTGGCGCAATATTTGAATTTTACACAAAATTTTTGGCGAAATTCAACTTTTTCTCTCAAAATTCAAAAGCGTAAAATTCGAATTTCGTCGTCATCTAAAATTCTAACCTCGTTTGATATTGGTCGAAGAAGCGAAACAACAAATTTTCACGGCCCGTTTCGCGGACGACGGTGCCTATTTTTTGACCGTAAACGTTCCTGGCGTAAAGATTGCCGAATCCGCGATCCAACAATAAATCTAAAATATCGCAAATTTTCTCCGCCGGGCAATACCTTACGGCCTTGAAAAAATTAATTAATAATTAATTAATCAGAATCTTAACATGTATCTTACAACTTTTCCACAAAAAAAAATTGCCGACTTAATTAATTATCGTTCTTGAAAGGACCAAAATAGTTAATTAACCACTAATTAGCTTAATTAATTAACCACAATCAATGCATAACGCCAGTTCATCAAGCCCCAATTAGCACAATGGTAAATTTTACATCATCTTTACAGTTGAAGCTGAATTAATTAAAATTAGCTAATCATCATCTTAGCATGCATATCTTAAGACATTCAAGTCAATTGACCTAATTAATTACCGTTCTTGAAACGCCCAAAACAGTTAATTAACCACTAATTAGCTTAATTAATTAACCACAATCGATGCATAACGCCAGTTCATCAAGCCCTAATTAGCCCAATGGTAAATTTTACATCATCTTTACAGTTTAAGCTGAATTAATTAAAATTAGCTAATCATCATCTTAGCAATTGACCTAATTAATTATCGTTCTTGAAACGTCCAAAACAGTTAATCAACCACTAATTAGCTTAATTAATTAACCACAATCAATGCGTAACGCCAGTTCATCAAGCCCTAATTAGCCCAATGGTACATCATCTTTACAGTTTAAGCTGAATTAATTAAAGTTAGCTAATCATCATCTTAGCAATTGACCTAATTAATTATCGTTCTTGAAACGTCCAAAACAGTTAATTAACCAGAAATTAGCTTAATTAATTAACCACAATCAATGCATAACGCCAGTTCATCAAGCCCTAATTAGCCCAATGGTAAATTTTACATCATCTTTACAGTTTAAGCTGAATTAATTAAAATTAGCTAATTATCATCTTAGCATGCATATCTTAAGGCGTTTGAGTCAATTGACCTAATTAATTATCGTTCCTGAAACATCCAAAACAGTTAATTAACCACTAATTAGCACTAAATAACACTAAATCATTAAGCCCTAATTAGCCCAATTGTGAACTTTACATCATCTTTGCAGCTTGAGCTGAATTAATCTAGCGCTAATTAGCCAATCATTATCTTATCATGCGTATCTTAAGATTTTTCGAGAAATATTCAATTAAATTAATTATTTAACGTTCTTGAGACAGGAAAAATAATTAACTATTAATTAGCTCAATTAATCACCCACATACAACAGACTACGGCTTAAAATTAGAAAAAAACTATTAATTAAGCCCTAATTAGGCTTATTGTAAACTTTATACATCATATTTACAGTTTGAGCTGAATTAATTGAGCGTTAATTAGCTAATCACCACCTAAGCATGTGTATCTTAAAGTATTCCGGGAAAAATTTAATTACGTTAATTAATTGTGGTTCTTGAGACCTAAAAAAAGTTAATTAATCACGAATTAGCTCAATGAATCAACCACAAACAATGTTGTAGGGCTTAAACTCATAAAGCCCTAATTACCCTAAAATTACATCATCTTCACAGTTGGAGCTTAATTAACGAAGCCCTAATTAGCTAATTAAATTTTCATGAACAAAGTTTTTTGTATCTTACCGCTTAAATTATATAACAAGAAAAATTATGTGGTAATTAATTAGGTTAATTAATGAGCATCTATTTTTGTATTTTACGGCTCAAAATTTCCGAAAAATTACAAATTAATTTGATTAATCAATATTGAGAATGCATTCTATTATCTTAAATCTGCTGAAAAGTACATTACTTAACTAATACTGTTAAGGATGCATTTTCATATTTTGTGACTCAAAATATACGAAAAACGTTTAAGAATCACTAATTAACTTGATTAATTGCTAAAAAGACAGAATTTTCGTATCTTGAAATCTTCGAAAAGACGTTCATGAATAACTAAATTAATTATATTAGCTAGCTTAATTAATTAAATCTCAAAATATTATCAAGCCATATAATTACACAGATTAATCACTGTAAACATATATTTTCGTATATCATACAGTTTGAAGTCCGAGAGGAAGCATTAATTAAGCGCTAATTAGTTCGATAAATTTGCATAATCAAAGTTTTTCCGTATATTACGACTAGAAACTGCTTCAAAATTCGCTCTAATTAGCCTAATTAACCTACGTGAATAATCTACTAATCTTACCGTTCGAAATTTTGAAAAGGCGCTAATTAGCCTAATTAACAAAATTAATTAATGATTATAATGATGAGTTTTAATATGTAGGCTCGAAATTTTCGAAAAAGCTAATTATGCGATTAATTAATTACAGTAAATCATGTATTATTAGATATTAATATCATCGAAAAGTTAACGAACTACTAATTTGCTTAATTAATTACTATGAACGCATTTTGTAGTGTTACAGTTTTAAACTCTCGAAACAAATTAATAGAGCTCTTGTAATTGTAGGTTAATTAATTAATCAACAACAATGCATTTTGTTACCTAATGGTTAAAAATTTGGAATAATTCAACAGGTCCTAATTAGCATAATTAATGATTCTCAAGGCAACCCAAATTAAGGCTAATTAGCTCAAAAAATATCCTAAACGTTAATGAGCTACTATACTAATTAGCTTATGTAATTAATTAATGTTGTTAAAAATACAATTACATATGTAAATCCATAAACCATTAATTGTATATAGCCTAACTGATAAATCACAAACAATACTAATTTCGTCTATTAAGGCTATAAAGTTAAAAAAAACTTTATAGCACTAATTAGCTTAATTAATAAACTGGAAAAATAATTTTCCTTTACAACACAAACTGGAAAAGCTTTTATTAAGCCTTAATTTGTCTAATTAATCGTTATTGTATTAAAGTTGAAGATTTTCAAGAAAAGCTAAATTAAACGCTAATTAGCTAAGATAAAAAACGTGTTTTTTAGTGTTAGGGCTCAAAATGTGTTGAAAAATTAATAAATCATTAATTAACTTAATTATCGTACATTAAAAATTTTCTTCACGGCTAATTGGCTAAATTAATCACGCATTTAATAAGCTTCATTAACCAACTTAAAAACACGTTTTTGTACTTAAAACTTCCAAGAAAAGTTAATAATTAATTAAAAATTACCCCAAAAATTTTAATTATAAGCGTTAATTAATCTCAATTAATTACCGTAAATAAGGCATTTTCGTTCATATTATTCAATAAATTCGGATCGGCTCCGTTTTTTAATAAAATTTCCGTCTGGCAAATATGACCCTGTTAAAAGAGGGAAAAAATAGAAATTATGCAAATTTTTTTAAATTTTGAAATTTATACGTTGCGGACGGCGATCGATAAAGCCGTTTGGCCGACGCCATCTTGCCTATTGACCGAACATCCTTTGGTAATTAAAGTGGATAATAGGCGGCATCGAACGTGATTTTGACTTGAACAAGGCGTCGAACAACAAATGGCCAAGGCGTTTTTATCTAGAAAAAAAAGAAAAAATAAATAAAACAAAAAAAATTGATGTGTCGAAAAAGAAAAATTTAGGATTCGGATCAAAATTATGCAAATTGGGTATCAAACGATAGATCTCGTCGAAAAAATCACAAAAATGTAATTTTCAGGATTATACGATCATTTTTCGAAAAGTTATATGAAAAGTTCAAATTTTTAAAGATTTTTGAACCTGCAAATCCATGCTTCAGATTCGGATAACATCGCACTTGATCATAATTATGCAAATTTGGTATCGAAAGATAGATCTTATCGAGACGATCTCAAAAACATATTTTTCAGGATTCCAAGACGATTTTTGACTGAGTTATAAGCAATTTTCGAATTTTTTACAAATTTTGAAGCTGCAAATCCATGTTTCAAATTTAGATAACATAACATTTAGTCATAATTATGCAAATTTAGTATCAAAAGATAGATCTCAATTTTCGAAATCCTACGACGACTTTTGAAGGAGTTATATGGAAATTTCCAATTTTTCACAATTTTTCAACCAGCAAATCGACGTTTCAGAATTAGACAACAACAACTTTAGTCAAAATTATGCAAATTTGGTATCAAACGATAGGTCTCGTCAAAACGATTTCAAAAATATAAGCTTCGAAATTCCACGAGGATTTTTGACTGAGTTATAAGCAATTTTCCAATTTTAAACGATTTTTGAACCTGCAAATCAATGTTTCAAATTCGGATAACATCGCATTTAGTCATAATTATGCAAATTTGGCATCTTTCAGAATTCCAAGACGATTTTTGACTGAGTTATAAGCAATTCTCGAATTTTTTACAAATTTTGAATCTGCAAATCCATGTTTGAAATTTGGATAACATAACATTTGGTCATAATTATGCAAATTTGGTATCAAAAGATAGATCTCGTCGAGACGATCTCAAAAATATAATTTTCGAAATTCTATGGCGATTTTTCACGGATTTATGAGAAAATTTCCAATTGTTTACAATTTTTGAACCAACAAATCGATGTTTCAAATTTACATAACATTACATTTACATTAATAATTATGCAAATTTGATATCAAAAGATAGATCTCGTCGAGACGATCTCAAAAATATAATTTTCGAAATTCTATGGCGATTTGTCACGGATTTATGAGAAAATTTTCAATTTTTTACAATTTTCGAACCAACAAATCGATGTTTCAAATTTACGTAACATCACATTTACAGTAATTATTATGCAAATTTGATATGAAAAGATAGACCTCAATGAGACGATATGAAAAATATAATTTTCAAAATTCTACGATAATTTTTTACGGAGTTATGAGAAAATTTCCAATTTTTTACAATTTCCGAACCAACCAATCGATGTTTCAAATTTACATAACATCACATTTACGGTAATAATTATGCAAATTTGATATCAAAAGATAGATCTCAATGAGACGATATCAAAAATATAATTTTCGGAATTTCACGACCATTTTTCACAGAGTTATAGGCCATTTTATAATTTTTTACAATTTCTGAACCTGCAAATCCATGTTTCAAATTTGGATAACATCATATTTAGTCATAATAAAGCAAATTTGGTATCAAAAGATAGATCTCAATGAGACGATGTCAAAAATATAATTTTCAAAATTCTACGATCATTTTTTACGAAGTTATGAGAAAATTTCCAATTTTTTACAATTTTTGAACCTGCAAATCCATGTTTCAAATTTGGATAAAATCAAATTTAGTCATAATTATGCAAATTTGGTATGAAAAGATAGATCTCAACGAGACGATTTCAAAAATATATTTTTCAAAATTCTACGGCGATTTTTCGCAGAGTTATAGGAAAATTTTCAATTTTTTACAAATTTAGACATCAAAATTTATAAAATTTGAGACTAACCATTTGGCAAAAAGCCAGTAAATTTGAAAAAATCGGGTATCAAATGATAAATATCGTGGGTAAAAATTCAAAATTTAAATTTAATTCAATTTAATTGAATTTTATTTTTCAATTTCTTTTTATCAAAATTCAATTTTTTTACAATATATTTTTTTTAAATTAAAATTCATTTTCGATAATTTTTTATTTTATTTTTTTGTTTTTGAAAGCCAAAATTAAAGCTTCAAAATTTCAATCATTACTAAAATATGGCGACAAAACAATTAAAAAACTTACCATCAAAAGAAAAATTGACGTCCAAATTCGGCGAATCGTCGAGTAAATTTTTTAAATCGTCGAAATTACCGTTTAATAAATATTGACGAAATTTAAAATTTAAATTTCCTGATTTTTCGTCTTTTAAGATCGACAAATTTTTGGTCAAAAATTGGTCCAAATTCTATTTAAAAAAATATAAATAATATTGTTATTGATCTTACTGTAATTGATAAGAGTTGTATCGGGCAGAATATTTTGAAAATATCGGCTCCGGAACCGGGTCCGAAATTCCAAGAATATCGGATTCGGATCCGGATCCAAAATTTCCTAGATATTGGATTCGGTTCCGGGTCCCAAATTTAAAGAATATCGGGTTCGGGTCCGGGTCCAGAATTCAGAGAATATCGGATTCGGAGCCAAAATTTCAAGAATATCGGGTTCGGGTCCGAGCCCCCAATTTCAAAAATATTGGGTTTGGGTCCGAGTCCAGAAATTTCAAGATTATCGGGTTCCGGCAAGGGTAGAATATAAAATTCAAATTCGGTATGAAATTTCAAGAATATCGGGCTAATTTTCAAAATTTTAAAAACATAGGGTTTGGGTCCGGATCTAAAATGTCAACAATATGAGATTCATCTTCAAAATCTCAAGAATATCGGGTTCTGGTCCAGGTCCTGAATGTCAAGAATATCTGGTTCGGATACAAAATTTCAAGAATTAGGATTCGGATTTGGTTCAAAATTTCAAGAATATCGGGTTTCGGTCCGAGTCTTAAATTTCAAGAATATAGGATTCGGATTTGGTACGAACTTTCAAGAGTATTGGCTTCGGATCTGGATCCAAAATTTCAAGAATATCAGGTTCCGGTCCGGCTCCTAAATTTCAAGGATATCCGGTTCGGATCCGAAATTTCAAGAATATGGAATTCGGATTAGAAATTACAAGAATATAAAATTCGGATTCATTACAAAATTTCAAGAATATCGGGTTCGGATTCGGATCTGAAATTTCAAAAATATAGGATTCGGATTGGGTACCAAATTTCAAGAATATTTGGTCCGGGTCTGGATCCAAAATTTCAAGAATATAAGATTCGGATTCAAAATTTCAAGAATATCGGGTTCATTTTGAAAATTTCAAGAATATCGGCTTCGGGTTCAAAATTTCAAGAATATCGGGTCCTGGTTCGGATCGGAAATTTCAAGAATATCGGGTTCAGGTCAGGGTCCAAAATTTTAAGAATATCGGATCCAGATGGGAAATTTCAAGAATACCGATGCGGGTCAGGCTCCAAAATTTCAGGAAAATCGAATCCGGATACAACTAAACGGTCCGGTTATTTCGGGTCTCATTCCGGCTCCGGGTGTTGGGTACATTTCTTTACTGTAATGAAAGAAAAAAACAAACTCACTCTCAAATCCGAACAAAATTCTTCGTAATTTTGTAAATTCTAAAATTCAAAAAATTAAAAAAAATTCAAAAAATCGTCCCGCCTTACCGACAACGTCAAATCTTGGCAAAAATTGACATCGTCTCGTTCGTTTTCTACTAAACATCGCATGGCTAATTGAACGGGCGATTGGTGATTTTTTCGGGATTTTTCACGTAATCGATCGCCCAATCGATCTAAAATCGATAAATCGGCGATGATATCGTTAATTAAGTGATTCAATTTTTGATCCTCGACCGAAAATCCATCGACCATATCGTCGTCGTTGTCGTCGGCGAATGGATTTTTGACCAATAAAATTTTACAACTCTGATCGTCGTTGGGAAAACCTGAAAAATTCTGAATATTTTTGAACTTCTGGCTTCAAAATTCAAATTTTGATTCGCAAGATCTCGCTCAAAAAAAAGACATACAGTAATAAAACTGGTATTTTCGGAAAGAACTCGACGAGACCTACCGATTGATATCAATTTTGAATAGAAATTATGGGAAAACAGACTCAAAAATCACTGAATTCCGAAAAATTCAAGTTTTGAACCTTTAGTTTCAAGTTTCAAATTTTGATGTGCAAGATCTCGCTCAAAAATAGACATACAGTAATCCGAATGATATGTTCGGAAAGAACTCGACGAGACCCACCGATTGATATCAATTTTGAATAGAAATTATGGAAAATCGGGTTCAAAAATCACTAAAAATACTTTTTCCTGCAAAAAATTAAAATGTTGAACCTCCAGTTTCACGTTTCAAATTTTGATTCGTAAGATCTCGCTCAAAATTAGACTAAAAGTAAATGAAATTGATATTTTCGGAACGAACTCGACGAGACCTACCGATTGATACCAAATTTGAAAAGAAATTAAAGAAAATCAGATTCAAAAAACTACTAAAACACTTTTTTTTGGAAAAAATTCAAGTTTTGAACCTTCAGTTTCAAGTTTTGATTTGCAAGATCTGGCTCAAAAATAGACATACAATAACCAGAATGATATTTTCCGGAAGAGCCCAACGAGACCTACCGATTGATACCGAATTTGAATAGAAATTAAAGAAAATCAGATTCAAAAACCACTGAAACACTTTTTTTTGGAAAAAATTCAAGTTTTGAACCTTCAGTTTCAAATTTTGATTTGCAAGATCTAGCTCAAAAGTAGGCATAGATTGACGAAAATTATATTTTCGGAAAGAGCTCAACGAGATCTACCGATTGATACCAAATTTGAATAGAAATTAAAGAAAATCAGATTCAAAAACCACTAAAACACTTTTTTTGGAAAAAATTCAAGTTTTGAACCTTCAGTTTCAAATTTTAATTTGCAAGATCTAGCTCAAAAGTAGGCATAGATTAACGAAAATTATATTTTCGGAAAGAGCTCAACGAGACCTACCGATTGATACCAAATTTGAATAGAAATTAAAGAAAATCAGATTCAAAAAACTACTAAAACACTTTTTTTTGGAAAAAATTCAAGTTTTGAACCTTCAGTTTCAAATTTTGATTTGCAAGATCTAGCTCAAAAGTAGGCATAGATTGACGAAAATTATATTTTCGGAAAGAGCTCAACGAGATCTACCGATTGATACCAAATTTGAATAGAAATTAAAGAAAATCAGATTCAAAAACCACTAAAACACTTTTTTTGGAAAAAATTCAAGTTTTGAACCTTCAGTTTCAAATTTTAATTTGCAAGATCTAGCTCAAAAGTAGGCATAGATTAACGAAAATTATATTTTCGGAAAGAGCTCAACGAGACCTACCGATTGATACCAAATTTGAATAGAAATTAAAGAAAATCAGATTCAAAAAACTACTAAAACACTTTTTTTTGGAAAAAATTCAAGTTTTGAACCTTCAGTTTCAAATTTTGATTTGCAAGATCTAGCTCAAAAATAGGCATAGATTAACGAAAATTATATTTTCGGAAAGAGCTCAACGAGATCTACCGATTGATACCAAATTTGAATAGAAATTAAAGAAAATCAGATTCAAAAACCACTAAAACACTTTTTTTGGAAAAAATTCAAGTTTTGAACCTTCAGTTTCAAATTTTGATTTGCAAGATCTAGCTCAAAAGTAGGCATAGATTAACGAAAATTATATTTTCGGAAAGAGCTCAACGAGACCTACCGATTGATACCGAATTTGAATAGAAATTAAAGATAATCAGATTCAAAAACCACTAAAACACTTTTTTTGGAAAAAATTCAAGTTTTGAACCTTCAGTTTCAAATTTTGATTTGCAAGATCTAGCTCAAAAGTAGGCATAGATTAACGAAAATTATATTTTCGGAAAGAGCTCAACGAGATCTACCGATTGATACCAAATTTGAATAGAAATTAAAGAAAATCAGATTCAAAAACCACTAAAACACTTTTTTTGGAAAAAATTCAAGTTTTGAACCTTCAGTTTCAAATTTTGATTTGCAAGATCTAGCTCAAAAGTAGGCATAGATTAACGAAAATTATATTTTCGGAAAGAGCTCAACGAGACCTACCGATTGATACCAAATTTGAATAGAAATTAAAGAAAATCAGATTCAAAAAACTACTAAAACACTTTTTTTTGGAAAAAATTCAAGTTTTGAACCTTCAGTTTCAAATTTTGATTTGCAAGATCTAGCTCAAAAGTAGGCATAGATTAACGAAAATTATATTTTCGGAAAGAGCTCAACGAGACCTACCGATTGATACCGAATTTGAATAGAAATTAAAGAAAATCAGATTCAAAAACCACTAAAACACTTTTTTTGGAAAAAATTCAAGTTTTGAACCTTCAGTTTCAAATTTTGATTTGCAAGATCTAGCTCAAAAGTAGGCATAGATTGACGAAAATTATATTTTCGGAAAGAACTCAACGAGATCTATCGATTGATACCTAATTTGAATACAAAATATGGAAAATCAGAGTGAAAAACAACTAAAACACTTTTTTTGGAAAAAATTCAAATTTCGAACCTTTAGTAGTTTCACGCGTCAAATTTTGATTTGCAAGATCTCGCTCAAAAATCGATAAACAGTAATCAAAATGATATTTCCGCAAAGAACTCGACGAGATCTATCGATTGATACCTAATTTGAATAGAAATTATAGAAAATCGGGTTCAAAAATAACTAAAACACTTTTTTTTGACAAAAAATTCAAGTTTTGAAACTTTAATTTCAAGTTTCAAATTTTGATTTGCAAGATCCCGCTCAAAAGTAGGCATGAAATAATAAAAATGATATTTCCGGAAAGAACTCGACGAGATCTATATATTCATTGTGACCTAATTTGCATAAAAATTAGTCAAAAATAAGACACAAATGTCAAAAAAGAAATTTTAAACCCAAAATTCAAATTATTATTCAAAAATAAAAATTTTAAATTTTTAAAACAGTTCAAAAAAAATTTCTTTTCCAAAAAAATATCGCTACAGTAAACAAGAAATCGGAAAACTGCAACCGTCCATAAAAACAAAAAAAATATTACCAATTGACGCTTTATCGACGATAGAAATCGTCGGTGATGGCCGCAACGACGACTGCGCTGCGGTGTTATTGTCCAACGACGACTGCGCTGCGGTGTTATTGTCCAACGACGACTGCGCTGCGGTGTTATTGTCCAACAACGACTGCGCTGTGGTGTTATTGCCCAACGACGACTGCGCTGCGGCGGCGTTATTGCCTAACGACGACTGCGCTGTGGCGGCGTTATTGCCTAACGACGACTGCGCTGCTGCTATATTGTCGAACGAGGACTGCGCTGCGGCTAGATTGTCCAACGACGACTGCGCCGCGGCTAGATTCTCCAAACACGACTGCGCTGCGGCGACGTTATTATCCACAGGCGATTCGATAGCCGCAGCGTTCGAATAATTGTTCAGCGGCGACGACGACGTTAATAGTGTTGCGGACGTCATAGGTGGCGTCCATCTCGACGTTAGCGTTGTGTCGTCGTCCGACGACGACGATAACGACGGCGATCGGAACGCCGACGAAATTCGCCACGTCGTTGTCGGCGACGATTCGACGTCGTCGACGACGACAGAATTTTTTCCGACGGAATCGACGGCGAGATTTTTTCCGACGGCGGCATCGATGACTGAATTTTCTCCGACGGCGTCAGCGGCGACGGAATTTTTTTCGCCGGCGGCCACGACGACGGAATTTTTCTCGGCGGCAGCGGCGACGGCGGAATTTTCTCCGACGACGGGACAGGGTGTCTCGCGGCTTCGGACGACGTCGTTTAGAACTCTGAAAAATCAGGAAAAAATTGTAAAAACATATAGAGTTTGACAGTTTACAATTTTTTACACTTTATGTACATTTTTTACACTTTGTTTACATTATTTTGCTTTACATTTTTAAACTTTTCTGACATTTTGATTTTTTACATTTTTTACGCTTGATTTACTTTTTCTGTTTCATATTTTCTGTGTATTTTTGCAACTTTTTACATATTTAAATTTTTTCTTACATTTTCGTCAATTTAAAGGTTTACATTTTTACACTTTATTTACATTTTCTCGTTTTGCTTTTGTTGAGTTTTTTTGCACTTTTTTGATATTTTGGTTTTCTCCATTTTTTTACACTCGTTTTACATTTCTTATATTTTCTGAGTATTTTTTCATATTTTGATTTTTTTACCACATTTCTGACAATTTAAAGCTTTACATTTTTTTGGCATTTCTTGAGTTTTTTTGCACTTTTTTGACATTTTGTAATTTTTTTTTTACATTTTTTACACTTTGTTTACATTTATTGTTTGTCGTTTATATATATTTTCACTTTCTACATTTTCCACAATTTAAAGCTTTACTTTGTTTACATAATTTCGTTTTACATTTTTTACACTTCGTTCACATTTTTTTTGTATTTTCTGAGTATTTTTTAATTTTTTGATTTTCTTCACATTTTCGACAATTTAAAGTCTTACATTTTTTACACTTTATTTACATTTTTTTGCTTTGCATTTCTAGAGCTTTTAGCACTTTTTTACATTTTGTTTTTTTCATATTTTTCACACTTGTTTACGTTTCTTGTTTCGTTTTTATGAGCATTTTCGGATCTGTTTATCTATTTTGATTTTTTTACATTTTTTTACACTTATTGTTTCGCATTTTCTCAGTAGTTTTACATGTTTTTACACATTTCGAATTTTCTATATTTTCACAATTTGAAGATTTATTTTTTCACGCTTTGTTTAAATTTTTTCTTTTTGCACTTCTTACTTTGTATTTTCTGAGCATTTTTGAATTTTTCTACATTTTTTGATTTTTTTTTACATTTTCGACAATTTAAGGCTTCATATTTTTTACACTTTAATTTGCTTTTTTCATTTATCAATTTGCAAGTTTTTTATGCGTTTTTATTAAAATGTTGTTCTTTACATTAATTCAAGTATTTACATTTTTTCGCATTTATGTTATATATTTTGCTTATTTTTACATTTTCGCTTTACAAAGTTTTTTTGCACTTTTTCAACATGGTTATTTTGCATTTTTAACAATTTCGAGATTTACACTTTATTTAATTTACATTTTTCCGTTCTACACTTCCAAACTTTTTAGCACTTTTTTAAATTTTATTTTTACATTTTTACACTTTTTTTAGATTTTTTTCGCATTTTGAATTTATTTAAACCTCTTTTCACATATTTTGATTATTTTACATTTTTAACCATTTAAAGATTTTTAATTTTAGCACTTTATTGTACTTATATTTTCCTGTTTTTCATTTTGTAACTTTTTTACATTTTTTACACATGTTAATTACTTTTCCGTTTACAACAATTTAGAGCTTTACTTTTTTACTTTTTATTTAGGTTTTTTACATATTTTAGTGATTTTCACATTTTAAAAAATATTCATATTTACACTTTTTACATTTTCAACAATTTATAAGTTTACATTTTTTACATTTCTTTGCATTTTCTGAGTTTTTTCTTTTTTGATTACTTTTAAATTTTTTAAAATTTCGAGATTTACACTTTTTACATTTTCAACAATTGGAAAGTTTCCCTTTTTTAACATTTTTCTGCATTTTCGAGTTTTTTCCTTTATAACTATTTTTCTATTTTTTTTTAAATTCCGAGATTTACATTTCTTTCACATTTTCAACATACTTTGGTTATTTTAACATTTTTAAAAATTTCGAGATTTACACTTTTTATATTTGAACAGCTTAAAAATTTACATTTTTTTGTATTTTGAGTTTTTCCTTTTCAATTATTTTTATATTTTAACAAATTTCGAGATTTGCCGTTTTTACATTTTCAACAATTTAAAGGTTTACATTTTTTACATTTTTTCTGCATTTTCTGTGTTTTTTCGCACTTTTCAACATACTTTGGTAATTTTTACATTTTTAAAAATTTCGAGATTTACACTTTTTATATTTTAAACAACTCAAAAGTTTACATTTTTTACATTTTTTGCATTTTGAGTTTTTCCTTTTCAATTATTTTTATATTTTAACAAATTTCGAGATTTACCGCCTTTACATTTTCAACAATTTAAAGGTTTACATTTTTTACATTTTTCTGCATTTTCTGTGTTTTTTTCGCACTTTTCAACATACTTTGGTTATTTTTACATTTTTAAAAATTTCGAGATTTACACTTTTTATATTTTAAACAACTTAAAAGTTTACATTTTTTACATTTTTTTGCATTTTGAGTTTTTCCTTCTCAATTATTTTTATATTTTAACAAATTTCGAGATTTACCGTTTTTACATTTTCAACAATTTAAAGGTTTACATTTTTTACATTTTTCTGCATTTTCGAGCTTTTTCCTTTTTAATTATTTTTCTGTTTTTAAACATTCCGACATTTACACTTCTTTCACATTTTCAACAATTTAAAAGTTTACATTTTTTCTGCATTTTCCATGTTTTTTTCGCACTTTTTAACATACTTTGATTATTTTTACATTTTTAAAATTTCGAGATTTACACTTTTTACATTTTCAAAAATTTAAAAGTTGATTTCTAAAATGTTTCTAAATTCACATTCTAAAATTTTCTACTTTCCTCAAATTTTATGAGATTTTTCAAATTATAATTTTTTAAAAAATTGATGAAACATAATTTCTACGGGAGAAGAAAATCTAGAATCGATAAAAACATCAAAACGGCGGGTTCAAAATTTTTCATGGCAAATTGTTAATCACATGCTGAGCGAAAAAGTGTAGATATGGAGACTGATAAGCATTGAAAAAGCGCCATGTGTTGCTAAGGAGAGCTTATCGAAAATATGCAAATTTAAATAATTAATCAAAAATCGATTTAAAAGACGAAATACAACGTTCGACTTTCGCGTAAAATTTAATATTTGATGAGCAATTAGTGAGATTTAAAATCAAAATTTGGAAATTTTTCGTCGAAAAAAAAATTTATTATTCAAATTTGAATAATTTATCAAAAGACCGAGTTAAATTTTGCGGGAAAAATTCAGTAATTTTGAATTTTTGAACACACAATTCCGATCTTTTTCCATTAATTTCGAAAATTTTTCGATTAATTTTGAAATTTTCCAACCAAAATTTTGAATTTTTTATAGCGATTTCTTTAAGAATTCTCTTATCAAAATTTGAATTATTTATATTATGAAAAAATCTATAAAAAAACAAATTTTTAAACAAAATTCGAAATTTCGAATTTATAGAGAAATTTTGGAATTTTTTGAACAAAATTTGGATTTTTTTGGTCCAAAAAATGAATTTTCTTTGATGAATTTGAATAATTTATCAAAAGCCAATAAGAAAAGCTCAAATTTTTCAAAAAAAAAACTTCTTTTGGTAATTTTGGAATTTTTTGAACAAAATTTGGAATTTTTTGGTCCAAAAAATGAATTTTCTTATCCAAATTTGAGTTATTTATCAAAAAACCGACGATAAAATCTAAAACTTTGAAAAAATCGAAATTTTCGAGTAATTTTGGAATTTTGAACACAAATTTCCGATTTTTTCCATTAATTTCGAAAATTTTTTATACAAAGTTTTGAACTTTTTAAAGTGATTTTTAATTTTTAAAAACCGAATGGTGATAAAACGCAATTTTTTCATTCAAATTTTTATAATCAGAAATTTAATAATAAATAAAGATCAGATAAATAATCAGATAAAATAAAGATAATAAAAAGATAATAAAAACATTAATAATAAATAAAGATCATAAATAAATAAAGATTATAATCAGAAATTTAATAATAAATAAAGAAAATAATAATTTATAATCAGAAAATCCATTCGAAAGCGTTCCCTTTTCGAAAACAAATTGAACTCTTTTGAATAGTTTCACATTTATAAATCAAAATTTCGACTTTTTCAATTAATTTCAAAAGTTTGATGAATTTAAAATTTTTTCAAACAAAATTTTGAATTTTTCAAAGTCATTTTGGATTTTTGAAACAAAATTTCGAATTTTTTCGTCGAAAAAAAAACATTTTCTTATAAAAATTTGAGCAATTAATAAAAAAAATTATGGAAAAATGTAAAGAAGAAAAATTCAACATTTTCGACGAATTTTGCAATTTTAAAATCTAAATTGCGAAGTCTTCCGTGGAAAAAAAACAAATTTGAACAATTTATCAAAAATTGCACGACGAAATGTAAATTTTTTTCGGAGAAAAATTCAACATTTTCAAGAATTTTGTAATTTTAAAATTAAAATTTCAACTTTTATCATCGAAGTATATGAAAATTTTGCATCGAAAATGATAAGCTTGAATAATTCATCAAAAAATTCTGGAAAAAATGTTAATTTTTAGAGCGAAAATTCAACATTTTTGGAAAGATGTGTAATTTTTAAAATCAAATTCTGATCTTCTGGGTGTGAAAAAGTCAAACAATTTTCATCAAAAATTATAAATTTTTATGAAACTATTTCTAATAAAATATAAAATTTTTTCCAAAAAATTCCAATATTTTCAAGGAATTCTGTGATTTAAAAATCAAAATTGCGAACTTTTTCGAAGGAAAAAAGTGATTTTTTTCACCAAAAATCATTTGAACAATTTATGGGAAAATCGATGAGAAAATTTAAATTTATCATTGAAAATTATAAATTTGAATAAATTCATGGATTTGTTCTTGGAAAAATATAAATTTTTTCCCAACAATCTCGTATATTTTCAAAGAATTCTGCGATTTAAAAATCAAAATTGCAAACTTTTCCGTAGGAAAAAAGTGAAATTTTTCAACAAAAATAATAAATTTGAATAATTTATCAAAAAATTTAGGAGAAACTGAACATTTTGAAAGAATATTCAAATTCTAAAAACAAAATTTCAACTTTAATTACCGAAAAATTGAAATTTTTTCATCAAAAATAATAAATTTGGAAAAATTAATGAGAAAATATTAATTTTGCAAACAAAAATTAAACATTTTCAAGGAATTTTGTAACTTCAAAACCAAAATTGCAACTTTTATATTCGAAAAATGTTGAAAATTTATTAAAAACCATAAAGTTGAATAATTTTCGAAAAAATCCATGAAAAATGTAAAATTTTCAAAGAAAATCCAACATTTTCGAGTAATTTTGTAATTTAAAAACGAAATTTCAATTTTTATCATAGAAAAATATTGATATTATTCGTAAGAAATCATAAATTTAAATATTTTATGGAAAAATCAATGGAAAAATGTGAATTTTTTGAAAAACATCAACTTTTTCCAGCACTTTTCAAATTTAAAAACGAGATTTCAAGTTTCTTTTTTCATTAAAAAACGTTGGAATTTTCTTGAAAAATAATATATTTGAATAATTTATCAAGAAATCAATCACGAAAACCACATTTTTTTCAACAAAAATTCAGCATTTGGGAAGAATTTTGTAGATTTCAAATCAAAATTTCAAGTTTTATCATTTAAAAAATATTGATTTGTCACCAGAATCCTAATTTTGAATAATTTATGGAAAAAAAACGAGGAAAATGTCGGTTTTTTTTCAACAAAATTGAAGATTTTCAAGGTATATTTGGTCATTTTCAAATAAAAATTTCAATTTTTTCCATAAGGAAAATATTGGATTTTTCCATAAAAAGTCATAAATTTGAATAATTTATGGGAAAATTCATGAGAAAATGAGAATTTTTTTTGGCCAAAACTGCACCATTTTCAGGGGGAAATTCTAATTTTAAAAGAAAATTTTAGCTTTAATCATCGGAAAAAATTGAAATATTATCATAAAAATTATAAATTTGAATAATTTTTGGAAAAAATCAATGAGAAAATGCAATTTTTTTAAACGAAAATTTAGCATTTTCGAGGAATTTTGTAATTTATAAACGAAATTTCAACTTTTTCTCTTGAAAAAAGTCAAAATTTTTCATCCACAAAATCAAATTTAAATGATTTATAGAAAAATCGATGTAGAAATTTAAATTTCTTTAAAAAAATTCGTATTTTTAAGAAGTTTTGTACGTTTTAAATAAAAATTTCAGTTTTTCCATTAAAAAAGTTGAAATTTATGATCAAAAATGATAAATTTGAATAATTTATGGAAAAATCCAAGAAAAAATGTTTATTTTTTGTATAAAAATCGAACATTTCTAAGGAATTTTGTAATTTTAAAAACAGAATTTCAATTTCTATCATGGAAAAATATTGAAATTTTTCATAAAGAAAGTTAATTTGAATAATAATTTATGGAAAAAAATGAAATTTTTTTGAACAAAATTCAACATTTTTTAAGAATTTTGTAATTTTAAAATCAAAATTTCAACTTTTGTCATAGAAAAATGTGCAATTTTGCGTCTTTACTTTGAAAAAACATCTTCGATAGTATCGTTCAACTTTTTATCCGTCGACGTTTTAATTTTCGGTCGAAATTTTCTTTTTTCTGTCGTCGTCGTCCTCGTAGAAGACGTCGACGTTCTTCGTTTTTTAACGAAAATTAGCGGCGGCGGCGACGACGGAATTTTTTCTCCGACGTCAAAAATTGTCGGCGACGACGACCTGGACGACGACGACGGTTCGGACGCTTCTAAATTATTGGCGATTTGCCAAACGGCGTTGGTATACGATTGACGACGACGTTTACGGTCGATTTTAGGTTGGTCGACGGCGGAATTTCGGCCAGCGTCGGCGGAATTTTGTTCAGCGCCAACGGAAATTTGTTCAGCGTCGATAGAATTTGGTTCAGCGTCGATGGAATTTTGTTCAGCGCCGACGGAATTTTGTTCCGCGCTGACGGAACTTTGTTCAGCGCCGACGGAATTTTGTTCCGCGTCGACGCAATTTTGGTCAGCGCCGACGGAAATTTTTTCCGCGGCGGCGGCTATCGGCAACGCCTAAAAGTCACCTAAATCGATTTTTCGGTGCGGAAAAAAACCAAAATATCTTACTCGTTGGAGAGAATTTTCGAATTTTTCGATGGCTTTCTTACATCGGAACAAATTTTCCGCCGGCTCCCACGTGTCATAATCGCTCGGGTAACCTTTCCAAGAAATTTTGTACAAAATCTTTCCCTAAAAATTGAGATCGAAAATTTTTGGAATTAAATTTTTGGTATTACTACGTCTGTTTCACACCCATCTTATAACGTTATACTATAATAGGGGCCCTCCTGAGGTCTAGGAGGGGGGGTCGGACGACTTTTCTAGAGCCGGGGTTTGGGTGGAGGAGTCTCTGAAACTGGAAGAAAATCAATGTTTTCACCAAAAACGTTCAGAAAACAAATGAAAAATATAGTAATTATTGAAAATTGATCCCCAAGAAAATGGACCTTTTTTAGTATTTTTTCAAAAATTGGCATTCTTCATCAAAAAGTTGATATTTTTCATCAAAAAATTGCATTTTTGATAAAAAAATTGACATTTTTCATC
Organism: Romanomermis culicivorax; assembly: GCA_963922205.1. NCBI lineage: Eukaryota > Metazoa > Nematoda > Enoplea > Mermithida > Mermithidae > Romanomermis > Romanomermis culicivorax. The sequence goes on from CAWUHX010000062.1 coordinate 295,659, forward strand.
AAGAAATTGGCATTTTTCATCAGAAAATTTATATTTTTCAGTATTTTTCGACCAAAGGCATGTGAGTTTCTCCCTATGACCATACATGTAACGGAGCCCCGAGATCTGGAGGGGGGGGGGGCGGTTGGGCGACCTTTTTGGGGCCGGGGTTCAGTAATTCCCAAAATTTTAGGAGGAGGAATCTTTCAAGGAAAAAAATTCGATTTTTTCACGAAAAAAGTCCGAAAAATAGTTCAAAAAATAGTGATTTTTTTCTTTAAAAAGGCTGAAAAATGTGTTCATGGCGCGAAGCGCCCAGAAAATTCATATTTTTTACCATTTTTCGTTCAAAAATTGACATTTTTCATCAAAAAATTGATATTTTTCAGTATTTTTCCGACCAAAAGTATGAAGGTCCCTACGCCTACCATATGGCAAGCCATTGGATTGGAAAATCCTGCGGGGGGCAGTCGCCCAATGGCTAGCCATAGGGTCGACGATTTCTGGGGGGGGGGGATCCCATTGCACTCCCCCCAATTACATGTATGCTTATAATATTGCATGTATAGGACATAGGATTATGTTATAACATGCGATGTGTTACAACAGGGGATATGTTATGACATTGTATATCTTATAACATAGGATACGTTAGGAGCATAGGACATGTTATAACATGACAATGTTACAACGCCGAATTTTCTCTAATGTGGTATGTGTTATAAAATAGGATAGGCTATAAAAGGAGTTGTTGTAACATAGTATACATGTTTTAACATGGGATATGGTATAATGTGAGATCATGCGGGATATGCTATAACAAAGTATATGTTATAACCTGGGATATCAATTTATCAAAAAATCTATTTTTTTAGCATTTTGTTGGTCAAGATATCAATTTGTCAAAAAAACGTACAAAATGTATTGGTGCCTCGAAGCTCCGAGAAAATTCACCTTTTTCACCATTTTTTGTCCAAAAATTGACATTTTTCATCAAGAAATTGACACTTTTCAGTATTTTTGCAACCAAAAGCATGGGGGTTCCAATGACCTCCATATAGCTAGTCATAGGATTGGAAAATCCTAGGGGGTCGCCTAATAGCTAGCCACGTGGCCGACGATTTTTTTTTTGGGGGGGGAGGGGGTACTTATAGCAGTCCCCCTAAATTGCAGCCTAAGCCTAAGCCTAGCATGAGCCAGGTCCTAAGTCTAAGTCTAAGTCTAGGCCCAAAGCTAAGCCAAAGCCTAAGCGCCGAGCCTTAAGTCAAGTCCCCTTCCGAAGACCCACTATGCTCTAGTGTGTATAACGTTATAAGATGGGTGTGAAGCTGACGCAATAATACCAAATTTTTAAAGCAAATAAATATAGTATGTACCTGCTCGTTTATTTTTTTGTCTAAAATTCTGTCAACTTCGTATTCCATTTCCTGCGTTTTGTTTGTACCAACGACTGCCCTAGAGTTCTAAGGAATAAAAATGAGACTTAAATTTATTTATCCGACACGAAAAAAATTGATTCTCTAGGCAGCTCCCGAGGTGTAGGGGGGGGGGGGGTTAGGGCGACTTTTTCGTAGCCTCGGGTGACTGATTCCTCAAAACGAGGGGTCTCACAAAGGAAAAATTCGATTTTTTGACCTAAAAACTGTGATAAACGTTTTAAAAAATAATAATTTTTGTCTAAAAAACCGCGAAAAACGTGTTCATGACGCGAAACGCCGAAAAAACGGGTGTTTTCGACCATTTTTTGTTCAAAAAATCGTTATTCTCTAGTATTTTACAAACCAAAAGTATAGGGATCCCAATAACTACCATATGGCCTGGCCATAAGCGTAATTGGGGGGAGGGTGGGGGGACCCCCGCACCAACTTGGCCGAAGCCTATACCCAAATGTCGCAACTAGTATGACGTCATATATTATAAAATGGCCCATATTATAACATATCCAAATTGGTTTACGTTATAACATAGGACTATGTTATAAAGTGACAGTATGTTATAACGTCGAAAAAGAAAGAAAGTTTTTTTTTGTATCTTATAACTCTGGACCATACATGTAACGGAGCTCCGAGGTCTGGGGGGGGGGGAAGTTGGAGCACTTTTTTTGGGCCGGGGGTCAGTAATTCCCAAAATTTTGGGGGAAGGGGTCGCTGAAGGAAAAAAAATTCGATTTTTTCCATGAAAAATGTCCGAAAAAACGGTTTAAAAAGTAGTAATTTTTGTCTAAAAAATGATAAAATATGTACTTATGGCGCGAAGCGCCGAGAAAATTGACGTTTTTGACCATTTTTTGTTCAAAAATTGACATTTTTCATGGAAAAAATAACATTTTTCAGTATTTTTCCGACTAAAACTATGGGGGTCCCTAGGGCTACCATATGGCTAGCCATTGGGCGACCGCTCCCCCCCGGATTTTCCAATCCTATGGCTAGCCATATGGTAGCCGTTGAGACCCCCATACTTTTGGCCAGAAAAATACTGAAAAATATCAATTTTTTGATGGAAAATGTCAATTTTTGAACAAAAAATGGTCAAAAATAGGAATTTTCTGGGCGCTTCGCGCCATAAACACATTCTCCGTCTTTTTTCGAAAAAATACTATTTTTTGAACTATTTTTCGGACTTTTTTCGTAAAAAAAATAGATTTTTTTTTCCTTGAGAGACCCCTCTCCCCAAAATTTTGAGAATTACTGACCCCCAGCCCAAAAAAAGTCGTCCAACTCCCCCCACCCAGACCTTGGGGCTATAGTGTTCCCCCTCAACTCATTATTTTCTATCAGGCGCGGCCCTTTGCATATCTATACTTCCCCTTACTAATTAATGCTCAGCAGTTTCTATCAATCAACTTAGCTAATCTCATTTTCTAGCCGAAAATAGATATTTTTCATCGAATCTCAATTTTTGCTCCCGGTACTTGGGATTTTTCGAACGTTTGCAACGTAAACTTTCGCAATTACTGACGATGGAAATCAGACATGTAACGGAGCCCCGAGGTCTATCGGGGAAGGGGGGTCGGGCCACTTTTTTTGGGCCGGGGGTCAGTAATTCCCAAAATCTGGGGAGGGGAGGGGTCCCTCAAGGAAAAAAATTTGATTTTTTCATGAAAATAGTCTGATAAACGGTTCAAAAAATAGTAATTTTTGTCTAAAAAATGATAAAAACAGTATTCATGGCGCGAAGCGCCGAGAAAATTGACGTTTTTGACCATTTTTTGTTCAAAAATTAAGATTTTACATTAAAAAATTGACATTTTCCATTATTTTTCCGACAAAAAGTATGCGAGGCCCTAGGGCTACCATATGGCTAGCTATAGGATTGGAAAATCCTGAGGGGGCAGTCCCCCAATGGCTAGCCATATAGTCAACGATTTCTGGGGGGGGGGCGGTTCCAATAGCACTTCCCCCCCCCCCCAATGACATGTATGATGGAAATTGAAAACATCGTTACAGACAGCGATATTAGAACTTTAGAAAGTGGAAATCAAAAAACTTGGCGCCGGACTAAAAATAATGAAATTGGGTAATCCTGATCCGAACCATAGAAATGTTAATAGCGGAGAAATTCGTGAAAACTCTGTCGTTAGAATGTTTTTTCTGCTCTTGTAGAACACCAATATATTCTTTATCAGCTCATTTTGACTAACCCAACAGAAATTTTTTCAATTTTTTCCTCACTTTTGCAGGTTTCTGACTCTAAAAACATCAAAATGCTTGGTTATCCTCCGAAAAAGCATAAAAAAAGATCCGTAGCCAGTAGTGGAGAAAAATGAGGAAAAAATTTTCTGTTCGGTTCGGTTCTGATGCACTGTTTGTTCCACATCACTATAATGTGGAAAAAAATCTGGAATGTGAAAAAAATTTTAGAGGTCTTTCCACAAATGTGGAGGAAAAAATTGGGGTTTTCATATTGAAAAGATGCATTTTGCTGCATTTTAAGAGGGGCAGTGGCTAGATGGACTCGAGTCCATCTAGCCAAAATCCACAAAATGGCTAGATGGACTCGAGTCCACCCAGTCAAAAACCACATATGTAATGGCTAGATGGATTCGAGTCCACCCAGTCAAAAACACACAAAACGGCTAAATGGACTCGAGTCTATCTAGCCTATGCCTTAAAAATGACCGAAACATTTATTTAGACCGAAACACTGTTTTTTTCCACATTTGAACTATAATGTGGAAAAAAATCTGGAATGTGGAAAAAATTTTTGAGGTCTTTCCACAAATGTGGAAGAAAAATTTGGGGCTTTCATATTGAAAAGATGCATTTCAGTGCATTTTAGGAGGTCGAAATCTCAAAATTTTCCGGCGCTTCGCGCCGGTTAGAACTTTAATAATCATCAATATTCATTAAGTAGCTCAGGAGCGGCCCTTATCATGTCTACCTTCATTTATCACTTAATCTATAAGAGTTTTCATCATCCTAAACGTAGTATCTCATGTTTTAATCGGTAATCTTCAACATTTTATCATAATATTTAATGGAGTGGAGATTCGCATTTTTTCTTTTTGAGAAAGATCAATACGTCAAGTCTCTATGCTTTTTGATGCGATTATTTCTTTGCTAACGTAAAATCAATTCGAAAGCTTCATGGAAATATCTTTCGGAAATTTATACTCATATATTTTCGACCAAGTTCATGAGAGTTCACAAATAAATTACAGATTTTAAAATTTTTCAATTAAAAATTCTAGAAATTACGACTTTTGAACACAAAGTTGGAATCTAATTCTTGAAATAAATGTTCGGAAAATTGATTTTCCAGCATTCCAGAATGTCAATATACCCAACAAATTTTCCGGGACTTTCACTTGTCACCATAGAAGACTTGACCACCGATTTCTCGTGTAATTCAAATCAATTATGCTCTTGGATAGTTTGCTAGAAAATTTGTTCAACAATGCTTATAGATTAGGCTTTTAAGTCGGACATTTCAAATTTGTCTTCCATTTTAATGAATTAACTTCTCTAAAAACACCGGAAGGCTTGAAAAAGCTCAAAAACAGTGCGATAAAGCGTCTGTGAGCATTTTTAAGCCAAAAAACGAGGATTTTAAGACGAAAAAAAATTTTTCCCACATGTGGAAAAAAATTTGACACCTTTCTACATTTGTGGAAAGAAGTTCGTGGAAAAAAACAGTGATCGGCGCGGAGCGCCGAAAATTTTTTGTATTTTCGGCCCCCAAATCGTCTAAAAAAACTCAAGGAAATTTGATGTTTGAACAGCCAAAAATTATATGCCAATTGGCACAAACGCTCAAAATTTCTTGTGCCGTTTCAAATTTTTGTGTGTCAAAAACCGTGTTTTGGGCTTTGGCACAAAAAAAACACTGGCTAATTGCTCAAATTCGATGAAATTTCACCATCGCGCTCAGGTACAGTAAAACAGGATTGAGGTGCTCAAGGCTAACACCGGTAAGCACTTGCGAGCTAGATATGGAAATTAAACGTCTCCTGTCTGCTACGAGAACCATGATCCTATTCTACAATTCCAAATTGCGGTATCTCATTTTTTTTGTATAATACAGTCCAATACGCGATTTATCTTCGATTAATGATGAGTGGTCCTATAATTCCTGGATTTATCATGTCTAAATTCTATAACATATTCTACAGAAAAAATGTGTGTCAATTTTTACCTGTCAGAAAAAAATTTAGGTTTTACAGTACAGAAAGTGGTGGTCACTCGTTCTAAAAATCAGTCCTGACGTTTCAGAGGTGAAACATCAAAATTACGGGTTCTACAAATTTTAAATTTTGAAACTTTAATAAAAGTGACTATGAAAAATTTTTTTACAGCTTCCGAATACACATATCAGATTGTGTGAAGAGTAGTAAAATATCTCATCAAAAAACCTTCACGATGAAAAATATTGTCGTTTGGTATCAATGCTGAATTTTTGGCAACTTTGAATGTTGTCCGCAAGTTCAGACCCAACTTTCCACAAGGAAACATTCATGGTAGTTACTGTAGCTCGATGCGGGTTAGTGGCCTGCAATCTTAAACTCGAAAGTTGTATGTAGAAGTGCAAGCCGCCTTGTGGATGTCTAGGAAAAGGGCCGTTGATTGTCGACAGTGGAAACTTTCCAATTTTACAGAGAGATTGGCAAGAAAGCATCAATTGAAGTTCAAAGTTTTTGGCGAAAGGTTGTTTGCGATTGGTGTATAACATTATGATTCTCCATTCCTTGGCCTTACAATCGCATAAAAATTATATAACGCTTTTATTTTGCCTGTAGGCACACAATGAACGAATAATAATACAGTGGTTATAGTAATGCGACGTTTCGGTAGTCTACCTACTACCTTCCTCAGGCGACAATAAACTCCTTTTTACAAAATTCGCTACTTGAGGGAATTGAACCCTGGTCATTTGATTGAGAGTCTAGAGCGCTACCACTGGGCCATGGGGGCCAGTAGTAACTTGTTTAGAAGTGCTATATATCCTGACTTGGGGGTACTAGTTCAGACTTGGGTACCTGTCTGTTGCCCTTCTAAGGAATGCTTGGTTCCATATGTGGCCTATTTCAATGCTCTTACTACCTACATTTTTTGACCCCACTTTTTCCATCTCAATGGTTTCTCTGATCTTCCTTTTGTAGGCATTAGGCTCTTGGGCAAGTATGGTGGTATTGTCAAAATTGGGTGTTCAAAGTTGTCAGAAGGTTCACAACATCGAGGATTAAACTGGCAGGAGACATTGTGATAAATTCATCCTTGTTTTTTGTCCTGCCCTCGAGCGGTCATCTTTTCCTGTTGTCTGTCACCATGCTCCTCATCAATCAAGTTGTTATGTTTGCCTTTTCTTCTGTCACGTGTGGATCAAATGTCAGCGTTATGTCAGAGTTAGGTCAGAGGTACCGGTACTACAGGTCAGGCTACTGTGAGATTGATACGTACTTAGGGAAGTTGAGTTTCGGTTTTTCTAATTTACAACTTACAACCTTCGTACAAATATGAAACTAATATTGATTCGATATGAAACGTAAAACTGGTGCGAAAAACATAACATAAAACTGGCGCGAAAATACACAACGTAAGACTGGCACGGAAATACACAAAAGAAATAACGGTCCAGACTCAGGATGATTCTCATAAGGAAAAATTACCAACGGAATCCAGCACGGGATTCAACTGCTGAGGTCGATGCGAAAAACCAAAGACTGCTTATTTTTCAAAAACAGGGTCTTCTCCTCTGTGTCAGACCCACTTGACCCACATTTGAGACATGAAAAACGCCCACAGTGGTCGGCGCGGACCATACTTGAATTACTGTAGGTTCTGAAATCTACAGGGCGCCACAATTAGCCCTGTTATGCAAGTGTCCGTAATTAGTGTTTTTGAGATGTCACCACTGTTTCCGTGGAAGTGTGCATGATTACGCAAGTGTCCATAATTAGTGTTTTTGAGATGTCGCCACTGTTTCCATTGAAGTGTGCATAATTACAATAAAAAGGTGCTTGAGTGCATAAAACTTGTAATTTCAGCAAACGAAAAATAGCTGTACAAAAACAGGTTTTAACCGGAATTTTCGGGGGAAAACATGGTAGAATTTGCAGAAAATGTACAGTACATAATTTTTCATAACTTTACATTTTTGTCACTCCTTGACACAAATCAGCAATGTCATGTGATTCTCTTTATGTTGATGCTTTATTCTTTTGATTGTTTTGTCATTTTTATTTTGTCTATGTTTTGTTTGTGCATTTGTTTTGTCTACAATACACCCTGTTAGCATGAGTTCTGTAATGCCCAAATGAGGTATTGGGTCGGTTTTCAGCCTAGATTCTATAATACTTCTACTTGTCCAAATCTAATCAGTCCACGAGGCCCCCGGGGGTGATAACACAACAAATACAACGACAGTAAATGAAAATTAAATAAAAAACAATGTCCCAAAAGGCTTTATGCTTAGTGTCGACCATAACAAATGTCCCATTCCCCCCAATTACATGAGTCAAGCTTCTACACACGAATCACAAATAAAATACAAACTGACCAATTTTCACAATGCTTCCGTCTTTATACTGCTTCCTTTTGACCACGCCTTTATGCCATGGGATGTCCACTTCCGTTTCGCTTTTCTAACCAATTGTTGCTTCACTTTACATGCTTCCATTTACTGTATGCTTTTATTGCCACGCCTCTTCATACTTTAATTCATGCTTAACTTACACGCCTACATGTTTTTAGTTTTTCGTGTGCTTTACTGTTTTCCATGTGTTCTACTTGAGTCTTGCATCTGGGTAATGGTTTTCACATTTTCTTACATATGGCAGGTGTTTTTACGACTCTGGGGGGGGATACTGTATTTCTTGGTAATGTGCATCTCCGATTGACTTGAGTGGGTTATAGGACCAGGTATGGATGTGTGAAATTATTATGCATTGATTCCTAATTGGTGTTACTAATGGATTTTGGTGTGGGAATGCTCAAACCAAAGTACTTATACAATATTTGGGAAAACTGTTCAGGCCATCAAGGAGACGAAAAAGCAGACATAATCGAGAAAATACATCAGGAATAAAATTATATACAGTAATCCAATTTACTCTGATGTGTTATCACCTATCTTACAGTTCCTCGAAGGGCACTCCTTGCTCACAGCTATTTTAGTCACATTGCATGCCCTTCAGTCAACAAATCAAGCATCCCTCTTGCTGATGCAAGCAAATAGCTGGAGGAATTTCTGCTAAAGATGTTCATATATTTTGCACAAGCACAAAGTCCGCCCCAATGCCAAATGTATTCGAACTGGGCGAGTGCCTATGTGCACAGAGGCCCTGCCCTGCAAAGATACCCTTGCAGGCATTGACCTGGGCATCATGAACTCCACCCCAGTCTTACTGTAGATGCTGAAGTGCTTATAATCGCATGTTGCACTGTGTTATCATCCATTTTTGGACTTTTGCCGACTCTTTTCATTTTTAGCCTTTAATGCTAATTTTGTATTCTCATCTCAGATTAGTTTGTCTTCTTTTTAGTGTCTGTCTGCATTTAATTCATTGCCCTTGCGTTGTGCAACTTATTTGCATATTGTGTACCCCCATCTGTGTACCTGCCCATATTACTGTCAATTAATTGCCCATCATTTATTTCATTGAATAAATCGTACATTGGTCCTTGGTTTAGCAGCCCATTTAGCCGATTCACGTTAGCATTAGCCAATTCCCCATCCTAGCCCAGCCATCCTCTATGACCCTTTTCTCCACCCAACCATTGCCCTAGCCATCTCCCCTGGGAGACTAGGTAAGTTCCAGGGTATGTTAGTGCCTAGGGGCAGTTAAGGGTATTTCCTCTTGAGTGGGTTCTCCACCCTAGCTCTCACTCATTTATCAACAACACCCCCTCCCTGAGGTTGGGTCATAAGGAATCTTTTGGTTAACAATCAGGGTCCCATTGCCCAGGTCATCTCAAGGGTGGCCCCTGTCTATGATCCACACTGACTGGACTAATAATGATCACCCCTAGCCTGGTGGCCTTGTCCTTACCCTACAGTAGTAACCCCAGAGCAGCACCACAGTACATATAGTCCCTTCTATAGCCAGTACTCACCAGGTTAAGTTAAATGTGTACAAAAGGGGTTTTTGTCTGAAATTTCCCAGACAAACCAATTTTGTAAATACTTTTTTTCCTCTCTCTTATCTATTGTTTATCGATCCTAATGGCAAAGATAATCAATACAATATCCTTCAAAATACAAAAACACATGCAAAGTCCATACTGTTGAAGGGACCCACACCAAAATACACCAAACAAATATGCAATACGTCTGATAGTGATTGCTCAAATGGGCATGTGACCACGCCCTTTTGTGTAGTCGATCCTTGAGGGAAAAGATGCAAGAGATTCAGTCGGTCAAACAGTTGATAGTCGGTTGAACGTTGCTTTCTGTCATAGGATTCCTTGTTTTTAGGATCCTTGTTGATTCGTTGTTTTAGGATCCTTGATTATGAAGTTCATCAAAGTAAGGGTTAAGGTAATGAGACCCTGAGCAAGAACAACTGGGAAACAAGTACACATGAACCTTTTGATCAAATGCTTTGCCATTGGGTGGTAGACCCTGTACACCACCATACGTCTCACTTATATACATATTTTGTATATTTTTGCCTAAATAAAAGAAAATCCCAAAACTCTGACGTATATGTTACACTTTGTGCAAATGCAAACAGACATTGAGTCGAAAACCCAAAAAAAGTGTGACAACAGGACATGTCTCCCCCACGTGCGCTACACTTAATGTGACACTTCATAGTTCAACATTGTGAAATGAGACGATTTGTAGGGTAAGTTTTGTACAATAAAATGTATAATCCTTGTGCCATTTATAGCGAGAGTAGTAATAAGGTTGTATATTTCCTGATTGCAATATCCAATTCCAAAAAATTATGAATTCCCATATAACAAGATCTGTAAAAATGGTCAATTGACATGTTGGGCATCCTGTTGATGGCAAGTTGTGTCAGGAAATCGCCATGCAAATGGATGAATCGGGCGACCAGTGGTGCAGATATTTGCACAGAAATGGAGTGCCACAGAAAGACCAAAAAGTCATAGTGATTCATTCATTGTCATTATTATATTTTTCCATAACCATAGCTGGCATCCAATAAAACTTATCCCAGCAATTCATTATTTAATTTACATAAAAATATCAGTGGTGTATCTACTTTCTTTCTAATATTCGTCGGAGTTTATTGTTCAACTTATTGTTTATTATTTAGATCTGATGGATCATTTGGAGCAAAGGGCCAAAGGCCCAGGCACCCGCTTGCTGACTGCAAGCCCAGGAAGACCTGCCAAGGGATCCTGCAGGTAAGGCTATCCTAGAGGGGATTCCTTGTCTCTTCTAGGAGACTACGAGGGCTCTGTGCAAGGCCCCTCATTTAAAGTAAGTTTATCTTTGTTGTTGCCAAGTCTGGAGAACCAGACTGTTGCACTATCACTGAGGCTTAGCCAAGGGATTAGTTCTAACAGGTCAGTTCAGACCAGAAATAAGCTTTTCTTAAACCCTTAATGAAAGACCTGCACAACCAGTGTTTTTTTTAGCGTCACTCCCGTTAGCCCTGGCGCTAATGGAACATTTAGTTCATTAGCGCAGAACAATTTTCGTTAGTGCACACTGCACAGAAATAAATTTTTCGCGCGCATTGATTTTCGATTAAAACACATAGTATAGTCAATCCCTAGAATATGTAATATGTCGTACAGACAGGTTATCAAAAATCATCACATTCCATTTTGGGCATTGTGCATATTTGGCGTGTGTGCTGTGCTTTTGATTGTTATGAGCATTGGGTAGAGAGAGAATACTTTTTTTCATCAACTAACTGATTTAATTTTGTTTGTCTTTTAAAAAAATCTTGACTTCTTATTACTGTAGAATATAATCAAATTCAAATAGCAAATTTTTAATTTTTATTAAATTTTTTAATTTTTTTGTTTTAAATACATTTTATTTTTTTTATTTTCTTGACTTGACATTTATAGATCTATATATGCATTAAATTAAAAATGTCTTCTGTCAAAGAGAAAATATGATTTTTAGTAAATTTTTAACAAATTCTTGTTTTTAATGAAGAATTACCAATTTTGATGAAAATATTTTGATTCATTTTAAAAATTTGCATTTTCCAGGTTAGCCCTGTCAAAAAGTCGGGTAAGGCGTACGGATTGGAATAGGAACAAAAATCAGGGTCCAAATCGACGCTGGAAAATCGGCTTTGTTGGATTAACTTTACATTTATATTAATGGCTCAGAAATCTTTGCTGTCTTTTTTGACTAAACCAGTCGAAAATGATATTATTCATCAAAACGAAGAAACACAGGAAGTGGTAAATGAATTAACTTTAATATTGATGTTGCATTCTTTATTGACAAAATATGTGGACTTGATTTATGAAATTTCAGTACGGCTCACGCGATCAAAACGAAAAAGTGGGCCCGTATTAAACTTGATACATTGGATTCCTTGGTTCGCTTGCGACTAAATTGCCCCACATACGATCGTTTTGATTACAGCGAAGCAGTCGAAATTTGGAAGCGAGAATCGAGCCGTGGCGGTTACAACATGGGAGAAAAGTGTGATTAACAGTTATTCTTAGTCAACCAAAAATATTTGTGATGTCCGGTAAACTTGCGATAATAAATTTTTGAATTTATAGCCGATGGCATTTTTTCAGAATTTGATCCAACCATGAGTACATGTATTTGAATTAATATGATGTACTATAAGAAGTGTTTCCTTATGCTACTGAGCTGCGAATTTCTAAATGTTAATGCATTTTCGAATCACTTGAAATTTTAACTTCAACTCGAAAGTTTCAGCAAAAATTTTCATTAGCGCGCCGCGCTAATGACTATCATTTTTCATTAGCGCCGCGCTAAAAAAAAAACACTGTGCACAACAGACTAGTCCCAGCAAATGACGTCTTGAAACACTCATACTACAGACTTGTAACTGAAAGCCCACCACCAGCGGCTCGAATATCGTCACTCATAGCTTGTTGTTTGTTGCCTGTAACTTGTAGCTCCTCATCCATAGCAAGAGTCAAGCTGGTGAAATTCATTTACTCATCTCACAAGATCAATAATGTTGTGGTGAACATGGGCCCAGGCAAGTAGAAACTGTTTCGGCTAAAGTGCATTTTGGACGCTTTTTTCGTTATTTTCAGGTGAAATGGAGGCGCAGAAAAAAGATGATGGGATTTGGCTGAGTGGTTCAAATTTTATGGATGGTACAAGAAAACGAATAGAAATGAAAAAATGTGGAAAATTAGAAGAACCAGCAATTTGAGATACATTAATAACATTTTTCAACAATATGTAATGCTGTTACTGTGCATCCTGCTTATTGATTTTCATTGTATCGATTAAAAAAGTCACAGGCTTAGGCTTAGGGAAAGGGTGGAGTGTTTTAATATCTTCGATTTTCATCGATTTCTGTGATTAGTGTGTAGACATTTATTTTTCGTTTAAAATTTTCCTTAGGCTTAGGCTTAGGGTACAGCAGCTGCCCCTGGCCCAATGCTGTTGGAGCTTTTCCAAATGAAGTTGTTAGTTTAAACAGTATCAAGGGTCTTAAAGGAATATAGTGGAAGCCTAAGCATAAGCAGTAACACAAATATGAGTGACTTTTTTATTCGTTACAATGAAAATCAGTAAGCAGGATGCACAGTAACAGCATTACATATTGTTGAAAAATGTTATTACTGTATGTCAAATTTCTGGTTTTTCTAATTTTTTGCATTTTTCCATTTCCATTCGTTTTCTTGTACCATCCATAAAATTTGAACCACTCAGCCAAATCCCATCATTTTTTTCCGCCCCTCCATTTCACCTGAAAATAACGAAAAACGCCTGGGAAGTGGACTTTATCCTTGTTTCTCAAAATAGTAACCCTTTCTGGTGATTTTGAAAAAATATGCAAATTTTTTTGATCTTTCTAAAAGTGCCTTTTTTGCGGGTCAAAACTTCTTTCCGTGCTTTGCAAACATGTTAATTGGCTTAGTCAAACTGCAAAGTGCAGGAAAAAGCCCATTTTGAGCAAAATTGCACTTTTTGGCTAAAGTGCACTCATTACACTGTTTCTTCTTTTTCACGCACTTTTAACTCATCTGGTGCCATTTGCAGTAAAATGCTTATGACAGCCTTATAACCCATACATGTGATTGGGGGGAAGTGCTATGGGAACCCCCCCAGAAATCGTCGACCATATGGCTAGCCATTGGGCGATCCCCCCAGGATTTTCCAATCCTATGGCTAGCCATATGGTAGCCCTAGGGACCCCCATAGTTTTAGTCGGAAAAATACTGAAAAATGTCATTTTTTCCATGAAAAATGTCAATTTTGGAACAAAAAATGGTCAAAAACGTCAATTTTCTCGGCGCTTCGCACCATAAGTACATATTTTATCATTTTTTAGACAAAAATTACTACTTTTTAAACCGTTTTTCGGACATTTTTCATGGAAAAAATCGAATTTTTTTCCTTTCGGGGACCCCTCCCCCCAAAATTTTGGGAATTACTGACCCCCAGCCCCAAAAAAGTGCTCCGACCCTCCCCCAGACCTCGGAGCTCATGGTTATACTTGTGTTATATTTCCATGATTAGGCCATATGCAAGTGGTGGAAAAAATTCAAATAGCATCTAAGCAAGTAGAAGCCGTTTTGTTAGATCGCTTTCAGAAATCTAAATGTGTCTGTTTATAAAGTGAATAAATTGTTTGTCGATTTCTGGGAAAGATCGGCAAGTTCAAAAATAGTAGTAATCAAAGCCTGAAAACATCCAAAAGCTGTTCGTACTGTAATGTCAAGAAGTGATTGTTTCATTATTGTGTTTTGTTTTGGGCATGAGCCAGTCTCTAATCATTACATTAACCTTGTAGCCTCCTTTTCTTCGTCCAACTTGTGCTAACATAATCCATCACTCGTTTATTTTCTGCACATCCTCCTAATGTAGAAAAAGACAAGTAAAAGGAATTTTTGATAAATTTAGAAGATGAAGACTTGTCAGAAGATCCAGATCAACAGCCAATTTGCATCATACGCCTAATCACCATTGGAATTCTGCATAGGGAAAAGAATATTTGATGAATTGCATATTCCAAATTTGTTCCCAGTATATTTTATATATAATCTGTATGCTTTCTTACTTTTGGATGTATTTTTCGTATTTTTGTTCGCCTGTGGTCAACCTTTTTTTTTGTAACTTTTCCCCCATTTTTGAATGAAAGTTAATTAAGTTAGGAAAATAAATAAAAAATCAGCAGTATTAGGAAGAAAACAAGTGGAATTATATCGATTTTCATGATTGATAAGCCCCCAAGCCTCTTTCTGCACATCATGCAAAACGTTGTTATCTATCTTTAAAAGTATGATTGCATTCTGGTTTTTTGTTCCACAATATTTTTCCCCATAAATGGATGGGCAGTCATTTCATGTATGAAAATTGGAAAATTTGTTATCTTTTATGTTCATGATAATATATTTTTTGATGTTGAAGGTCAGATTTTGGGTATTCAGTAAATTTCACCCTGTATATAAGTATTTTATTTTATGTCATGCTTATATTCATAAAATTTTATTTTTTCTATAAGGTATGACTACGCATATCACTGTTGAAACCCAGGATCTGAAATTGCCTGAATTGGGCATAGATGGACGTTATCCAACCATGAATCAAATGCTCGGTATGTCATTTGTTGTACGGCCAGAAACTCAATCCTTCGTAGACATCGCCATCAAACCACATTCTAAAGTTTTGGAAATTGGTCCTGCTTACGGCATTGTATGCTTGGAAGCTTTGAAACGCGGTGCCTCCAATTATTGGGCTGTAGATTTGGATGATAGGCATTTGAAAATTTTGATTCAACAGATTGAAAACGACATGCCTCAAAAAAAAGATTCAGTGAAATTATTAGTCGGCAAATTTCCCGAAGATGATATTGTTAGGAAACTCGATTATGGGACATTTGATGCTATATTATGTGAATTCGTTTTGCAATTTCTGACTGAGCAGGAATTGAAACGTGCTTTTCACGAATTGGCTCTACTCTTGAAACCAGGAGGCTATTTATTTATCACTGTGCCTACTCTTTATACAGGATTTTTGAAAGCTGAATTCCAATGCTATACAGAAAAAAAGATTGCTGAATTCGAAGCCAGAATGAATTTTACGCAAAATATGCAAATTCCAGGTAGTATAGACAACATTCGAAGCATTATAGATCAAAGTGTCCTGTCTGAGGAAGATATGTCAAATATGGCCATTGGTCATGGTCCAGTGACATTATTCGACAGATGCACAATTACGTATTTGGTCAACAGAGAAAGTATGGAAATTATTTCTTGCAAATATATACCAATGAAGCCGAGTGGAGGTGAAAAAAAGTTCCGCTTTTCACTGGATGGCAGGGAGAGTATTCATGTTGTGGCAAGGAAAAAATTGTGATTTTTTACATTTTATTGTCATTTATATCCATTATTATTACATATATTGCATATTATATATATTACATATTATATATTTTATTGTTTTTTACAATTTTTCAGCATTCCAGTCATGGCTTACTACTTATAACAACTATTTTAAGTCGCGTAACACTCTCAAATATGAAGAAAGCCTCCATAAAAGAATATACAGAAATTTCATCATCTCGCATATATTTTCTTCAATAATCAGTAGTTACTTTCTACTCAATTTTCCTTGCTTTAACAGATCCTACTGTATCTTTCATCACTTTTATTAGAAATACAAAATTTATTGCAATATTTTTTAAATTTATTCAACTTTTATTTCTTCGAAAGTGACATAAAAACTAATTGAGCATATTTTCATAAAAATGGTATAAACTCTTTTTTTTCATCTTCAAATTGCTTCTGAGTTGATGGCATGCCCTTGTTGTATTTTCAAATAAGTCGGGGCTTTGGACTTTGAGTTCAGGCAGGATTGGGATCCCAGGGTTTGTCCTTAATGTACGTATTTCCCACGCCCATGCTTACCCGATTAACTTGATTAATAGTACTTAAACCCGACACAAGTAACCCTACCAATTAAGCAAAAGATGCTTCCTTAATTGTCTCTCGAATTGAATGATTACCAGAAAGGAAAGAAAACCTTTCTTCAAATTTTACTTACGGGAAGGAAAAAACTTACAAACGAGACAAGGCGGGGATACAAACGATTCACTCCCACGCACTGGGAAGAAAAACAAACATGCAGGGAGGCGGCGAGTAAGGAGAAAAATAACTAGCGGGTATAAAACACACCAGAAGAATGCACATTGAGAGAGCCAGCACATGCGTACTGACATGCGCTACAGTAAGACGACTGTTGATGGTCCGCGTTGTTCGCTGCACTTAGTACTTGCGGGCCTCATGCGCCGATTGACAAAAAACGACAAAATCGGCGGAAACACACTACAGCACCCTGGCCCCACAATGTTTATCTGGAAAGGGTCTATCATGTGACCAAACGTCAAGCTGAATGGACCTGAAAGGAGAAAGAGAACCACCCATCATGTGATCAAAAAGATTATCATGAAATTCCAAGTTTACTTTTTAATAGGTTCTGCACCTGAAGTAAGGATAGAGTTGTTCGCAACTTCTAATCTTGATTTTTGTGCCATTTGAATATACTCTTAGAGTAGAAATTGTCCTGATCCCTACCACAGCATATCAAAGCCCCTTTTAAGCCTCACAACACATCAGAAAGTATACAGACTTTTTGGTTGGTAGGTGTGGTGAAGGTGACTCTTTTTTTCGTGCTCTTTGCTATTTTGCATAATGCTCTATACTTTCGCCTAACTAATGAGAATACACACCATTAATTTTTTTGCGATTCATAATAAGTCATCATCATGTGCAGCATATACATTATTGTTATTGGCCCACGTTCCTGCACTTATCCACTTTAGTCCACCTGCTGCAACGTCAATTATTGGCATCTACAGTAATTGAGCAGCTATCCTGTATGAATCAGTAAAAGCAATAGCTTGCTTATACAATCTTAGGCTTAGGAGGGTAGCGATTCGAACAAGGGCGCAGCGCAGAGCCACGTAGGCGGGGGTGTAGCGCCTGTCCCGTCGAATCTCCTCCAATAATCTGTCTTCAGTCTATATTTGAGCATTGTGCTCAAGTGTAAGTGCCTACATCAGCTACAGTAACTCCCTGGTGAGGCATGTCACGTGATTATTGACTGAATTCTGCACCCGTAGGGTTGATGTTTCATCCCGAAGGTAGAATCAACGGAAAAATCCTTGCCTCGATGTCTGCGTGGGCATCCTCAGTGCTTTGGCTCTTGCCGCTGGATCTGCTTCGTGGGTGTCTCTGATCCTTCTTGAGTGTTGACTTGGATCGGAGATGCTCGAATGGAAATGTGATCAGTAGGTTTGTATTCCTGTTCAACAGGAATCGACAGCTGTCTTACTGTAGACGCCAGTGGTTGACGCCAAGGGACTAGGTGGACCAAACTGGATAAGTACTCACGTTCCCGCCCAGAAGGTACAAAGACTGAACAAAACACAATTGGCGTCCACAATGAGATCGAACTCATTCGTTTCTCAACAATGTCAGCTTCCAAAAATATGAACAGAAGCACCAAACGACCCCACGAAAATTCGGAATTCTGTGAATCGTGGGGAAAACTGGACGAGCTAGAAATCGGAGTGGAATCAATTGATAGGAGTCAAAGAAAACTGCCGCTTGGTGGCATAATTTTCTGGTAAGATATTCTTCAAAAAAAGGGTTGAGGAAAAAACATGTCTTGGTAACTCGCCATAGTAAAAAAAGAAAGTATACAGGTTTTTTTCATGCAGTTTATCTGAAAATTGAAATAAATGCTTAAAAATTCTTGACATCTTGGTTTTATTGATTTAATATCTTGACATCATGAACATATTCACCCGACATAAAAATTCGATTTAATTAATTTTGTTGCTCAGCATGTTGTATTTTAAGTTGTCGCGGTTTTGAGAGTGGAGGCAGGAGTGGGTTCCAGAATTCGTCCTTAATGCACGTATTCCCAACACCCATGCTTACTCGATTAATTACTTAATTACTGTACTTAAACCCCACAATGCTTACCCCACAAATTAAGAAAGCTTGAATCCTTAATTTGTCTCCCTATCACCTAATGAAAAAGAGGGGAGAATCTTCTCCTGATTTTATCTAACACAAAACAAACACTTACCCATACAAATGGTGAGTGGGCGAGATAATATAAAAATTCCCTCATGCTGGGAGAAACACCAGTATATTTTGCCCACAGGGAGGCGAACCAATGGCCAACATAAAACACAATTAATAATAGAGTGAACCCAACCCATGCATGCCGAATTTGCGCTACAGTAAGACGCCTTTTGATGGTCCGTGTTGCTCACTCCACTTTGGACTTGTGTGCCTCTTCGTACAAAGGACAAACATTGGAAAAAATCTATTAAATCGGTGGAAACACACTACAACAAGCATAGTTTCAAGTCCTCATGGTTACTATTGATCACTGAGAGGAGAATGGTGGCACTTTCAAACATCAAACCATCAGCAGAATGATATCACTCGATGGAAGAATTGATAGTAATAGCAATAACATATTCCGAAGTGAACTATTCAAGAAGCATTTAAAGTTGGTCCAATGCTCTCATTACCTTCTGGTCTCGAGGCTTATTTTTTTTAGTGTAGCCATGAGTGCTGGGAACCATCAAACTCTATTTCAGCAATGCTATTAAAAATAAAATTATTACAAATGTAGTGAAGCAAGCAGATTTTCCGGCGATCACCATTTGTAATCAGTTGACGGCCAAATGGGTAACTGGATGCGAGATTCCTGCTTCCGGCTATTTTTGGTGGTATTTTTCTCTATTTAAAAAGCCAGAGGGTGGCATCTGGAACAAAAAATTAGATGAAGTAAGTGATTTGTAATTTTTTTTTCAAAAAAAGGAAAGTCACTCCTGTACTTATTGTGTATTTCCTTTACTCAGTCCATGACATTCCATTTGCTCATTAACACCATTACTAATTTTTTTCATGCCATCTGTGTGCGAATGGTTAGTGCAGTTGCATCTGACTTATGATAGAACAGATAATGTATATATTAGAACATACATATATATACATGATAGAGTAAATATGCATGTAACCATTGTATGCTGAAAAATATACCAAAACATCCTACCAGTGTCAAGCAGTGCTACATAGAACTAGTAATAGAATTTCATGTGTAATGCTAGTAAAATAATTATTAGCAACTTGCTTAGTCTGAAATACTACCTTTCAACTCTTATCAGAAAAATTGCATTTGAAAAAAGACTACAGCCACATCCTACCATGTCCCAATACGAGTTTAGTTGGGTAAGTGTGTAAAACATCTGTAAATTAAAATTATCCGCACATTATGAGTGTCATTGATATAGAAAAATGATACAGAATTTTTTTCTGAAAGATTGCCATACAAATAGAGCTGCATCAGGTAGTATGTTATGAAAATATCAGGTCCAGGTCCTGTACGAAAATATCAAGAATATCAAGTCCAGGAATTGGTCCAACAAATAGTCAGGTAAGGTGTGGGTACATGCTACATCTCAAACGTGTCCTAATAGTATCACACAAAACATGAAGTGTTGAAGTGCTTCCTTCGTGGCACTGGAGCTGTCCCATCACTGGCCAATGTTTGGATAGGAGTGACCATCCCAACCAGGGCTCAACAAAAATGGCTGGGTTTGGAACCTGTGGATGGACTGAAATATCAATTCTACGGGTAGAATGTATGTGACCATACAACATTCCTCCCTCCTTGGAGCAACAGGGGAACCCCTGGTACAGTCATCAGTGTTGAAGGGCTTCCTGGGTGGCTCTTGTGCTGTCCCACTACTGGCCAATGTTGAGGTAGGTGTGACCATCTTGACCAGGGCTAAACAAAAATGGCTGGATTTGGCACCTGTGGATTGCGTGAAACATCAATCCTACGTTTAGAATGAATGTTACCTACAGTACCAGACCCTTTTATTTAGAGATATGACAGTATAGAATCTCACTTTTTGACAGGCACAACAATTATGTAGCATAGTGCATAAAATGAACAAAAAGCAAAAGTCTAAACTCATTGTTCCTGACTAGCAATTTATATGATATCAATTTATATGATAGTGATGAAACTATCTAGTTTGCCAAATTTTGCCCATACCCTAATAATTACAAGAAACGTCCCATGGAATTGGTGTTGCAGAATTTCAATAGTGTCAACACCCTCAAAGTCATCAGAGAATACTGCCCATCTGCTGAAGATCAATTCATCTCCTGTCAACTATTCGATAACATTGAACTGCAGCAATTTGTTCTCTCAAGTCCCTGCTGACATTGGATTGCGCTCAAATTTTAATGGACGGCATTTTAGACCAATTGCAAGCCACATGTCTGATTTGGGTAAAAATTTGAATTTTTTATCTTGACCTGATTGACCCACTATGCCAAGTTTTCTAGGCACATTTGGAAGTGTATTTGTGCTGCTTCAAAAATAGTGGAAATCGGCTTAATAAATCCAATAATCATTCAGTATTGACCATCACATTGAAGGTGAACAAGAAAGAATATTCTGGAGATTTACCTAAATGGACTGGTGACAGATTCCATTATGATGTTCATCAGCCCACCAAGCCCATGGAACTATATGTCTTAAGTCACTTTGAGCTGAAATTTCATACCGGGTACATGTTTGAAGTAGGAATTAAGATAACAAACATCATTTGCAATACAGCTCACTTTGGTCGCTGTGTCACTAGATATGTAATGCTAGCTGGTATTGGTAGTTCAGGTATACCCTTCGACAAATCTGCTTGCTTGGTTAGTTGCCTTGCAAAACTGGTATATGTCCAATGCGGCTGTTTTTCAAGAGCCCTTGACTCAATGGATTTAGTGCCCAGCACTGAAAATGTCGATTTAGATTACATAAATATGTCTACACCTTGGCGTAGGACGAGCCCGACTTGAAGCACATTATGTTAGCACATGCCGACGAATTCATGTCCGCAACTTGCCCCAGATGCTTGCCTGTTTGCATAGAAAGTGAATATTCCATGACAGTAACCACAAAGAAGTTAAGGAGCATACCACATCACTTGAACATCGACAGTAGTGTCGACGACCTAATTGTTGCCAATTTTTTTGTGGATTCATCATTAGTGACAACTATCCATGAAAATCCAGCTTTCACCGCTGAGGATTTCATCTTCTATATTGGAAGCATATTCAGTTTATTTTTAAGGTATATTCTACATTTTCATTTTGGACTTTTATGTTTGTTTTTATTTTTTTATTTATTTAGATTTGTTTTGCACATCAGAGGGCTTTATGTTTCCAGAATTTAATAGCTTTTGTTAAGAAGCATGAATTGTGTATCTAGTGTATATATTTTTGGTGAATTGTGTTGAAATAAAATCTCTTCCCATCGCCTACTTATTATTGGTAAAAGTTTCTCCTCAGCGATTTTACTGATTGCTGATACTTCCTCTAAATCACCAACTGCCATCATTGTCACCAATTTAATTATAGCCAGCGACAATTGTCAAATTTCACTTATTGGGCTCAAATTGGATGTGAAGTATGACAGAATATATAAGTCTCGAGGTTGCCTGGCTGATGTATCTCCTCTTCAGATCAACATGCACGTGGACTTTCTGCAGGTATTTTGTGTTGACCAAGGTCTCATATTGATTTACTGCAATTGTTGTCAGATCTGCCACTCCATATTCAAAGAGAAGTTCTAACTAACCCAATTTGTTGGGGATGCACTTAGGGTAGCAGGCATCCTATCCATGCAAATGGTGAAAATGGTGAGAAGGCGTCATTACGTGGGCATGACGGCCTTTATAAGGCAATATGTGATAGGTTATGATCATTCTTATAAATTTATGTGTATTGTGTGAGCTGCCCGACTGACAATCTTTGTTATTGTTCTGTTACGCCAATAAAGTGGACAATCAACTTTTATATTGGGCCAAATATATTTTTCTGCAGCAGCATCTCACATCCCCAACTTGTGCGAGAGCCATTGGGTAAGGTTCTCTGGAGTATTCTGGTAGTTTTTCAGGTGCAAGCTGTTGGATTCTAGTTGCTGAACAGCGACTGAAGGTTGTGTTTAGGTCTGTTAAAGAACTGTTGCTCCGTATCAGCCTTTACCAATAGGAAGCTCATTTGAGTGACCTACAGTAGCTAGTTTGGTACAAGCCAAGAGATTCTTTAGTCATATTGCTGACATTCTCGGATTTTAGCAAAGACTTCTAACATAACAAATTTTACTTTTCTCAGTGAAGCCCACAACCTGCACTTGTCGTGTGCCCAAATCGATGTGGCTGCCATGTCAGAAAAATAAGGCTTGGTGAGAGGCTCGAACCTTCAACAATCTGCTTACAAGGCAGATGCACTACTAATTATGCTAATTGGCCCACGCATGATGGTTCAGAAATTGTGGTTGTAATGGTGGTTAGTGCTGGGTATGAACAGCTGAAAGCACGACTAACAACACACAATGCTCTCATATTCAACCTATGTATGAAGAAAAAATCAGAATTTTACTTTCTCCAAAACAAAAAAACAACAACAAAAAACAACAAAAAACAAAACAATGTTACATCATTCATTTTGCTAGAATAGCTTGCTGGACACAAGCCCCTTCTTCAGTTCGACAAAATCCTGGCGAACAGTAACATCCAGATATGCAGTTTCTTTGACATACTGGTTTATTGTCAGTGCAACGCATTTCACACTTTGGTTTTCCTAACCAACATCTTTCCCACGACATATTCTTAGAGCAAAATCCTGAAAAAGTATGATAAACTTTTTAAGTGAATATTATCACCATCGACATAATTCAGCTGACTTTGTTTAGAGGATAGGTGGCAAAATCTGCTAATGTTTTCAAACTATAGAAAATTGTCATTGAAATTTGAATGTGAGAAATTTTGAAAATCAGCCAAAATTCGACAAATATTCAATGATAGTCTATCAAGAGCATACATCTTTGATATTAAGCCGAAAAATTGATCTCAAATTTGAATGTTGTACACCCGTTTTAGCCTAAATTGCTGAAGTTTGTGCCCAAAGCCCATGTGGTCAGCACATCAGAAAAATAATGCTTGGTGAAGAGCTCGAACCCTTGACCTTGCATAAGCCAATTGTATATGATTTAGAAATTGTGGCTGCGACATTTGACAAAAGTCTGCTCATAAAACTCAGATTTCACGTGCTTTAGTCGCATTTTAGAATTTTGTCGAAAATTGTTACGAACTCGAAAACTGTTTAAAACATGGAATATGGTCATATTCTAGGAATCGAGATGTCTTTTTTTACTCAAATGCAGCTAACTGAATGCTGAATGGTCGGATTTGAACAACCGACTAGTCATATAAGCCAACCATCTAAAACTTGGAAGATTGGAGCTCAGATGGGAAAATCATATTGTGGTTGAAGGATTTTCTTTCCTGACCTAGATTCTGAAATGGATTCGACTGAAGCCATTTTCAAAAAAAAAAATTTCAAACGAAAATTCGAGAAAAAACATTTTTCTGAATGTTTGAACTATCCCGCCATCCAAACATCCCATGTTTTAAACATTTCTTGACCTTGAAAAATAGGGTGTAGCAGGAGTCAAACATGGGTTGCCAGCATTCCGGGCTGATGTCCTCAACACTAGACCACCACACCATGGTGTGAACCCAGATTAAGGTGCTTCCCTTTGCTACTATTTTTAGCATACAACTCTGATGCTTGGTGGTTGTGAACCTAGGACCTTTGGCGAGTAGCAGCATATCTGCTGCTTTACACTGCTGATCAATAAAGTTGCTGACTTTTATGAAATGAAAATTATATGGAATTTTTTTGAGTGAAAAGAAATTTGAAAAATTGGGTGTGGACAGGAGTCAAACATGGTTTACCAGCATTCCGGGCTGATATCCTCCCCACTAGACCACTACACCAGCAGGTGAACCGAGATTAAGGTGCTCCCATCGGCTACGATTTTTAGCATACAACTCCAATGATTGATGGTCGTTCTGGTGAGGAAATCAGCTGGGAATGTTGGTGACCCAGGTTCGACTCCTGGCTGCACACTATTTTTCAAATTTATTTTCACTCCAAAAATTTCATACAATTTTCATTTCATGACTTAACCTACTTCTGGTCATGTTTTTGATATCGTCTGAGCATCAATTCTGTGTTTTAGTTGGACATATCCAAAAAATATGGAGTATCTGAAGAGCCTGTTACACTTTAACTCACCTCTGTACCCTATTCCACCACGACACTGCACAAGTGGAAGCATAACGAACAATGAGCAGCAAATTAAGATTAATAATTTAGTCGACATATCAACGCTGTAGAATCAATAATTTAGTTTGATAGAAGTTGGATCGTCCAATGCAGGAATGAACTTATCGAATAGCTTAATGAAATGTTCCATTATAAAAATAACTTATATAACAGCTAAAGCAGCTATGTAAATGTTGAAAGCTACAAGAACGCTTTTTATAACAGTTGCTAATTATAGAAGAACTAAACGAAAAGCCGACCAGGAAATATAGCTAGCTTTAATTCATTGGGGAGAAATTTATCATTTAGATGACAGTTGATAAAAATGGGTAAGTGTTGAAGGGCTTCCTGGGTGGCGCGGGAGTTGTCCCATGACTGGCCCATGTCGGGCTCAAAAATGGCCGGGTTTGAACCCCTGGATCGGGGAGAAACATCAATCCTATGGGTGGAATATGTCACCATACTACATAAGCAACAACTGGGAATAAAAATGCAAATTTATGTATGCTTCTTTCTGAGAAACAGAAGGGCTTCCTGAGTGGTGCCGGAGCTTTCAGAGTCAGGGTAGATGTGCCCATCGCTACTAGGGTACAACAAAAAGGGCCAGGTTCGGAACCCATCAGATAGCAATCCTGTGGGCAGAATGTTTATGTTACCATATGACATAACCCTACCATCGAGAAACAAAGTTCCTCAATACAATCATCAGTGTTGAAGAACTGCCTGGGTGGTGTGGAGGCTATCCTACCACTAGCCAATGTCAGCGTATGTGTAACCATCAGGACCATGGCTCAACAGAAATAGCTGGGTCCAGAACCCATGAAACATCAATCCTACAGGTGAAATCTTTGTTATGATGCAACATCCCTTCTCCTTGGAGCAACCAGGGCAGCCCTGATCTGGTCACTGGACTTCTTGGATGGCAAATGACTTTTCGCAACACCATGTGAGTGTAGGTGTGATCCTGTTGACCTGAGCCCCATGGATAGGGTTCTGAACCTATTGATTGAATGAACCATTAATCCTATGTGTGGAATATTGTATCTTAATGCAAAAGACATGTGATATGTGCCTTTTTAGCTAAACTCAGTTTTATGTTTTTGAATTTTGTGAAATTATTTTCGCAAAAATTTTATACCAAAAATTTGAATTTTTGTGATTTCCAAGTCATTTTTTTACTACAACTTTGTAGTCAATTTGAAAAAAATGAACAATTACTTTCAATCTATCTATGATATTTAAAAGTTATTTCTATGCTGCTAGATTTATTTGATCGTATAAACAAACTATTTCTCTATGTAGGTTATAGATTGCTAATGTCCCCTATTCGATTTCTATTTTTACATACATAGCAATCGCTCCAAGCGCCCTTGCTTTTCTTATTTGCATAGCTCCACTAGCATTTTCGAGTTATTTTTGGTGCATTTCATTTAACATTCCATAAAGTTCGTTCATATCTTGGATAGCTAATTTCTATTCATCATGATTCTACATGTCGAGTGAAATATTAATCGAAAAATTTGTCAGTTTTGTAATGTGATTCGCAAGACAATGTTGTTTGGAATTTAAAGCTTCCGGAAGGTTCACAATGTTGAAGATTACACTAACTGATAAAGTTTCCATAAAATCATTTTTGTCTTTCTCAGTGCTCCTGAGCAGTTGTGTTTGTTGTTTGTCTTTGCTTTGTATTTCTATATTGTCGGGCAGGGCGATTTGTTTTCACAGGTTCCACAAGAAAAATTATAAAACTCTTGTTTGTCCTACTATGTTGAGTCTGTTGTATTTTAAAATAAGATGGGCGTTTGGGGCGGCTCTGAACGATTTCTTGCCTCCTTGATCTGTGGGTCGGAGGAAGAAGGATAAAATCAGCAAGTGGAATTGATGTGCAGGAGAGATAGCCAGGGATCGACCTTAACACCAGTGCTTCCCTGGGCCCGCCCTAAACCTCGGAATGACTCCTCACTCAGAGTCCAAAAGTCCAGTACAAGAATACTACCTTCCCAAGAAATGCCTGACTAAAACTAGTCAGACAAGGTAACACACTTTTGGACACAAATAAAACGCTTTCCTAACTAAACATTTATTTGTACAACTTACCAAAAAATCGCCCCTTCCAAAAACATGACGTCTTACCAATATAAAAATGACGCCAGTAATGTACAGGCGAAAATGATAATTATAATAATGCGAGACGAGACCCACGAGAATAATCAATAATATACACTGACTAATTCCTAAAAACCATCTTCTACAGTAACTGTTATGCTGGGCCAGGTTGGGCATGGTCACACATTTGTACTTGTGGGCGTTTCTAGGAAATTGACAAAACTCTCAGAAAATCCTGAAAAATGGGCGGAAACACACTACAAGTCTAGTTGACCAGAGCTTGGAGTAAAGGTAAGAAATCCTAGATTCGTGAGTGTGGGCAATCTGGCCATCAACAGTTCATATTCATGAAGGTTAAGCCCAACCCTATTGGCCTTACGAAATTGACAAAACTCTTAGAAAATCCTGAAAAATCGGCGGTGGTGCATTAGGCATTTGTGCCTTTTGTGATGTATGAGGCCTTTGTGACAAAGGTCGTGTTCATAATATTTGTGGAGCAATTAGCATTTGTGGGGCATCTTGCATTTATGGCATTTGTGGCCTATGAGGCATTTGTTGCACATGTGGCATTAGTCAGATTTGTGGAGCATAAAACTTTTGTGGCATTTGTCGCACTTGTGGAACACCAGGCATTACTGGCACATGTGATGTTCATGATATCTGCAGCCCATCAGCGTTTGTGAGGCATGTCGAGTTTGTAGCACATGCGGTCCTTCTGGCCTTTGGGGCCCACGAGGGGTTTGTGCGGCATGTATCATTAGTGGCGCATGAGGCCTTTTTGGCGCATGTGGAGTTTATGGCATTTGAGGCTCATGAGGCGTTTGTGGAACATGTGACATTTGTCACATTTGTGGATCGTAAGACGTTTGTGGCACATGTGGTGCTTATGGTGTTTGTGGCACTTGTGGCATTTGTGGTGCATGAGGCTGTTCTGACACATGTGGCATTCATGATATTTGTGGCCCATTAGCGATTGTGGGGGCATGTGGCACTGGGGCATCAGGCCTTTGTGGCACATGTGGCATTTGTGACATTTGTTGAGCATAAAACTTTTGTGGAATTTGTAGAACTTATGGCAGGTGAGGCATTTGTGGTGCATGTGACATTCATGACATCTGTGGCCCATTACAGTTTGTGGGGTATGTGGCATTAGTGGCCTTTGTGGCGCATGAGACCTTTATGGCCCACGATGCGCTTGTGGCACATGCCGCATTTGTCACATTTGTGGAGCCTAAGGAATTTTGGGCACATGTGGCGTTTGTGCCCCATAAGGCATTTGTGATGCATTCGGGATTTTTGGTATTCGTGCCACATGTGGCATTTGTGGCCCATGTTGTTGCATTCATGGCATTTGTGGCATATGAGATGTTCGTCGCATTTGTCGTGCATGAAGTCTGTGTGGCACTTCGTGCATTTATGATATTCGTGTCCCATGCGGTGTTTGTGGTGCATAGTGGTGGGGGTTGGCATCTCTGGCGATCAGGGAATTTGTGATGCATGAGGTGCTTGTGGTCTTTGTGGCATTTGTGGTGCCTGAGCAGTTTATGGCACATATAGTGTTTTTGGCAATTATCATGTATGGGGCATTTGTGGGACATGTGGGGTTTGTGGTGTTATTGGCATCTGAGAGGTTTGTGTTGTTACTGGCAGTTGTGATACATGAGACGTTTGTGAAATACGTGGTTCCCTGATTTTCAGTGATAGGATATAAGCCAAGTTTTTTTGCACATTCATTCATTTATTTATTTTGCTATTCAGTTCATTGATATTGCATGTTGTGTTAGCTAGTTTTGTTAAATTTAGCTATTTACTAGCTAGTATCCCAATTGGACATTTACCAATTATCCCCAGCTAATCTATTTCCAACTAAGTCCAGATTTTATCCTTCCCAACAGTGGCTCTGGATTTCACAGCCAAAGTCCTGTGAAAATTAATGTAAGACCTAATAGTTCTGCCAATTTTGAATTTTCAAGTGAAGTCAGTTTGTCATGGCCCAGGCTTGAAGTGTGACCCCAATCCTTGTTCAAAAGTGAAGCAAACAAGTATGTACAATGTACTTTATTGACAAAAACGAAAAAACTGATTTTCTACAGTATTAAGGTATGTAAAAAATTTGTTTTTTTTCGAATTTGAATTTTTGAATTTTGAATATTAATTGTAAATTTTTTAATGTTGAATTTTTTTTGGATTCCAATTATTAATTTCTGGATTC
Organism: Romanomermis culicivorax; assembly: GCA_963922205.1. Taxonomy (NCBI): domain Eukaryota; kingdom Metazoa; phylum Nematoda; class Enoplea; order Mermithida; family Mermithidae; genus Romanomermis; species Romanomermis culicivorax. The sequence continues at coordinate 324,753 of CAWUHX010000062.1, forward strand.
AGTTTAGGAATTTTGAATTTTAGTTTTCGAATTTTGGATTTTAATTTTCAAATTTTAATTTTTGGATTTTTGAATTTTTTTCAAGTTTGAATATTTTTAATTTTCGAATTTGAATGATTTAAGTTCCCGAATTTTGAATTCTAAATTTTTTACTTTTGAATTTTGATTCAATTTATATTTTAAATTTTATTTCTTTCTATTTTGAATTTAAATTTTTGAATTTGAATTTTTGAATTTGAATTTTTGAATTTGAATTTTTGAATTTGAATTTTTGAATTTGAATTTTTGAATTTGAATTTTTGAATTTGAATTTTTGAATTTGAATTTTTGAATTTAATTTTTTGACTCTGAATTTTTGAAATTTGAATCTTTTAATTTCAAATTTTTGTTTTTGAGTTTTCGTTTTTGATTCTTGGATTTTGAATTTTCATTTTTTAATTTTTCGAATTATAGTTTCAGAATTTTGAATTATAGTTTCAGAATTTTGTTTTTTAGTTTTTTAATTTTTAATTTCGAATTCTAATTTGAAGCTACCCAAAAACTACCCGACCATTATGTTGGACCCTGATCCGGTATTCCTAAAATTCTGGATGTGGACCTGGACCAGATATGCTACCGACTACTGAAGATGTATCAGGTGCCCATATCCCGAACCCAAATGAGACCCAAAATTACCCGATCATTTTGTTGGATCCATACCTGGAACCAATATCCTTGAAATTTTGGACCCAAACCTGAACTTGATATCCTTGAAATGTTGGATCCGGACCGGGACCCTATATTTCCAAAATATGCTACCCCATACATGTCTATTGAGCAATTGTGCTTAATTGTTATTTGGTTTTTTTATTTGCGGGTAGATTTTTTTCTGATTTGGTGTCGCATATGCGGTGAAATTTAATTTTTTGGAGAAAATTTGACTTTTTTCAAAAATAAAATTCGATTCTATGATATATTATGTGTTAAAATTTATAAATTTATTACAAAAGGGTGTAAACGTTGGAAGAAAAATTAAAAAAAAAATAAAATAATATCCTTTAATTCTTTTTCAGATTTTTACCAACGCCTCTACCAGCTCTACCGAAAACATTTGGGATCATTTAAATATGCAAAGGATACTTTCCACATTTTTTCAACAGGTGCCAGCATTATGGATGTATTGGATCATATCCTTCACCAGACATGTAGAGTGCAAGCATACTGTAGGAGCAGGTGCTATGCTGCTCTTGCATCTACGAGATATGAACATTGTCGAATTAGTCGCTAAGGTGAGACGAAAAAAAGAGAGAGCATACTGTAAAAGAGAAGAAAAAAATTACAAAACAGAAAATAAGCCAAGAAATGAATATAAAGTAAAACAGAAGAAAAAAGGTACAAAACAAAAAATAAGTAAACAAATGAATGTGAAGTAAAATAGAAGAAAAAAGCTATGAAATAAAAAAATGTAAAAAAATTAATATAAAGTAAGGCAGGAGAAAAAAGCTACGAAACAAAAAATAAGTAAACAAATGAATATAATGTAAAAGAGGAGAAAAAAGGTTACAAAACAAAAAAACAAGCAAAGAAATTAATACAAAGTAAAAGAGAAGAAAAAACTAAAGCACAAAAAATGAAGAAATGAATATAGAGTAGAAGAGGAGAAAAAAGCTACAAAACAAAAGATAAGCAAATAAATTGTCACGTGTCGACCAATTCCGTCGAACGTCACGTGATTCACATCACAACTTTTCATTATGTTTTTCGTTATGTTTTGTGTTACAGTAATTTGCATCAATTTTACGTTTCCTTTTTATAATTTTTACATGCAATTTATGTGTGCACTTTTATGTTTCGTTTCTGTTTCATTTGCGTACATTTTGTTTCTGTTTCGATTTATTATTTTCATTGCACACATAGACTACAGTATGTACCCACTAGTCAAGAATTTCTGTTAGAGATAAGCTCTCTGAGCTCATCTCTGTAATTGGAGCACAACGTGCACCTCTTATCAGTAAAAACTAGGGACGTTTCGCAATGCGAAACAACTAGTTGGAAATTCTCACTAGTGACATTCCTATGTTAAGCATGGAGAGTGAAAACTCGCCCCAATGCTTAACGTTGTGAACTGGAAAATGTCTATGTGATCATAGGCATCTTCTGCAGCATTTTCCGATGCAGAAGTTAGCTTGGGGGAGTGTTAACTCTGCCCAAGGCATACTGTAGTTTATGGAGCCCTTTAAAAGGGCATGTTTCGTTAGTTTGACATTTTTTGGCCTAATTATTGTTGCGTCTTTTAGCCTTCGCCTTGCGTTTGCCATTCGTTGCTCTTACTATTATATTTTACATATCCCTACTGCGTTCGCCACTCATCAAATAAATTAGCATATTCTCGTCTCCGGTCTTCTTTACGTAGCCAGCTACAGTAACCCAACCATTGGGGTTCACCACCTGTCACCGTTGATCGAGAACCCCCATCGCCCTCTGCGAGGAAACGCTTGATACCGCCGTCTGCCGACCCGCAGCCGCATTACTGTTTATGCTGAATCACTCTGAATTCCCATACCCCCTCACCACCGTCTGTAGGACCCACGCTTCGACCCCAGAACCTGTCGCCCAGCGCCGAGTACTTTGAGAAGAGGATTTAGTGAGTCTTCTCAGGGGTTATTATTGTTGAGGGTATATTTGTGGGAGTCTCCCCTAAGCTAGTTTCCCTTGGAAGTACCCTCAGTTGAGAAAGCCCTCAGACCCTTAAGGTCAGGGCCAATAAGGGGATTTAGGTTAACAATCGGGTCCCCTACAGTACACCATACTGCGAATGGCACTGTCCCTCATTCTCAGTGAATGAGGACTAGGGATTGGCACCCCTGACCCAGCCGCATTGTCCATTACTCTACAGCAGAACCCAAGGACAAGGCCCAGGTACGCCATAGGTTTACCTGTGGTAGTACCAGCTGGGTTAGGTTCCTGAAATGAAGAACCATAACGGAGCCACCCAACGGGGTCACAGCAAGTCACCTACAGTTTCATGGCCATATTTCCTATGGGATATGGTATGGATTTTCCCATCAATGTGACTGATCACCAATTAAGTTAATGTGACATGGCTCCCACTTAGTTTAATGTGACAAAATGAATATAAAGTAAAACAAAAAAAAGCTAGGAAACAGAAAATAAGTAAACAAATGACTATGAAGTAAAGTAGAAGAGGCTACAAAGCAAAAAACAAGCAAAGAAATGAATAGAGTAAAACAGAAGAAAAAAGCTGGGAAACAAAAAATAAGTAAACAAATGTTTATAAAGTAAAACAGAAGAAAAAAGCTACAAAACAAAAAATAAGCAAAGAAATAAATATAAAGTAAAAAGGAAAAAATTAAAGCAGAAGAAAATGAAGAAATGAATATAGAGTAGAAGAGAAGAAGAGAGCTACAAAATAAAAAACAAGTAAACAAAGCATACAAAGGTCTTCAGCAAAAACTTCTCAACTAGTCGTTTTTGCGTGACAAAAACGACACTAATTTAGGTGATAAGAGGTGCATGAAATGCAACTAAAATAGCCATGTGCCTGTGGAGGTGCATTTTGGCGTAAGTTTTTAGCTAAAGGGTGTAGTGTAGTCTGCCTGCAACAAAGAAATAAAATAAACGAAAGTGCAAAAGTAGGAAACAGAAGAATGCATATGCAAAACAATGAACGAAATGAAATAAAGTAAATGATTGTGAAAAACAAAAAAAGTGATGAACAAAATAAAAAATCAACATGATCAGGATCATGTGACATTGGGAAAATTGATCAGCACGTGACATTATGCACGTCTTCCTAATGTAGAAAAAATACGAGTAAAAGGAATTTTTGATAAATTTAGAAGATGAAGACTTGTCAGAAGATCCAGATCAACAGCCAATTTGCGTCATATGCCTTATCACCATTGGAATTCTGCATAGAGAAAAGAATATTTGATGAATTGCATATTCAAAATTTGTTCCCAGTATATTTTATATATATGCTGAATGTTTTTTACCTTCGGATGTATTTCTTGCATTTTTGTTCACCTGTGGTCAACTTTTTTTTGCCTTTTCCCCCTTTTTTTAAAATGAAAGTTAAATAAGTTAGGAAAATAAGTAAAAAACCTGCAGTATTAGGGAAGAAGAAACTGAAATTATATCGATTTTCATAATTGATAAGCCCCCAAGCCTCTTTCTGCAAATCAAGCAAAACTTTATTATCTATTTTTAAAAGTATGATTGCATTCTGGTTTTTTGTTCTATGATATTTTTCTCCATAAATGGATGGGCAGTCATTTCATGTATAAAAATTGGGAAATTTGTTATTTTTTACGTTCATGATAATGTATTTTTAAATGTTGAAGGTCATATTTTGGGTATTCAGTAAATTTCACCATGTATATAAGTACTTAATTGCATATGCTTATATTCATAAATTTTTTTTCTGTAAGGTATGACTACGCATATTGCTGTTGAAACCCAGAATCTAAAATTGCCTGCTTTGGGCATCGATGGACGTTATCGAACTATGAATCAAATGTTCGGCATGTCCTTGGTCGTACGGCCAGAAACTCAATCTTTCATCGACATTGCCATCCAACCACATTCTAAAGTTTTGGAAATTGGTCCTGCTTACGGCATTGTATGCTTGGAAGCTTTGAAACGTGGTGCCTCCAATTATTGGGCTGTAGATTTGGATGATAGGCATTTAAAAATTTTGATTCGACAGATTGAAAATGACATGCCTCAAAAAAGGGATTGCGTGAAATTATTAGTTGACAAATTTCCTGAAGATGATATTGTTCAAAAACTTGATTATGGGACATTTGATGCTATACTATGTGAATTTGTTCTGCATTTTCTGACCGAGCAGGAATTGAAACGTGCTTTTCATGAATTGGCCCTACTCTTGAAACCCGGAGGTCAATTATTCATCACAGCAGCTACTCCTTACACAGGATTTTTGAAAGCTGAATTTCGATGCTATACAGAAAACAAGATTGCTGAATTCGAAGCCAAAATGAATTTTACGGAAGATATGAAAATTCCAGGTTCCGTAGACAATATTCGATGCATTATAGATCAAAGTGTCCTTTCAGAAGAAGATATGACAAATATGGCGATTGTTCATGGTCCAGTGACATTATTCGACAGATGCACAATTACGTATTTGGTCAACAGAGAAAGTATGGAAATTATTTCTTGCGAATATATACCAATGAAGCCGAGTGGAGGTGAAAAAAAGTTCAGCTTTTCACTGGATGGCAGGGAGAGTATTCATGTCGTGGCAAGGAAAAAATTGTGATTTTTTACATTTTATTTTCATTTATATCCATTATTATTACATATATTGCATACTATATATATTACATATTATATATTTTATTGTTTTTTACAATTTTTTTAAGCATTCCAGTCATGGCTTACTACTTATAACAACGATTTTAGGTTGCATAACACTCTCAAATATGAAGAAAGCCTCCATAAAAGAATATACAGAAATTTCTTCATCTCGCATATATTTTCTTCAATAATCAGTAGTTACTTTCTACTCAATTTTCCTTGCTTTAACAGATCCTACTGTATCTTTCATCACTTTTATTAGAAATACAAAATTTATTGCAATATTTTTTAAATTTATTCAACTTTTATTTCTTCGAAAGTGACATAAAAACATAATTAAGCATATTTTCATGAAAATGGTATAAAAACAAATTGCTTCGGAATTGTGGCCATGCCCTGCGCACACAATGTTCGTCCTGAAATCATCCATCACATGACCACACGTCAACCACCCATTATGTGATCAAAAAGAAGATTATCTTGAAATTCCAAGTTTACTTCCTATGTTCTGCACATACAGTAACACTGATAGAATCAGCTTCCAACTGCTAATCTAGATTTTTCTACCATTTGGATTTACTCTTACTGTAGAAATTCTCCAATTGTAAGATTTCCACTATAGTAACATAACCCAGGCATATCACAACCTCACCATAAGCCTTACAAAACATCAGTGAATATACAGGTATGTTTTCATACACTTTATCTGCCAACAGATATAAATTCTAAAAAGTTCTCCGAATCCTGGCAACCTATTTCATCGATTGAATATCTCGACATCATCAGCATATATAGCGAAACATAAAAAATGCTATTTAATTAATTCTGTTGCTCAGCATAGTTTTAAGTTTTCATAGTTACTATTGGCAAGGCTGTAGAAGAATGATGCAAATTTCAAAAACCAAGGTAAAAAATGTCAGTGGAATGGTATCATCTGATGGAAAAATTTGTCCTTATATATTCCGAAATTGGCTACTGAAAAAGCATTTAAAGTTGGGCCAATGCTGTCATTACCTGCTAGTATCGACACTTATCTTGTTTAGTCTAGCCATCAGTGCTGGAACCATCAAGCTCTATTTCAGCAATGCCATCAAAAATAAAATAATTACAGATGTAGTGAAGCAGCTAGAATTCCCGGCAATCACCATTTGTAATCAATTGATCGCCAAACGAGTACCTACGTGCAAGATTCCGGCTTCAGGCTATCTTTGGCGGTATTTTTCTCTATTGCCAAGGCTCGAGGGTGGTATCTGGAACAAAAAATTAGAAGACGAAGTAAGTCATTTGGAATTATAGAGTGGGTATGCACATCATAGAATTACAATATAACATAGAGTATATGTGATAGATAGATAGAACAGATACGATATATGTAAACACAGTTGGCTCTTTGGCTTTGATAACTTAAATGTAGTGACTCCTATCACATACTATTGCATACTGGTTGTGGCATATAGAAACATGTCAAGGGACCAAGAACCAGATTAATGCAGTGGCACATGTGGCTTAGATGTCAAATTGAACGTTATTTTCCTACAGCAGCAGACTCTTTCATCCAGGAATATGATAAGATGGCATCTCACCATTTCTGAGGAATAATGATCAGGTAGCATACTCTATAAAATCCAAAAAGACACAAGGATCCTAGCTCATTGTTCATGTCATATCAATTTTTACAATCCCAATAAAAGTATCTCTTCCTGTTAAGTATGCCAAATTTTGTCCATGCCCCAATGATTACCAGAAACGTCCCTTGGAATTGGTGTTGAAGAATTTTAATAGTGTCAATTCCTTCAAAGTAATCAGAGAATACTGCCCATCTATTCATGAACAATTTGTCTATTGCCAACTATTTGGTAAAACATTGAACTGCAGCGATGTATTCTCGCCACTCATGTTGGACATTGGATTGTGTGCGAATTTCAATGGAATGCACTTTGCACCAATCGCGAACCACATCTCTGATTTGGGTAAATAATTGAATTTTGAATCATGACCTGATTTTCCCCATTTGTCACGTTTTCTAGGCACATTTGGAAGTGTATTTGCTGCTTCAAAAATTTATGGAGTATTGCTTAATCAATCTAACATTCGTTCCGTATTGACTATCACCTTGAAGGTGAACAGGAAACAGTATTGTGGAAATTTGCGGAAATGGACTGGCATGGGATTCCATTACGCTATTCATCAGCCGAACAAACCCATGCCACTATTTGTTCTAAGCCACTTTGAGCTGAAATTGCATGGCGGCTACATGTTTGAAATAGGAATCAAGGTAACAAACATTATTCGCCATACAGCCCACTTTGGTCGCTATGTCACTAGATTTGTAATGCTACCTGGTATAGGTAGTTCAGGAATACCCTTCGACAAATCTGCTTGCTTGGTTAGTTGCCTTGCAAAACTCATATATGTCCAATGCGGCTGTTTTTCAAGAGCCCTTGATTCAATGGATTCAGTGCGCAGCACTGAAAATGTGGATTTAGATTACATAAACATGTCCACACTTTGGTGTAGAGCAAGCACACAAATGGATGCCTGTCACTCAAAGCACATTATGCTACTGCATACTGATGAATTCATGTCCACAACTTGTCCGAAATGCTTGCCTGTTTGCATCGAAAGTGAATATTCCACGACAGTAACCACAAAGAAGTTAAGGAACATACCATGTCACTTGAACATCGACAGTAGTGTCAACGACCTTATTGTCGCCAATTTTTTTGTGGATTCCTCATTAGTTACAACTATCCATGAAAATCCAGCTTTCACGACCACAGATTTCATTATCTATATTGGGAGTGTATTCAGTTCATTTTTTGGTGTATCATACATTTTCGTTTTGGAAGCTATTTTTAGACTTGTTTTGTACATCAGAGGGCTTTTTATTTCGGAAATTGAATAGTTTTTGCTAAGAAGCATTAATTATGTATTGAGTTTATATAAGTTTGGTGGAATGTTTTTTAATAAAATCTCTCTCCATTGCCCAGTTTTCAGGTCAGGGATTTGACTGATTGCTTTACATTCCTTGAAATCATTAACTGTCGCCATTGGGGGCAATTTAATTATAGGCATTGGTGACAGTTGTTGATAGCTGGAAATTTCACTTCTAAATTGGGCTCAGAATTGGTGTGGAGTATGACTGTTGTATTTTATTTTGGTCGGGTCTTTTGAGAGAGAGGCAGGAGTGGGATTCCAGAATTCGTCCTTAATGCACATATTACCAAAGCCTACGCTTTCCCGATTAACTGCTTAATTAATGTATTTAAACCAGACAATAATTAGCCCACAGATTAAGAAAACCTAGTTCCTTAATCTGTCTCCCAATTACTTAATCGAAATAAAAGGAGAGTTTTCTCCAATTTTATCTAACACAAAAATATTCTTACTCATACAAGACTTGAGTGGGCGAGAAATAATAAGCTCCCTTGTGCTGGAAAAAATGCACAACAGGTTTGGCACACAGGGAGGCGGGTTAATATGCACAAAATATAATAACGCTAATAATGAGAGAGAGAGAGCCCCATGCACGTGTGCCAATTTATGCTACAGTAAGACATCTCTCGATGGTCCGCGTCGCTCACTCCACTTTGAACCTGCGCGCCTCTTTAAAAAATTGACAAATACGAGAATGTTCAACAAATCAGTGGAAATACACTACAATGTGACAGGATATATAGGTCTCCAGTTTGCATTGCTGAGGTTTCTCCTCTTTTGGTCAACTGGGCATAGACTTTCTCAAAGTATTTTGCATAGACCACTGTTTAAGGCCTCATATTGATTTACTGTAATCAGACTATGTTATCAGGTCTAGCACTCTATATACAAAGCACTCCATATACAAAATTCTTACTACAAAAATTTTACTTTCCTCAATATAACCCAGGACCTGCACTTGTCCTATTCCCAAATCGATGTGACTGGCATGTCAGAAAAATTAGGCTTGGTGAGGGGCTGGAACCTTCGACCTTCTGCATATAAGTCAGAGGTGCTGCTAATTGGTCGGAAATCGGTAAATCAGCACATGGTCATTGATAACCTATCAAGGACATACACTTTTGATATTCAATCAAAAATAGAATACATCCATTTTCAGCCTGCATTGCCAAAGTTTGTGTACTACACCCAAAATCCATGTTTTCATCACATTAGAAAAATAACACTTGGTGATATGCTTGAACCCTTGTCCTTCAGCTATTTGCATTCCAATCGAGCTAGTTGAACATGTTTCAGAAATGGTGGCTGTAGTGGTGCTGGTGTCTGTGTTGTTTGCCAAAACCAATAAATCCGGCATGTCAGAAAAATCATGGCTGGTCAGGGCCTCAAGCCCTAGACCTGTGTACAAGGCAGATGGGCTACCTACTTCATCCATGGAGTCAAGTGCAACTTCCCTTCTCTCTTTCAGGAGGAAGGGCCCTCTATGGTCACCAGTGTTATAGGTCCAAATTGACCTATGGTCAGCTTATTAGAAAGGTACTGCACAGTGAGGGGCTCAAAGACAGAAGACCTGCTACCCAGTGTACTAATGGAGCCACATGGATGGTTTGGAAATTGTGTTTGTAGTGGTGTATGCATGTCACATGATGAACAGCCAGATGTGCCACTAAAATATCAGCAGGGTAGCCTGCGAGAAAAACTGCTAGATTCACTACTACAACATTTGACAAAAATCTCATCGGAAAAAAAAGTCTGAATAAAAGACTGATATCACAAGGACTTGTGTGATTTTGTCGAAAATGTAGAATATGAAAACTCAAAAGCTGACTGGAATATGGTATCAGGTCAGATTTTTTGATACAGAGACCCTTTTTGCTGACTGAAATACCACATAGTCGGATTTGATTATTCAACTATATTGGTGATGCACTTATGGCAGAAGGCATCCCATCCATGCAAAATGTGAAAGTGGGGAGAAGGTGTAATTATGTAGGCATGACTGCCTTTAAAAGGCTATATGTGACATGTGGTGATCATTCTCACAAATTTTTGTGTTCTTTGCGAGTCACCCATCCATAATCTTTTGTTATTGTTATTTTGCGCCAGTAAAGTGGGACAGCCATACGCTTTTAAATATTATTTTGTGTTATGCACCATGTGTCATGAGTACATATAAAATTTCATTCATTTTGCCTTTATCTTTTAGGGAAAACTTTACATTTAATAATCCTTATTCTTTATTATGTCCGAAAATTTGAATATTGAACAATGTTGTGTCATTCACCATTGGATGCGGCAGGACGTCAAAGCGGCCGAAATTCATCAAAAGTTGTTGGATGTAATGCCCTTGGATTCAGCACCATTAAGCGCTGAATAGCATTGTTCAAGACTGAGAGGGGATCGTTTCAAGACGACCCAAGACAGGGTGCCCCGAAAGACGTGCCTACCCCAGAAAACATTAAAGCCATTAGACAACTGGTGGAAGCCCATCAGTGAAACAAGGTGCGCCAAATAGCTGAGACTTTAGGCATGTCAGCATCTACTGTTGATCGAATTTTGAAGGAAGAACTTTTGCTGTCCAAGCTTTGTGCTTGTTGGATCCCAAAACTTTTAACTCCAAGGCAGAGGCACATCCGGGAAACTTTGAGTTTGGCCCTGTATCACCAATTTGAAGATGATGAGGAAAATTTTATCGATAGATTTGTTACAGGGGACGAGTCATAGGCTTACTACTATGACATAGAAACAAAACAGCAGTCAATGCGGTGAATACCCGAGGGCAGTCCACCACTGTCCAATGCAAAGGTCTGCAAGTTAGCTGGGAAAGTCATGGTTATCCTTTTCTGGGATGCTAAAGGCCCATTGTTGATGAATTTCCTGCCGCCAAAGACAACAATCACTACACTAATTTGTTGGTCGAACTACGCCAATGCATCAAAGAGAAAAGAAGGGGAAAGTTGACCAAAGGTGTCCTTTTGTTGCACCACAATGTGCCAGTTCACAAGTCGAAGGTTGCGCAAGAGGCCCTGTGTCAGTGCAACTTCAGGGAAATGAATCATCCACCCTTTTCGCCAGAACTGGCCCCCACCAACTTGTACCTATTTAGAAATTTGAAACAGTTCCTCAAGGGAAAAAGATTTGCCTGTGATGATGAAGTGATAGGTGAAGTTAGGCGTAGAAATATGTAAGATGCGTTGGCTTAAGGGTCATAATATGAATGGTGATTATATTGAAAAATAAAATGTTTGGTGGCTTCTAGCATTTATTGTTTCAAAAAAGCTAAGGACTTATGGGAAAACATCGACTGAAATATTAATTCAAAATTTGTCAGTTATGGGAGTGATGCGATTTGCAAGATAATGTCATTTGGAGTTTGAAGCTTCCAGAAGGTTCACAACATCGAAGATTACACTAACTGATAATCTTGCCATAAAGTCAATATTGTCTTTTGAAGTGCTCCTGAGCAGTCATGTTTGTTGTTTGCCTTCCCTCTATATTCCAATATTGTCATGCAGATTGATCAGAGCGTCATCTTAGAGTAAAGGCAACAAACACTAGATTGGTAAGTGAGTGTGATCTGGCTTTCAACAGTCCAAATTTGTGAATATTTCAGCCCAACTCTGTTAGCCTACTAGAAAGTTTTGCATTACAGCATTCTTAGGAGAAGTGTGTGAGTTACTGAAAGTAAGGAAAATTCAGACAATAGCCTATCACCCGCAGTGTAAGGGCATGGTTGAATGCTTTAATCCCACTCTAACTGACCACTTACACAAACTAGCCTACAACAATACTGAAGACTGGCCAAAATTTTTAGATCTCGCGTTATTTTCCTACAGGGCGACACCACACAAGACAACAAAAAAGAGCCCCCGCAGTCTGCTCTTTGGACATGAGCCTCTCCTAGGCATTGACATCACCGCAGCTGAAAAAGGACTGCTAATCAACATTTCAGACACCTATAAATACTTGCTTTTTGAAAATCTAACATCAATTGGCAATGAGGTCCTAAAGGAGTTGCAGGCATCAGAAGCAGCATCGAAAAAACGATTTGATGAGAAGGCATGCGCTCGCAAATATACTGTAGGAGATCTGGTATTATTATATTGTGAAATGTGCAAAAGTAAAACTCATTTTTATTGAAGCAGTCCGTTTATTGTAACATTAATTGATAAACAAGATAAAAATGTCATTTCTATTGCGGATGTCAAAAATATTTTGAATTCCCCTGTCCTCACGATTTGCAGGGTCAAACCCTTCGTCAAATGCTTTTTCCTGCTCCAGTAACCCAGTATTGATTTTCAAAACATCCATTTCATTGGCTCTCGTCTTGTCCATTTATTTCCAAGCATTTACGCGTGTATTCTTTCTCTCTTATTACTACATATATCAATGATTTAATTTTCTCGCATAAGTAATATTTAACCCTATTTTATGTAAATTTTTCGTACTTTTCGTCTATTTAGTGCTATTCATAAAATTTTCTGGCGTAGCATCGTTTTTTATTTCAATATTTCAATTACCCCCCTTTTACAATTTTTCCCGGTGCTCCGATATATTTGGAGTTTATATTTCTCATGTAACCATTCGATTACTTTCCCTACTCAGCCGTGAAACGTTTTTTGTAAGCATATGCCATAATTAGGAAACAACTTCAATTTCATTTACTATTCCAAAAGATTTTATTTTCTTCCCAAATTCTCCTCAAATTTTCTTCTCAAAAACCACTCTTATTTTTCACCTTCAATATGCTGAAGTTGTTTAGCATCGAAATGCAGTCCCGAGCAGGTGCCTCACGCAGAGGAATGCAATGCATCCCAAACACACATATATTGATCCAATTTTGCCTACACATAATCATGCCATGCAAACCAATTGGCACTTTCATAATGATGGTTAGTTTCATAAAATAAAATATATTTTTCCACAAAGGGAACAACTTCACGTTTTTCGTCCACAAATATGTTTTCAGAGTCCAAAAATTACTACTTTGGGCTATTTTCGGGTAAAATTCATAAATTATAAATTCCCCGGCATCCCCTACTACACCTTTACCTCCGTTGACCTCCTATATTTTGCATTTCGACTACCAAAAAATTATTTGTACCTCCTTATGTACCTTATTTCTTTTATTTAAGTTTACAATTTGTCAACATTATTTGATTATGTAAGTTATGTGTGGGGTGAAACAAGTGCACGCATCTTCATACCTAATGCTTTTGGGTACTGGTGTAAACTATATTTAGCATATAACCTATCCGCTTTTTAACATCATTTTCCTCCGCCTCCTTATGCCTCCAACTATTTCTACAATTTTTCTATTTTTAGATATCAATCCAAAACGGATAACCCGATTTTTACACTTTGATCCTTATTTTAAAACAACTTTCAACTGTATGGTGTCAACAGTTTACAATCCGATTCGAGTGCTCGACAGTATGGTTCAGGAAATTATCAACCAATTACGGGAATCACAATTCTGCTGAATCAAGGTTATTTCCATGGACACCAAACAGATTTCTGGTTATCAATACACCACTTTTCAACCAATTGTCTATGACAAATGGTTACCTACCTGCAGGGATAAAATACGATCTCCTGATGTTACATTCCATGCCGGTGCATATATTATTATTATTATTAACTTCCTTGCCAAAAAACATTCTCTGGGTATTATTATTATTTTTTCTTTGTATTATGGGCCGGAGTAACGGTACCTTATAAATGCTCTAATGCCAATGAAACTGCTATGGTCGAAATTTTTTTAAATTTAATTGTTTCATTCGGGCCAAGCAGCCACATGCTTATTTTACGATGACGCGGAATACGCAAACTTTTGGCATCATTACAACGGTTGATTATTTGATGGGACAAACGATTATTCGTTTTTGGACTTTTATTTGAATGTTGTATTCCAAGGTTTGGATTTCAAAGAAATCTTGGTTACCACCATTTGATTGCCGCGGACGCAAATGGGGTATGTTTGATTTCATTTATTTGTTTCATTTCTTTTTTTCATATTTCAGAAAATTATCTTTTCACAATTTTCACCTTTTTTCCAAATTAACATTTAAATTTCAAAAAATTAATTAATATTGAATGTGTGGGAAGGAGTATCCTTCCAATTGTTTACCTAAATTTCTGCCCAAACGTATGGGTTTAGGGTTTCTAAGAGGCCCCTGGGTGACCACATGTTTAATTTAATACTCCCCTTTTCTTTTCAAAAAATAACAACAAAATGTGACTAACACTCCCTTATTCCTTTTCTTTTCTTTATTTTTCTCTTTCTTATTTCTGCCCAAACTAAGGGGCTATCAGTAGCCCATAGGGCAGCTGGCATTTGGGGTCACTACGTAGTAGTGATGAGTCCTGGGGGTCATCGTGGCCTAAGTATTTGGCATCTGGTGACTCCCCGAAGTCCATTATTTATCCATCCTCGTGACATCCCCTCTGAACCCAATGCCACCTCTTCCTCCTCCTCTTCCTCCATCTCCACCTCCACCTCCATCCTTAATTTTTGTTCCTCTTTTCTGCCTTAGTCTTTCCCCCAGGAGAGAGGGATGTAGTATACCATACTGAGCTAAACTGATATTATCATTTATTTTTAAATTTAATTACAGTAAACAAAAAACAATAATAAATACATTCATAAATAAAAGTTCTTGTACATAAAACGTCGATTGTATATATTTTTGCATGAACCTGTGGTAATTTTTGTTGTGGCCATAAAGGCAATTTTTGTTGTTAGTTTTTTTAGTGTTTAGTTAGAAAATAAAAACTAGAAAATCGTCTCCGTCCACACCAGGCATTCTGTGTGTATTTATTATTAGTTTTCACGTGCTTCCCCTACCACCATCCCTGCTTACCGACCACCGTACCCAGCCGTGGTCCAACATGGTCCCCATCCGCCTCCATCACCGCTCCACCATCTCACACCATCTTTGCCTTATTACTATCAATCACACTTTGCCATTCTGCAGATAGTTCTGCAATCCTTGCATAATAAAAGGCTTTGGGGCTTTGAATCAAAAAAATTCTGTATGAATATTTTGACCTGGTCATCATTTTCAAATTCCATATCGACAAGGCTATTCTGCAAGGACTGGAAGAGTCAATAATCTGATGGTACAATGTCTCGAGAATATGTTCAATGGGGTAACAACCCCCAATTCAGTTCTCGGATTTTTGCCTGGACAATGGCAGCAGTATGTGGATGGGTATTGTAATGGAACAGAAATACTCTTTTAAGGTTTACCAATGCAGGCTACTTTTGAATCAAGGCCTTTTGTACACAATCGAACTGGTTTTCATAGACTTTAGCAGTGATGATCAAACCAAGTCCAAGCAACTCAAAGTGGACGAACCACCATCACGTAACATAACATTGGATGGTTTTAGATTGGGCCTTTTCACTTGTGCTGGCTTAGAGCCTTTGTTGCCCAATTGTCAGCTATTAACATACACAACCCACTTTTCATCTCTAGTCAAAGAAAAGGCTCGATTTTGTATGGTGAAAGTAACAACACGGAAATGATAATATGCTGGGGCACTCAAGTTCGGAGCTAGCAAATCTTGTTCATCTGCTTCATTCAATTTTCAATAGTAGTGCGGGTAATGATAAGGACTTCTGCTATTTCCCTAGTGGTAGCTTTTAGACCAAGGTCCAGCTGTCCTTGAATGTCTGCTCCTGATACTTCACCTGGTTGTCCGCTATGAAATTCATCTTTGACACTGTTAGTGCCAGTTCTGAACTTTGAAAACCACTGTTCAACTGAACCTTCGGACACAACAGGTTCACCATATGCCTGTCACATATTTCTCGTTGCTTGAGCTGCAGTTCTGCCCAAATCATACTCAAACAACATGCAATGATGTATATGGTGCGGAAGGTAACAGTTAGCTTCAGGTATAACTAAAATGAATAGTTTAATCCAACTGAAAATGAACCTGTTTTTTTCAAAACAATAATGTTTGCTCTTCCAAACAAACAATCAACTATCCCAAACTTTAAGAAGAAAGTTGATTGATAACATATAACCAAAAATTGGCATTACTTTCTTGCCAACCCAATATTCGCTCTATTTTCATCCAATAAAAATATACTGTCAACAGCACAGGCCTACTTCGCTTAAATATGCTTTTATTTATATTTATAATTATTACTTATTATTACTACTCATGCATTAAGCCGACGAGGGCACCAACTTATTGGGACTCATTCCAAGGCAGAACCACAGTCTTACTGGATACTATTACAGTGAGTTTCTGGTATGTGGTAGCCTGCAGCAAGCATATTGCTTTTCGATTGCTAGCAGTTGTCATTCTAGTTGCTAACCATTGACTGAAGGTTGTGTTTATTCTGCCAAAGAACCATTGCACTGTCAAGGATGGACTAGTCTATCTCCAGGTTGTGAAGAAATAGCCAAAGTTGACGCAATTTGTGTCGATGCCGTTGTGCATAGACATCATGCATAAAAAGGCCGGTTGTTTATGTTTTTGGTCATTCCTTTTGCGTATTTTATAAAGTAAAAATTGGCAACCAGACTGCTTATTATTTATATTGATTTATTATTGTTTATTGTGGAGTTGATCGCCCAATTACAACGTCCCCCAATCAGACATTTATTATTGATCTAGCAGCAGAGGGAATGTAGGTTAGACACTGGATCTCAGGAGAACCACCCAGCATGCAAGTCTACATTTGGGACTCAATTCTCGGCCTGATTTCTCGGTTTGTCCCCGATTGGAAGTTACTTGAGCTGAGAGAGTTATTTGATCTTCTGCAGTTCCTTGTGTTGTATTTGTATTTGGGTCGGGCGCTGATGAGTCACAGGCAGGATTGGGATTCCAGGATTCGTCCTTAATGTATGTGTTTCCCACGCCCACATTTATACGATTAACTTAACCTCCTGTACTTAGACCCGACACTAATTATCCCACCAATTAAGGAAAGAAGATGTTTCCTTAATTGTCTCCCTAATTGCATAAAACTGAGAGAAGTGAGTTTTCTACCTTTTAATATTACGCAATCAAAAGAAATAATGAATACTTACGTACAGGTGAGGGGGAGTGAGAAAAAGAAAATAAACAATTCACTCCCACGCACTGGGACGAGAAAAATAGACAGTTGAGTGCGGGGAGGGGACGAATAAAGCAATGGTGGCCGGTGGGGCACACATTTAGTACGAAAAATATAACAATAATAAAAAGGAATAATTACTAAGAGAGAGCCAGCGCACAGGTAACGATGTGCTATACAGTAAGACGACTGTTGATGGTCCACGTTGCTCTCTCCACTTGCTACCTGCGGGCCTCATGCATTCTTTAACAAAAACGACAAAATCGGCGGAAAACACACTACAGCACTTGGAAAAAAAGCAGGTGATCTTTTAATGAACTTGAGCCTGACCCAACTGTTGCAGACTTATTCTACCTGTCCATTTGGCCTGATTAGGTGAATTAGCGAGTGACTGATTAGGTCTATTTTGATTCTAATCTATTTATTTTATTTCTCTAACTCATCCCAAGTCTCATTTCAACAGCACTATGTTCAGCTGTTTACCTATAAGAGGCAGCTTGTTCGAGTGACCTATGGTTATTAGTTGGATACAAGCCAAAAGATGTCTCTAGTTATATTGCTTACGTCTTGGACCTAAGCAGAGGTTTAAATACAACATCAGGTCTGCCATTTTATATAAAAAAAGTTCTAACTACCCAATTTTACTTTTGTCAATATAACCAATGACCTGCTCATATGGTATGCCCCATTTCACATGGCTGGCATGTCAGAAAAAATAGTCAGTGAGGGGCTCCAACTGATGACCTTCTGCACACAAGGCAGTTGCAATAGCAACTGTGCCTAACTGAGCCATGTGGATGGTGGTGGCAGTGGTGGTGGTGACTGCTCTGTGATAAACATCCCCGTGCATTATGACAAGACACATTGCTTTCATATTCAACTTATTTACAAGAAAATTCTTTTTCAACAGAAGAATCAGAATTTTATCTATTCATGCCAACAAAAAACAACAACAACAAAAGATAACAACAACAAAAACATGCAATTCATTTTGCTAAAACAGCTTCCTTGATACATGCGCCTTCTTCAGTTCGACAAAATCCTGACGAACAGTAACATCCCGATATGCAGTTTCTTTGACATACTGGTTTATTGTCAGTGCAATCCACGACATGTTTTTAGAGCAAAATCTTGTAAGAGAATATTATCACCATCAAGATAATTCAGCTAACACTGTGTAGATGATAGGTATAAAAATTTTTCTTCCAGATTTAATGAGCGGGAAAATTTTGAAAATTTGCCCCAATCTAACAAATAGTCAATGATTTTATGAGCATGTATTCTTGATTTTAAGTCCAAAATGGAACTCAAATTTGAATGATATAAATCCATTTTAGGCTGAATTGCTGAAACTTGTGCTTAAAGCCCATGTTGTCAGCACGTGAGAACAATAACGCTTGGTGAAGAGCTCGAACCCTTGACCTTGCATAAGCCAAAAGTGCGATGTTCCATTTCCTTGAATTATACTATTACATGATCATGGTAAGCTTATTTTTCACTATAAAAGTGCAATTGTTACTCAGATGTACTGCTCTCATTAATGAAGAAAGTGGAATAAATGGTAATACAATACAGAATAAAAAAAAAAGATTTTGTTATGGCTGCTACAGTTGATCAAAAATTATTGATTTTGAAGGAATTTTCTGATCAAAAGAATATCATGTTTTTAAAGCTTGATGAATGAATTACAGCCAACTTGAAAGAAAAAAAGGTTAGAAAAAAGTCAAAGATGTTATGAATAGTTTGTGAATAGTACTGGAAAACATATTGTAGTTACTAATATGTTTGTTAGAAATGTATCACGTCCAAAATTTTAAGAATATGAGGTCAAGGTCTTTGTCTAAAATTTTAAGATAGTCTCTAGTCCACGTCTGGGGGGGGGGGGTCGTTAATTTCAAGAATATAATATCAGGCCTGGGTCTGATTTTTTTTTAATCTTGTTATACAATAGTTCTGAAGGTTTTATTTTTGTGGGATACTCGGACCATATGCCCTCGGCTGACCTTTCTGTGCTGCTAGGCAGATTTCTGAATTGGTTCCAATTCTAAAGCTAACTGGACTGACATGAATAAAACATTTGCAGGAATTTTACCAGTCAACTCCAAAGCAGAAAGTTATTTGCTTTCTTAATTATTATTAGCAAAACAGGCAAAGAAAAAAATTCCAAAATGGTAAATGTGATGAATGCTAAATGTGACGGTGGTAAATTTTATACATCATACATTTATATGTTATATACAAAATATATAATAAATACATTTAAACAATATATAAAAAAAATATATAAAAATATATGTAAAAGAAATTTAAAAAATATGCGTAAAATATAAATACACTAAATATATACAAAAAATATGTAAAATATACATACACTAAATATATACAAAATAAACATAAAATATACATATTCTAAATATATACAAAATATACATAAAATATACACACACTAAATATATACAAAATATATACACAATATATATACAGTATAAAATATATATATACAACATATGCAATATATATACAGTCGGGGCCATGCACAAGGGGGGGGGGCACCCCCCCATTGAGGCAGCATGCACACAGTATATCTGCATAAAATAAACATTTTCTGGGGCTATTCAGTAAAAAAACCTACTCCATCCCCCATGAAAAAATCCTGGGCACAGCCCTGTATACAGTATACAATATATGTATAAAACATATGCAATACAATACACAATACAATAAAATCCAACTATACCTTACAACATGAAAAAATATTTGTACAAACTGAATACACTGTATACACAATTGATGCCTCTTAAAAAATATTAAATTCTGGAAATACAAAGCTCTCTGATGTACAAAACAAATCTGAACACTGCTTCCAAAACAAAAATGTATGATATTCCGAAAAACAAACTAAAAATGCTACCAATATAAATAATGAAATCTTCAGTTGTGAATGCTGGATTTTCATAGATAGTTGTGAGTAAGGATGAATCCACAAAAAAATTGACAACAATTAGGTCGTTGACAAAACTGTCAATTTTCAGGTTATGAGGTGCACCCCTCAACCTCTTGCTGGTAACTGTCATGGAATATTCACTTTCTACACAAACAGGCAAGCATTTAGGGCAATTTATGGACATGAATTCATCCATGTGGAGTAAAAGAAGGTGGTCAAGGTCACAGGCATTCAGTTCCAATTTTGTACTGCACCAAGGTGTAGACATGTTTATGTAATCTAAATCGGAATTTTCAGTGCTGAGCAGAAAATCCAATGAGTCGATGGCTCTTGTGAAACAGCCACATTCAACATATATCTTTTTTGCCAGACAACTAGCCAAGCAAATAGATTTATCAAATGATATTCCCGAACTACCTTTTCCCGTCAACATTACATACCTATTGACACAACGACCAAAATGGGCTGTATTACGTATGATGTTCGTTACCTTGATTCCCACGTCAAAGATGTATCCAGCATGCAACTTCAACTGAAAATGGCTCAAGATATGTAGCGGCATGCATTTAGTCGGCTGATGAACAGAGTAATGGAATCCATCACCAGTCCATTTCCGCAAATTTCCACAATATTCTTTCTTGTTAACTTTTAACACAAAGCTCACTACCGAATGGATAATTGATTCATTGAGCTTTAATCCATGAAATTTTGAAGCACTAAAGTAGCTTCCAAATTTGCCTATAAAACTTGGCAAACTGGGTAAATAAGTCAAGATTAAAAATTTATATTTTTACCTGAATGCCACCTGTGGCTTACAATTGGTGCCAAGTTCATTCCATTAAAATTTGTACACAATCCAATGTCGGATAAGACTTGCGAGAGTACATCACTGCAGTTCATCGGGTTACCGAGTAGTTGGCAGGAGAGAAATTGATCATCAATTGACGGGCAGTATACTTTTAACATTTTGTAGAAATTGGCGCTGTTGAAAGTTTGAAACATTTGCTCCATTGACTGTTTTTCGTAGTTATTAGGGCATGGACAAAATTTAGAAAACTTAACAAAAATCATATAAATTTTGTATCATAGAACATTGGATCAAAGAATTAGGATTTTTGTGTCTTTACAGGTGTTATATTGTTTGCTACCTGATCATTAAGCCTTAATTAATTTTGATGCAATAACTGTCAATCAAGGATTTCTTAGAATTTGTAGTGTTGATGCACTTTTATTCAACCAACAGTATGACAACACTCAAGGCACTGTAATATTCTCGAAAATCTCCCCTTTACTGTAACTCAAGATACTTTTTCCTGCAGTACAGGTAGCACTTGGTTTCAACGTTTTGCAAGAAAAATGCATTTGGAAAGCAAACTATGGTTTGAGTCTATACATGTTGAAGGGCTTCCTGGGTGGCGCTGTAGCTGTCCCACCATTGGGCAATGTCGGCGTGGGTGTAACCAGCCCGACCAGGGCTCAACAAAAATCGCTGGGTTTGGGACCTGTGGATTGGCTTTGACGTCAATCCTATGGGTGGAATATTGTATGTTGCCATACAGCATACATACTTTTCTGATGTTACTCTCTTTGAAGCCACTTATGACAGGGAAATTTTGCTTACACTTAGAACAATAGTTGAGAGTCAATCTAGCACCACCAGGTTATTTTAGCATGCTGGACAGCCATTACATTGTACTGACCCTCACTTGTAGGAAATTCTTTCGATTATGCTAGACTGAAGAGTCGTGTACAAGAAATAGCCTTTAGTTATACTGGTGACATCTTTTGACGCATGTGTCATGCATAGTGAACAGGTGTTGTATTTTAACATACAACATTCCACCTGTAGGGTTGATGATTCAGCCAATCCGGGGGTCCTCAACCCACACATTTTTGTTGAGCCCTGACTGTGATGGTCACAATTACCAAAACATTGGTCAGTGGTTGGACAGCTGCAGTGCCATCCAGGATGCATTCCAACACTGGTGACTGTACCAGGAGCCCTTTGTTGCTCTAAGGAGTGAGAGATGTTGTATGGCAACATATGACATCCCACCCATAGCATTGACAATTCAGCCAATCCATGAGTTCCAAACTTGGCCATTTTTGTTGAACCCTGGTCGAGATGGTCACACCCACCCTGACATTGGCCAGTAGTGGGACAGCTCCAGCACAACACAGGAAGCCCTTCAACACAGGGAATACATGCTGTAACTAAGGAATTCGAAGAAAAATCCAAAGGACTTACTTCATCTGTCATTTTTTTGGTCCAAATGCCATATTCCCGCTTAGGCAATAGAGAAAATAACTGCCAATAATAGCCGGAAGCAGGAATCTTGCATGTAGGCACTCGTTTGGCAATCAATTGGTTACAAATAGTGATTGCGGGGAATTCTAAATGTTTCACAAAATTTGTGATTATTTTATTTTTGACAGCATTGCTGAAATAGAGCTTGATGGTTCCAGCAGTGATGGCTAGACTAGATGAAATAAGTACCAATACCAGCATGTAATAGCAGCACTGGCCCAACTTTAAATGCTTGTTCAAAAGTTGACTTGGGAGTATGTTCATATTGCTACTAGGATGGATTCTTCCGCTGCAAATATATCTGAATATTTGAAACTACTGGCAACATTCTTCTGCTTTTTCTCCTAAAGTAATCATGGCAACTTAAAACTATGCTGGGCAACAAAATTAATTAAATTACATTTCATTTTTATGTCCAAAGAATATGCTAATGATGTCAACATATTTAATGAATGAAATAGATTTCCAGTATTCGAAACTGTAACGTACCTGCTAACGCAGTACTGTAAATATATAGCATACTGTATGAATATTATTTCATTTTCATAATTTATTGTCTCAAGGGTGTCTGGGACTCATACCCAAACATTCCTATAAAACTAAGTGAAGTACTTTATTTTGATCCACTCACACCCCGGTAGCCCAATTAAGATGCCCCAATTAATTTGCACAAATGGCAGCTGGTCCCCTAGAACCTACACTAAACCACACATTCCACGGCTACCGTAATCCCCATAGAAATCGTAAACAACACCTGCACACAGTAAAATAAGGTAGAGCCCCGCCAGACAGTAGTCTCAAGTGCAATGGTAGCAAGGGTCCCACAAAACATGCGTATTCAGAGAAACAGATGCAGGAAGCATGCACAGAAGCACAGAGGTGTGGCTAAGCCCATGGTAGGAAGCAAGCAAGACACAAAAAGCATGCCGTACTAGAAAAGCATTGAAGGGCGTGACTAAATAAGCAGGAATAGTAAAGCAGGAAGCGACGATTGGCGGAAGAAGATGGACAGAAGCACGACCTCCCACGACGCCCAGGGAGTGGCCAAAAACGTCGTTTTGAAAGATAAGCAAAGCGTGATTTTATTATTGTTGTAATTCTCCATTTTTCGACCCCTGTGCCCAATTCATTTGCAAGCGTTTTTGTATTGCGAGCGAGCATCCTTTTTATTCGGAAGCAGTTAAGCTGTTGTTGTAACTCGCAGCGTTCCCCATTTGTTGTGTCGATGTCTCAAAGCAGCCGTCGATTATTATTACCCGTATCGCCCCGTATTACACGCCCCGCGCCCCTTTTTGTCCGCCATAACGTCCGTAATTGGATAAAGTAAAGTGATTCACAAAATCTGGTCATTACAAAACGTACACTTGTAATTCCTAATGCATTATTATACTATTATTAGGCTAAGCAGTAAATTAAATGTTGTTGTTCACACAAAGAGATCTAAATAAAGTTATCATTGCCCAAACAGTCCTGTCTTAATTACTTTTATTTTCATATTACGTGAGTAGATCAAGTTTTCCATACAGTGATTAATTAGTTTATACCATGCAATGTTTCAAATTATTTTTTTACCTGGGCATCACTGAAAAAAGAAGCACTTGCTTTTCATTTTTCACATAATTATGATTACACAAATTCCCTATCTTTACTTGTATTACTTTAGAAAATCTATTCGTACAATACTCAATACACAATATTTTTTGTACAGTATATAGAATACAATACATATATACAATATATATATATACAATGTATATGCGATATATATACAATGCATATACAATATATATATATATATGATTTGTGTACAACTTAGATACAGAGTATATACAATATATATACAATATATGTACAATGTATACAGAATATATATATACAATATGTATAAATATGTATGTACAATATACATTGACAATATATGCGTAACACAACCCATATGATACAATTTATATAAACATTGTATAGGTTATCTAAATACAAAACAATACACAATACAATAATACAATGCAACACAAAAATAACAAATATTTGTACATAACTCAATACATTCTAGACACATTTGATGCTCCTTAAAAGACTATTTAATTTTGGAAATACAAAGCCCTCTAATGTACAAAACAAATCTAAAAATTGCTTCCAAAACAAAAATGTAGGATATACCAAAAAATAAACTGAAAATACTCCCAATATAGACCATGAAATCCTCAGTTGTAAAAGCTGAATTTTCATGGATAGTTGTAACTAAGGATGAGTCCACAAAAAAGTTGGCGACAATTAGGTCATCAACACTGCTGTCAGTTTTCATGTAATGTGGTATGCTGGTTAACTTCTTGCTGGTTACTGTAGTCGAATATTCACTTTCCACACATACAGGTAAGCATCTAGGACAAGTTGTGGACATTAATTCATCCGTGTGCAGTAGCATAAGGTGCTTTGAGTCACAGGCATCCATTTCTGCACTCGTTCTACACCAAGGTGTGGACATGTTTACGTAATCTAAATCCACATTTTCAATACTGAGCAGAAATTCCAGTGAGTCAATGGCTCTGGTGAAACAGCCACATTGAACATATATCAGTTTTGTGAGGCAACTAAGCAAGCAAGCAGATTGGTCAAAAGGTACTCCCGAACTACCTATACCAGGCAACATTACGTATCTATTAACACAACGACCAAAGTGGGCTGTATGGCGAATGATGTTTGTTATCTTGATTCCAACATTGAAGATGTACCCAGCATGGAATTTCCGCTGAAAGTGGCTGAAGACATAGAAGGATAGGGGTTTTGTTGGCTGAAGAATTGAGTAATGGAATCCATCGCCAGTCCATTTCCACAAATTGCCGCAATATTTTTTCTTGTTCACCTTTAAAATGATGCTCAATACCGAATGGATTTTGGACTTATTGACCTGAATTCCACCAATTTTAGAAGCAGTGAATAAGCTTCCAAGTTTGCCTAGAAAACTACGCAATCTATGAAAATTAAGTCAAAGTGAAGAGTTTATATTTTTACCCAAATTAGAGATGCGGCTTATGATTGGTGCGAAGTTCATTCCGTTGAAATTTGCGCACAATCCAATGTCGGACATGACTTGGGAGAATACATCCGTGCAGTTCAATTGGTCACCGAGTAGTTGGCAAAAGAGGAATTGATCATCAACAGATGGACAGTATTCTTTTAAGATATTGTAGAAGTTGGCACTATTGAAATTTCGCAACACCACCTCCATTGACCGTTTCTTATATTTATTGGGGCATGGAGAAAATTTGGAAAACTTAACATAAATAGATACATTAATGAAATTTGGTGCATAGTAAGTGTGAGTTAGAGTCTTTATGCCCCTAGAGATGTTGTACAGTATGCTACTTGATCATCACACCTTTGAAATAGAGAGGTGCCATCTTGTCTCTTGTCATATGCTGAATGCAGTAGAAAAAAAGGTTTCAAACTATTGTCCTTCTGTGTACAAGCCACATGTACTAGAAGCTCTACTGAGTGAGTCATATAGATATTGGAAAAAATTAGTTGAAATTACTGGCAGTGTAGGTGAAGGAGACTGGAGAGCCAAATACTCTTGTGGAAGATGCAGGAATGTTTACGTATAAAATAAATAAGTCACTTTTTGGATAGACTAATTAACTGTTAATGATGGAAAGTTTGAAAGTTGGTCTACAGAAAATGTAAGTAAAAATGAATACTACTGTACACCAAAAACCTTCTGGAGTTATTTTACTACACCAATACTTTTCATGCTAGAAAAGCTGCAAAGAATAGCCTGGAACAAGTCAAGCATAAGGATACAATGTGTTATGTTTATATCTCTGCTTAGATCCGAAGATGTCAGCAATATAACTCAAGTCCTATTGGCTTGTACTCAATCGACTACTGTAGGTCACTCAAAGGAGCTTCCTATTAGTAATCAACTAAACACAGCGCAACAGTCCTTAAGCAGGAATAAACACAACCTTCAGTCACTAATAAGTAACCGGAAACTCTAACTCTTGCAATCGAAGGGCACTCAGGGTCTCCCCAGATGCCTCCTAAAGGTTCACACAAATACACAGAACTCACTTCAATAATATCCAAAGGAGCTGGGGCTTTACCTTGGCTTGGCTCCCGTGTAATGCGACTCCCTCCTTCCGCTTAATGCGCCAGTAATAATAATGTAAATAATAATTAATAATATTACTACTAACATGCAAATTTGGGTGTCGGGCTGTCGACGTTTGCCTTTACTAGGCGAAGCAAAACAATACAATATACTACGGACGCGACTCGCCCATGACACACCAAAATTGCGAGAAGTAAACACGAATGAATATTTTTCTCTTTTTTGGTGGAATCGTAACTTTGTCGATTCACCAATTTTGCATAGATGTGAGATTGCTACTGCCGTAAGCACATCCCCAACAAATGGCAGGACAATAGCCCAGAGTTATCTAACCCTAAAAATATAAATCTCACTTGCATTTTCCGATGTTTTTAATGTGGATTTTTCAGTGAATATCATTTTCTATGTTTGTGACAAATTTGGCTCTACTGGTGAATTACCTATTTATCTAAGTGCCTACTCATTCAAACTGCCTATAATTTAAGTGTTATTTTACATTCCTTTTATAACAAAAATCCAAATCACCTACTTCATCTTCAAATTTTTTGTTCCACAAGCCACCTTCCAGCTTGGGCAATAGTGAAAAGTACCGCCACAAGTAGCCCGAGGCGGGAAAATCACAAGTAGGTACTCGTTTGGCGATCAATTGATTACAAATTGTGATCGATGGAAATTCTATATGCTTTACGACATTCATAATTATAGTATTTTTGATCGCATTGCTGAAATAGAGCTTTATGGTTCCAGCACTGATGGCTAGACTAAACAAGACAAGTATGGATACTAGCAGGTAATGACAGCATTGGCCCAACTTTAAATGCTTCTTCAATAGTTCACTTGGGAATATATTAGTATTGCTACTACAACCCATTCTGATACTCCTCTGCTGAGGTTTTATATCCTGGTGCTTAAACTGGCACCATTCTTCTACTGCGTCACCAACTGAAACTATGAGTACTTGCAACTATGCTGAGCAACAAAATTAATTAAATTGCATTTTTATGTCCCAAGAATATACTGATGATGTCAAAATATTCAATTAATGAAAAAGCTTCCCAGGATTTCAGGAACATTTCGGATATTATGTTCACTTTCAGATAAACTGTACAAAACTGGACATATATATTTTCTAATGTATTGTAGAGGTTAGATGAGGTTTTTGGTATGCATAAGTTGAGTTGTTGTATTAAGATTCATTCATGTTTAATCTACAATTAAATCAAACCTGAATAGTAAAAAAATCAAGAATAGCAGTTGCAAGCTAAATCTATCAGTGTTGCAGGTAGATGTCTGTAAAGATTATTGTAGACATAGTCGTGTTGACCCAAATACAATGGCAAGGCAGACAAATGTTTACAAGGCAAAATGGCATGGAATGAAAGAGCAAGAATAATTAGAATCCAATTTTATCAAAATACACAGCAATTTTTAGACAAAAATTGCATAAAAACAAACACAAAAAGTAAAGTTCAAATTCCACCACAATCTTCTTCTCCATCACATGATGAACTGTTTTTTGAGGCATGTCCTCATTGATATTAAGTTATGTGACAGACAATTGCCCGATGAAAATCACATTGACGGGCTATGAAATATACTTCGGAAGAATTCAAAAAAGAAGAAAAGTAGGTTTTTATTAAGTTTTCATAAAAATGTGATTTATTTGTTTTTATGTCAGTTTCAAAGGAATAAATACTAGATAAGTTATATAGATAATAAAATAAATGTTGCCTTTGTGTAATAAAAGGGATGAAGGACATAGTAGGATCTACTGTAGCTCCATAAATCAAAAAAAACCCATGGACTACTGTAGGAAAAGTATGCACAATGATGATGAATGTTCTGTATGTTCTTTTATGGAGCTTCTCTCGATATTCAAAGGAATTATGCTATTTCATGTTATTTTTAGAAATATTGAGCAACAACTGGCAAAATTGAAAAAATTGTCATTATTTTCTCAAAAAAAATGAAAAAGTGATTCTTGAGCATGACTTCAGCAGTCAGCCAGACTTCGAATAGTTACAAATAATGTGCCTTTTAGAGTGCACCATTGTTCTGTGGATCAGCAGGTTTATTCTCTCGTGGCCCCCGACACATACTACACTACCAGGCAAAACTGAATACGGAAAAAAGACGCATTCTGGAAGCGTTCAGGTTGCATCCAAAACACATCTTTTTTGGCAGCACAAAGAAAACTTTCATATTTCTTAATAATTTACATTCATGCAATAACTGTCAATCATAGTTTTCTCATAACATGTAGTGAATATGCACTTTGTTTTGACCTACAGTATGACAACAGTTGACCTTTCGTTTATATCTGGTAAATAATGTGTGCTTTCTATACGGAGGTAAGAAGGAAGCATCAGCGAAATTCTTTGGCTTTGTGTGACACAAGCACATTGCCTGTCCATTTTATTGTTGTTATAATGTGCTGATCACATCCTGGGTATACCCCAAACTCGTTCCGGATGTATCCTGTACACGTCTGGCATAGACAGTTAGTTTTGTCTGGTAGTGTAAGTTGATAGATAGCCTTTACACTGGCTGATTTGCATAATTCATTCATGAAAAAAGTATGGAATACAGAGATGAAAAGGAAGACAAATGGGAGAACTTAATTGTTGACCAAAGGTCCAACTATTTATGCAGGAAAAAAGATGCAGCACACATGGATTGATATACATCCATGGTGAATGAAAGATAAGATAACAAAATGTGGGTCAAATTCACATGCACAAAAAACACATGCACATACATCACCATGGTGATGAGCAATGAGAACAGGTTGCCTCAACAGCTTTAAAGGACTATCTGGTCATATAAGTGCTCACATTATGTGATAGGCGTTCTTTGGGTACTTTTGCATCCTGCTGGAGGCTGCATTCCACAGACTAGCTTCTGCCTGACAAGCACGACTTATTCGGCTACCTGCCTTTAGTCCCATCTCTCCATTTGCTGCACTTTTCCACCAAGATGCTAACTCGCCTCAGTGGAGAAGTGCTCTGAGCTTGCATTTACATTTTGTCTACTTAAAAACATGAAAGGCTTGTACAGGCAGAAACACAGCTTCACAAGTAATGACAGAGAAAAATATGTACACAATAGGGCAGATTGAGGCTAAAAGTTGCACAACACAACAAAAATGTAAGGAAAAAATTCGAAAAAGAGTTCAAAAAACATGCAAAAGTGATTATGTATTTCATTTTCCTGGATGTAAACTCATTTATAGGTTAATGTAAGTGTAAATAAGAATCTGTTGGGAACTAATTGAGTAAAAAACTTTGCTGAAATTATGAAGTCCAGTAATCTTGTATCTACAATGCAATTGCGCGAAATATTTACTAAAGCCAAATATTTATTTTGTTCCTGTAGTTCACTAGACGGGCATTTTCAATCATCTGCTGCATTGTGAGAAATTTGACTGTAAATGCACAGTTTCAACAGAATTCATCTTTCAAGCCACATTTATACTTCATTGCATGGCCAGAGTCAAGGCAGCCCTGACCAATCGAATTTGAGTGCACATAACATCCAACCAATCATATTTAACATCTTTTTTTTCTGGTGCAGCTTGATGAGTCATGACTGGAGTGCCAAAAATTATAAATGAGGCTCTGGCATAAAAGTGTACTTAAGGTAGCAGTCACCCCTTTTCTGTGCAAAATTGATCAATGTGACCAACAAAAAGTTATTCTACTGTTCTTATAATTTTCAAGAATCATTTTCCTGTCAAATACACCGTACTTTTTGTGATTGCTCTGTTTGTGTCCAATAAGCGAGGATGCCAGCACATTGACGTCTATTTGCGTGAACTTGTACTATTACTACTTTATTACTTGCACAAAAAATGGAAGTAGGGTGCCAGACATTGGACCCCCCATCAGTACCAAGAATAGCCTGTTAACTCATGGATGTTACCTGATACATATCTTAGGGTATGATCACATTACATGATGTGCAAGGACAAGTGATGCATACATTACAGTATGATCCCATAATATGCTGTGCAGGTACATTTTGGGTACTCCATTTTCCTGGAAAGTTCCAGAATCTTCCACAATATTCTATAATATTCTTTTCATGTACATTCTACAATGTTCTAGAACATTCCTTGATTTTCCACGATAGTACTTAAGCCATGTTG
This sequence comes from Romanomermis culicivorax, assembly GCA_963922205.1. NCBI lineage: Eukaryota > Metazoa > Nematoda > Enoplea > Mermithida > Mermithidae > Romanomermis > Romanomermis culicivorax. The sequence continues at coordinate 355,598 of CAWUHX010000062.1, forward strand.
TTTTGCATGTTCATTCACTGGTTTATTTTACACTACTATTGTGTGGCATGTTAGGCTTATTTAACTTAGCTATTTACCAGCTAGTATTCCAGTTGAATATTTACCAATTGTCCCAATGCTAATCTATTTTCAACTAGTTCATTACTCACGACACAACATTACCATACTGACTTCCTATTGTCTTATATATTAGCCAGCAGGAAGTATCTGGGGCAACCCTGATAGTCTTTCAATGGCAGGTTTGTGTCAGTTCCAGTTCCAGCAAAGTTAGGTTAGGTTGCAACTGAAAATTGTGTTTTACTGATAGACAGCTCTTGTGCTGTACCAACCATGGTCAATAGAAAACTATATTGAGTAACCTACATCAATAAGTTGTGTACAAGCCAATAGTATTCTTAGTTATATTTCTGATGTCTTTTGACCTTTGTAGAAACTTAACTTGACAATCATAAGTCTTTCTACATAGCGAATTCGCAAAAAAATAATAGCAACTCAGCATGTCACACCAAAAACAGTAGTGAATCACATGCATAGACTGCAGCTGGAAATAAGAAAAACATATATTTCCATTAAATCACGGTGAATAGAATTATTTTCGTAACTGCAATAAACTGATTAAATTAGGTTCAAATATGAAAAATAAATGAATATATTATATATATGTTATCAATTTTATATATATTATATATAGTGTAATACAAAAAATCACGATTTTTTCCATGCCACAATGTGAATAGTCTCCCCACCATCCAATTGAAAAGTGAACTTTTTTTCAGATCCACTGGGTTTCATTGGTATATATTTGCAAGAAATAACGTCCATATTTTCATTGTTAATCAAATACATTATTGTACATTTGTCGAAGAATATCATTGGACCATGACCAATCGCCATATTTGACATATCTTCTTCAGAAAGGACACTGTGATCTATAACACATCGAACATTGTCTAAACAACCTGGAATTTGCATATCTTGCATAAAATTCATTCTGGCTTTGATCTGTTGTTCCATGTAGAATCAATATTCAGGGTTCAAAGATCCCACATGAGGAGTTGCCACCATTACAGATAATTCGGCTCCAGGTTTTAAGAGTAGGGCCAATTCATGAAAAGCACGTTTCAATTCCTGCTCGGTCAGAAAATGCAAAACAAATTCTCACAGTATAGCATCAAATGTCCCATAATCAAGTTTTTGAACAATATCATCTTCAGGAAATTTGCCAACTAATAATTTAACACAATCAATTTTTTTAGGTATGTCATTTTCAATCTGTTGAATCAAAATTTTCAAATGCCTCTCATCCAAATCTACAGCCCAATAATCTTCGGCACCACATTTCAAAGCCTCCAAGCACACAATGCCATAAGCAGGACCAATATCCAAAACTTTAGAATGTGGTTTGATGGCAATGTTGATGAAAGATTGAATTTCTGGCCGTAAAACTAATGACGTGCTGAACATTTGATTCATAGTTGGATAACGTCCATCTATGCCCAATGCTGGCAATTTTAGATGCCCGCTTTTGACGGGGATACGTGCAGCCATACCTTCAATAAAAAATAAAATGGAAGAATATCAACATGACATATAATCAAATGCATGTCATATGTACAAAGCAAGATTTGCAAGATTCCTAATATATGACCCTGGACATTCAAAAAAATATTTTTATGAATATAAAAGCAATGTTACAAAATAACTGACTATTTATTTGTTGGAAGCACATAAATATATGATGCAATCATTCTACTAAAAATGGATAACAAAATTTTGCTTTATGTGCAGAAAAGCTGCTTATCATAAATGAAAATGAATATAATGCCAACTTTTTTGTTCTCAATAGCGCACAGGTTTTCCACTTACCTTCCTAACTTGTTCAACTCTCATTTGAAAACCAGTCCTAAAGATTGATATTCTGCTTCCTTTAAGCAATTCTAGCATGTGGCCAAATAAATGCTTAGTTTTTTTCATAAATTTTTGAATTTTTTGTATCCTGAAAAATTCGTTTTAAAGTTTAAGCTCAAAGCTTGGTAATCTCCAAGTAGTCTGCTGGACATCTGAAATTGAGCCGTTTTCAGGATTCTGGGTTCTAATGCAAAACTTTTCACACCTCAATATAAGAGTGACAGGGCAGCAAAAAAACTTACTTAGAAAAATTCACATGACTAAAACTAGTCAGATGAGGTAGAACATTTTTTTAAACAATTCTTGAAATGTAATAATAAGAATTCATTGTCGACTATTATTGACCTTACAATCACATAGAATGTAAAACACCTTTATTAGGATAAAACAATATAACAAACAATAATACAGTGGTGATCAAAGTTTAGCTAGTGTATCTACTACCTTCTTCAGGCTATGACAATTAGAATAATTTTTTAAGTAAATTTTTGCTCGCACTGGGCTTTGATCCCTGAACTTTGAGCTTGTGAGTTGAGAACTGTAACCACTGAGCCATCGGGGCCAGTGTAACACGTGTTTAATAGGATGCTTTTCTCATAAGCTATTATTTAAAAAAACCAAATCTCAAAAAATTCAGAAAAAATATTTTCAAAATAATAATTATAACATTAACCAGTTACCATGCAACACTGTTTAAGAAATGTTAAAACCTAAAGTGGTAATTATCATCACCAAAACTAATATTGTCTTCCCAAATTAGTTGCTACAATAAATTGTCAGAATAGGTTCTCATCACCATACTATTGTTGTAGCATATTCCCACCAATTTAGGTGCCTTTCATAATAATTTGGCAACTATTAGAAGTTGCCTGCGAGCTCACATAGGCCTTAGCAGGTTATTTTCAGGTAATTACTGCAGCCAGATTTGGTAAATAAAAGTGTCTGTGCATTTAAATATTGGCATCATAGTGTCTCAGTGCCACTAGTCTTGCCTCCTCATTGCTCTATTTCGATCATGGTCTGGCAGTAGGCAAAGAAGTGATTTGACACTCCACCTGAACACTCTTCAAACCTATATTAAGTACCAACTCAAATGGACAAACTGAAAGTTAAGTGAATTAGGTTGTTATGATCACGTAATGTGATTTGCAGATACATTTCATGTACTGCATTCTCCTGGAAGTCCTAGAACCTCCCACAATATTCTATAATATTCCTTTCATGTACATTCTACAATGTTCTAGAACATTCCTTGATTTTCCATCATAGTATATAAGCCATGTTGTTTTGCATATCCATTCATTTATTCATTTTACTTTTCAGTGCATTACTATTGAATGTTGTGTTATTTATTCTAATTAAACTTAGTTATTCGCAAGCTAGTATGCAGGCTTGGATATTTACAAATTACACCAAAGCTAATCTATTTTTAACTTAGTCCTGTAATTAATCAAGACACAATAGGCTGACTATCCAGGTTTATAATATCTCCATTTTAATTTCTCTATGTTAAGCAGATAATTCCATCATATTGATAACAGTGTTTGACATTTCTATAATTTTGAAAGTCATCAAAACATGCATCGTGATTTAATTTGCCCAGTGCTTGCAAAAAGTTTAGTTTATGCTGTTTACTCAAACTTAGAAATCTTTTTCTTTTTGCAATCCACCCGAGTAAAAAATTAAATAAGCAAATTTACTAGTTGGAAAATTTGAGCAAATAAAAAATTCTTATAATATTCTTATCTCTCGAATGGTGTACATTCCGTAAATTTCTAGATATAAGAAGGTTGCCATAAAAATTCATACTATTATTTTGTAAAATTTTCCATTTTCTGCATAAAAGTCTTGTCAAGAAAGTCATGGATTCAAAACTTTTCATGATAAATAAGCAATCTTGCACGAATACTACAGTCTATAGTGCTCTGGATTTTTAAATCTAGTCTCTCAAATTTAAACTCTGCAAGTTCTTTTCTTGCTAGACACACCCTATCAATGACTCAATCAACTGCAATGACACTGGCATGCTTCGTTGCAACACTGCTGAGCTGCTACATCAAAGCGGATAACAGTGACGTTCAATGCGACATTATACCATCTTGGAAACAATTGTCGGGTACTTTCACTGTAAGTGGTTGAGTAATGTCCAATGGTCAACCGAAGAGTGGTGTCTATGTCACCTTGCAAGGTAAGCAGTAGCACAGGTTAGCAGGCTAGTAGTGGTCTGGGACTTGACCAGACATATGGTTCTGCACATAAAATGTTAGGCAGTTGTGGTGTTGGATGACACTCTTCTTTGGGTTAATACAAAGGAAGTTGCAACAGTTCAATTAAACACTAGCAAAACCGATAACAATTTAGAACTGTCACCAGACTTTCAGATACCTCACAAGGAAAACGGATGGCAGCACCCCTTGTTATTTGCAATAGAATACATACCCAAGTCTCCATGCTGCTTACCTTAAGGAAACCTTAATTCACTGTGTTGAGCATGTATTGATAATCCACAAAGCAAACGATAAAACACTTATTTTATACAAGCATAGCAGTCACTATGCACAACAAATAATCTCATGAAACAATCATCAAAAATCATCAAAAACACACAGACAGTGGCCACAAGGTGTTATGGAAATTATCATTCTTTGCCACTTCTGTTGCATCAGCTCCACTTGTGCACCAATGCCAAAAGTTGAACATACATACCTACAGTAACCATAACAACAACATAGGAGACCATCCAGAGTTCTTCTTTCTCGAGGGGGAGGGGGATGTTGAAGTTTTGCATCAAGATGTTTATAGGAGCTGTAGGAGCCTGTACAAAGGCAGACATAAGATACCCATGAACAAAACATAGGCATCAAAGTATACTGCATGAACAGTGCGGGGCGATACAGGGGGTGTAGAAAGTATAGTCAACAATGTAATATGGTCCAAATATGTATGATCTGTGGAAGAACACAAGGGATGTAGGAAGTATAGTTGACAATCTGAATTCATATAACATACCGGGTGATACCGGGTGTTGAAAGTACACTTGAAGCTTTAATGTGTAAAATTCAATTTTGATGTAGAAAGTATGCCGCAAGCTTTATGTAGAAAGTAGGCCTTGGCCTGACTCAGACGTTAAAATTAATGACACAAGGTGTCGCAAAAATTCTAGTGTGACTCCAAATTCAATGGTTTTGCAGGATTCCTCAGTTTTTTTACAGAATTTTTTGCAAAAAGACAATTTTCACATATTCAGGACACATTTTTTATGATATGCATGTAAAATTGTGTCCTGAGACAATGGAAAAAGGTTCCTAAAAACAATGCTTCAGCATAGGGAATCGGCAAAAAATGTGTCCTGAATATGTAAAAATTATGTCCAGAACAAATTTTTCTGTAGAAAAAACGAGTAAAACCATAAAGCCATCAGACAGTAAGAGTTACACTAAAATTTTTTGGGAGACATTGCATGTTGGAGTCAGGGGAGGCTTACTTTCTACATTGAAGTCGAATTCTACATGTTAAAGCTTTGGGCATACTTTAAACAGCCCGCGCCATATCCCCCCACCTTAAAGTAATTCCAATTGTTTTCTATACTTTCTACACCACCTGAATGACTAAACACATTATAGGAATTTGGATCATATTACATCATCAACTATACTTTCTTCATCCCTTGTATCGTCCCCCTGAGTTGGGCCACTATACTCTGATGTCTATGTTTTGTACATGGGTATCCTGTACGGGCCTGTATAACTACTATCACCACCATCACTCAACCACAATTTATGAACTATCCACATATCTTGCTTTGACATTAACTAGATTCAGTTTAAAGCACATCCACTTTATGCAGAAGATTGAGGGTTCAAGTCCCTCACCAAGTGTTGCTTTTTTTAATCACAGCCATGTGGATTTGGGCGTACAACAAGGTTAGTTTTGGAAATCTGGGTCTATGACTTGTGAATGACTTCTGGATCAATTCCATCATGTTTATCTTTTGCGAGTTACTTATTCCATTTTTTCTAGCTGGTGTTAGGCCATATTCGATCAGTGAACCAGTTTTGACTGACGAAAACGGCAATTACGTGTTACAGCGCACTTTCACCGACTATCACAAGTGTTACGGTGACCTGCCCTACAGCTTGCATTTTGGCAAAACAGAGTGTGATCAATACCCAAATCAGCCTGTCAAATTTGCGGACCTTCAGCAAGAATTCCGCAGTGACGGCAACATATTGAATGTCATACTCTACCACGATGTCGCTGTTGATGCTGATATGAATTGTCATTGATTTGCTGGTTATTCTATTTTATTTATTGGCAGTAGGCTGTAGTTTGTTGAATAGAATAATCATGTCTAGAAATATGTGGCAACTTTTCTTCGGTTCTTGGCAGATTCCTAACCTAGCCCTTCCCCTAATGCTAACTGGGCCAGAAGAAGTTACAGAAGTGTTGTAGTGTGTTTCCCCCAATTCATAGGATTTTCCAAAGTTTGTCAATTATTGGAAGATGTGCACAAGCCCAAAGTGGAGTGAGCTACACTGACCATCAAAGGGCGTCTTACTGTAGTTCAATTTTGGTACACATGCGGTGAGTGCTCTTATTATTATTCATGTTGTATTTTTATGTACTAGTGCACATCCCCATGTATCTTTTCATACTGTTCTTCCAGCATGGGGGACCCTTCCTATTTCTCGCCCATGCACTGGCCTTGTATGTAAGTGTGTTGTTCTTTCTTTGTGTCAGGTAAAATTATCAGGAGAAAGTTCCCTTCTTTGGCATTGATTTGGGTTCAACTTTGGTGGGGTTCAAGTACATTAAGTAATTAGTTAATCGGGTAAGCGTGGGTGATGGAAACATGTGCATTAAAGACGATCCCTGGACCCAACTCCTGCCTGCCTTCATCCGAAAGCCCAGATGCACAAATACAAATACAACAGAAGTAGTGAGTAAACTGACCAATTGTGCAACAATGGAAATTATTATTGAACAAAACAAGGAACACAAGTTAGAACACAAAATTCACAGTGGTAAAATACACCGAGGTCGGTACAAATGAGTAACCAACACCCGAGGACAGGGCCATGCGGCGCCAATATACTCCACTAAAAGCCACTGGCAAAGACTATACCAAAAAACGGGGTCACACACTGATACGCACCAAGGAATGCCCACCAAAAGTCAAACTTCTTGCTAACAAGGGAACGTTCAAATAGAGACTGTCATCCACCAAGTGCACCATGCACATATACCACAAGTGATTTATCATCACTGGTGGTGAAAAGGAAAATGACACACAATTCTACAAATTAATAAGGGAACGAACAAAAAATGTGAAATGACGCCAAACATTAAGTGCAAAATGTTATGTAAAACTTGTTCGTCCGTTTGTTTTTTGATACCAAAAATAGTATAGCACAAACCATTTTGACATATTTGTTTACCTGATTAGAAGTGAACCTACTTTAACAACAAAGAGCTTTAGAAATAAAACAGATGATAAATAGAGGACTAAAGGTCACAGGAAGGATTGTGTATCACTATAGCCACCATATCACTACAGCCACCATCTCACTATAGCTAATGTATCAGAATAGCCACCAAAATCTCACTAGAGCCAGCACGATGCATAATAATGACCTCGCTACAGCCACCAGTGTCGCATATTTAAAGGTACCATTACAGCCAATGTCTCAATACAGCCACTAGGGACAACCTGTAAAATGCAATGTTATAAACAACTTGTATGTGATACGTGTATTGGCATTACATAATGGGCTTTCAAGTACGAGTATACGGCAAGCAATGGGTACAGATGCGGCACATTTCATGCCATTTAAAAACATATTATTGTTGCGTTGGTGTCCCAAAATTTTGTGCAAGCATTACAAAGATCAAAAGTAAAATAAATTTCAAATTAATTTTACTATTATAATTTTCTTTATTTTGATTCTTATAAAGTGAAAAAAATAATAAATATTAATACATTCATTAACATGTAAACAATTGCTATTTTTAGAGACAAAAAAAGCAATAATTATCTTTAAAAAAATCCCCTATTGAAAAATTTAAATAATTTTGAAATTAAATTCATTTTATTTCAAAATGCATAAAAAATAATCAGAGGAAAAAACATAAAAATATTAATATAATTTTTTATAAAAAATATTGTTTCGAAAATGTTCATTGTGCTATAATGAATGACAAAAATAATGATCAAATTGCTCTTGAAATCGATCAATTTTTGCGTCATGTAGCCCATTTGATGGGTTATTAGTTATTTTTGCAAAAATAGACGGATAATTAAAATATACGATGCGCTAAATATTTATTGTGCAGAAAAACAAGTACTTTTCTGCATTATCTGTTGAGTGGCTCTTCTGAGACATTGGCTGTAGTGACACTTTTGGTATGTGACACAGGTGGCTGAAGCAAAATAATTGTTATGCGTCGTGGTGGCTCTAGTGAGATTTTGGTGGCTATTCTGATACATTGCCTTTAGTGAGATGGTGGCTATAGTGATATGGAGGCTATAGTGATACAGTGGCTATAGTGTGATCGTGGCTATAGTGAGAAGGGCCCACAGGAATGGACCCTCTGACACATGATCAAATGGTATGTTTTGTATGTACACAACATATTTTTGATAAAGTTCTGCAAATTACAGGAAGCTGGATATTTTTTGAAAATATAGCAGTTTTAATGTTTTTATTTCAGTAATTATTTTTTTAAACTTTAAACATATATATTTCAACTAAAAAATATACATTTTGATCAAATATTCTCCCATTCATCTCTACATTTTTAACAATCAGCCAATAAAGAATAAATCATTCTATACATATTGACAATGATCCAACAGTCTTAGGTATAAAGACTTCTGGAAGTTTTATGGTTTTATGATTTTACACTCAAAAATTTAAAAAATTTAAAATTTTTATGACTTCACGTGATTTTTTTGCATAAATCATAAAAGCCAAGGGTTTTAGTTATGAAAATTCACAAAACTTTTAGGGTCTTATGGTTTTGGATGCAAAAATTTTAAAATTTTTCCACAAAAATTTTAAAAATATTTAATGTTTTATGGCTCTATATCTTTTTCTTATGTGTAAAACTATGAAATCATAAAACCTTGATGTGTTCAGAGACCCTGGTGGTGAGACAGACCTCGGTGGCTATAGAGACCCCACAACTTGTAAAGACACCAGTGATAATTAAGACCACAGCAGTGGTAAGGATCCTGGAAGTGATAAGGACTCTTGTGGTGGTAAGGACCCTGACGGCCATAGAAGACCCTGGTGGTGGTAAAGACCCTGGTGGCAATAAGGACCGTGGTTGTGGTAAAGACTTCTTTTCAAATGTCACGTGATCTTGTTCACATGATATGGGCTGGCTCCCCAGCTTTCTATACCTTAGCATGTTTATGTGCTTAACTATACAGTAGTTAAACGGGCCTGTACAGCGGGTACACAAAAGATACTCCTGTACAAAACATATACATGAAAGTTTGTCACCTTAACTCTGTGGGGTGATACATGGGGTGTAGGAAGTATAGCTGATGACTTAAACATGTATAACATGCAGGGCAATACAGGGGTGTAGAAAAAATGGTTGACATTGTAATACGAGCCGAATTTGGTTAAGCATGCTGGGTGATATGCGGGCTGTAGAAAGTATGCCTAAAGCTTCAACGCATAAAATTCTACTTCCATGTACAAAGTACGCAAAAAACTGCAATGGGTAAAATTCCATCTGGATGTTCCTTGACCAACTCAAACATTACAATTGAGGACGCAATGTCACAATGTCCCTCAAAAAACTTTCAAAATACACACGAAGGTCATAGAATCTAACCATCTAAAGGTTTTACTCATTTTTTCTACATAGTTTTCACAAAAAATTCTGTTTCCAAATTGTGTAGTCTGTTCACGCTGATCTAGGTACTTTCACAATAATTTGGGACATGACCCAACAATTGAGCGCTGACAATTGAGCGCCAACAACTAAGCGCCATGACAAGTGGGCGCCGAGACAACTGAGCGCCAGACAACTGAGCGCTGAAAACTGAGCGCCAACAACTGAGCACCCACTATTTAATGGCTTGGGCTTAGACTTAGGCTTAGGCTTAGGCTTAGGCTTAGGCTTAGGCTTAGGCTTAGGCTTAGGCTTAGGCTTAGGCTTAGGCTTAGGCTTAGGCTTAGCCTTAGCCTTAGGCTAAGACTTAGGCTTAGGCTTAGGCTTAGGCTTAGGCTTAGGCTCAGCCTTAGGCTTAGGCTTAGGCTTAGGCTTAGGCTTAGGCTTAGGCTTAGGCTTAGGCTTAGGCTCAGGCTTAGGCTCAGGCTTAGGCTTAGGCTTACGCTCAGGCTTAGGCTTAGGCTTAGGCTTAGGCTTAGGCTTAGGCTTAGGCTTAGGCTTAGGCTTAGGCTTAGGCTTAGGCTTAGGCTTAGGCTTAGGCTTAGGCTTTAAAAGAAATGCTCAATTATAATGCATTAAATAGTCCATTCTCAGTTGTCAGCGCCCAAACATCTGGTGCTCAGTTGTCATGGCACTCAGTTGTCCACACTCAATTGTCAGCGCTCAATTGTCCAGCACTCACTTGTCAGTTAACCATTTGGCAGCAAGTGGTTGTTGCCTGCAGGCTCGGACTGAACAGATTTAGCTGGCCATTTTCAGGTAGTTACTGTAACCAGATTCAGTAACTGAATAGCGCGTTTCATATTTACTTGTTGATATTTTGCCACTAATGTCACAACGCCCACCGTTTTTTGTTATTTTTTTTACACATCAGGCAGGAGGCTTATGTGAGTTGTTTTGTATGGGTAACATTAGAAAACCCCCTCATCTCCAAATTATTTTTAGGTGCAAAGTCAGATCGAGAAACCAAAGGCTTAACAATTGGGGTTATTTCTTCTTGGTCTAAACTTTATTATTATTTCGTGTGGTGTTTCTATGGTTCCTGTTTCCTAAGTGGCACGAATCTTGATCCAAATCCCATGCTTTAAGGTCAATCCCTGGTTATCTCTTCTCCCAATCTAAGTTTCATCACTTTTTTGACTTGCGGACTAGCCTAGGATTGCCAAACAGGTTGCGTATTTTGATCATCATGATAAAATCCAGTCGTCGACCAAACTTTTCTCAAGTAACGCCATTATAATTCATTTTCTGAAAATGATAAGTGTATGTTCATGATTATAGTGTTTATCCTCTTCAACTAGGCATACTCTGACTATTTTGAGAAAAGGGGTCGTTTACCCATTGTAAAAGCTTGATCATAAATTTCAGAAGACTAGTTTATATTCAATGAACCAGATTTTACGGAATGGTTTTTTATGGCGACAACTTTTCCTTCATTTGCGAAATAACGGGATATGATTTTAAACTCTGTATCTTCATTAATTTTTCTCTTTTCTAGTATAATAAATGCATCGCCCGATAGAGGGGTAATCTCAACGCCGACTGATTACTACTGTGCTGAAGATGGTAGGTGACAAATTTGGTAAACTTTACATTATTAAGTCAATTTTTGCAAATTTCAAGTTTCAGCAGCTTAGCTTGAAGATGCAGTTTTACCGTGAACACAAAGGCTATTGGTCCTCAAATTATACTGAGGCTTCCTTAGGCTTGTGTTTATTGCCTCCAAATGCTACTCTCAAGAACCAGGTTTGATCTTGGATATAAGCTTGATGCGGACTCTCAGGGTTGATAAATTGTGTACGCAAATTAGCAATGCTTCATGCCTGGGTCGACCCAGCCCATTTCGGACCTTGGTGATAAGGTGCAGCAAATGAGGAGGTAGGCCTGGAGGTAAGAATCCCAACAAGTCCTGCCTCACGGGCAGAAGCTAGTCTGTTGGATGTGGCCTACACTAGGTGGCAAAGAGTGGTACTCACGCGCTTTATGACATTTCAAATTTCTTCTAGGTTCTTTTACACATAGTTATATGAGCCCAAGCCTGAGCCCAAGCTTAGGCCAAAGCATAGCATTGACATTATTTTTCTTTCCAGATCAAAATAGTGAAGGACGTTGCAACGACATATGGTTGGCTCTGACTTACCACAAAGTAGACAGTATCATTATGCGATGCAGCAATGGGGGTCATTGCGCCATGGACAACACGTGTTTTTGCGATGGATGCAAGCCTGTAAAACGAGCGAAGAATGCTTATGATGTCCATGACTGACACTTATTTGATGGATACTGACATTGAAAATTTTTTTGTATTTTTGAAAAAAGACTAAGAATAAAAAATATCACCCAAAAAATAGAGATAAACCAGCAGAGAAGCAGAAAAATTTAACAAGAAAAATTTAATCAAAAAAAACAAGAGAAATCAAACAAAATGTCAAAAAAGCGCCAATACAAAGGAAGCTAGAACCAAATAAAAAAACAAGAAAAATTGACGAAAAGCAAAAACCTAGACATAAAAAACGAAAAATAGCAACAAAGTAGGAATAAGAATCCAGGCCATCACTGACAATTTACAACGAGAAACAAACAAAAAACAACAAATACCACCAAAACTAAAAAAACAAGCAAAAAAGCAAAAAAAATTAACAAAAACGAAAAATCAGCAGCAAACTAAGTAGGAAAAGAAACCCATAGCAAAAATAGAAATACAAAAAGCAAAAAAATTAAAGAAAAACTAAAAACCAAATATAAAGAAAAACGAACAAGATGGGAAAAATAAAGCAAAGAAAAATAACAAACATCAAATAAAATTTAAAAAAACAAAAAGCAAAAAATATCCAAAACAAAAATGCCAAAAAAATTTACAGTTTAAATTTCCTAGGAATTTGTCGTTTTGTTTTCTTCGTTGGATTTCTTCTATTAGGCTTGCTTATTTTCGAATGGCAGATCAACAACGAATTTATTTTGGTATAAATGAGAATGGCACAAAATGAGTAAATAAAGCAAATATGATATATATTTAAGATTTTTCCAAAAAAACTGTGTATAAGTATGGCGATTGGTTTTCAGGATTTTCTAATTGTTTGTCAATTTCATAAAAACGTCTGCAAGTACAACACATCAATCATGCCCGACCTGGCCCAGCACGATGGTTACTGTAGAAGATAGATTTTGTGAATTAACCCGTGTATATTATTGATTATTCTCATGCGTCTCGCCTTTTATATTATATTTAGTATTTCGCCTGTACATTATTTGCCTTGTCTTTATACTAGTAAGACCTCAGATTTTTGGAAGGGGCGATTTATGGATAAGTTTTAATAATAAATTTTTAGTTAGAAAAGTGTTTTATTTGTGTCCAAAAGTGTGTTACCTTGTCTGACTAGTTTTAGTCAGGCATTTCTTGGGCAGGTAGTATTCTGGTACTGGGCTTCTCCACTCTGAGTGAGGAGTCATTCCGAGGTTTAGGGCACATGCAGGGAAGCACTGGCATTAAGGTCGATCCCTGGCTATCTGTCCTGCACTTCAATTCCTCTTACTGATTTCAACTCCTTCCTCCGACCTACTGGATCAAGGAGGCAAGAAATCCGTCAGAGCCGTCCCAAACGCCCATCAATTTTCAAATACAACACAAATTTTAACAATCAGCGATAAATCATTGAACATCATAAAAAACTTGTGATGGCGCATGTCCGATTTATTCTAACGTTTGGCCGCCAAAAGTATGTAAAACTTGCCTCAATTTCAGACATTTTTGTTCCACTTATTGGATCATTTCCCTGCTCATGCATCATATGTTGACCATTCCTAGAGTGACCTTGTCCATCTTTCATATGGAATGGGACCGGGGATTGCCACCCGTGACCTGGCGACGTTGTCCATTACCCTACAGCAGAACCCCAGGACAGCACCAGAGTACCCTATAGGCCTTCCTATAGTTAGTACTAGCCGGGTTAGGTTCCTGAAACAAATATAAGCAAGCCACCCAACAGGATCACAGCATGTCACTCTCAGTGACATGGCCGTATTTTTCAATGAATATGGCATGGATTTTCTCCATCAATGCGATTAGCCACATTTCAATTAATGTGACATGGTTCAAGTTTTTGTTCGATGTGACAGTATGCTGTTTTCTGTGCATTTTGCCCGACTTTTATATTTTCTTTTGTGGACTGCCAGGCGTCTGACAAAAGATGCTGAATGTTGTTGCCAAAGTCATTGCGATTGATGCGATAATGGCTCAGCAAAAAATGAAGGGCAGCATCAATTGGCAAGTTGTGATGTCGGCCAAAAAGAAGAAAGAATGGTGAATACTTTGCTGACTTTTGTGTCACTATGTTGTAGGCAAAAGATGCATAGGTAAGATATTTGAGACACCCTGTATATTTTCGGACCACCCATGTTTTCATTGTTTGCATTTTTTCGTCTTTTTCCGATGTTTATAGTTTTGTTTGTACTTATATTTTGTTTGTAATATAAGCTCATTGTTCTCCATCTTTGTTATTGTTTCATATCGCCACTTTGTTTATATTATGCTCAGTATTTTTGGATGCATATTTCTTTTCGTTTTCATTCAGTAGGTCAATTTTGTGTATGTACGAGTTAGTCGTTTTCTTTAGTAGATTTGCTGCACATTAGACCAGTGTGTGTGTGCTAGGAGGGAGGTCAGGAACATCTATAGACCAAACTCATAACGCTACTTGTAGCTGGAACCCAGGCACCATACCACCCACATACCTAAACCATTACACATAAGGCAGATAAGCATCCCAGTGGTCTGTTTTTTATTGAGGTACATAGAAATTGAAGTTGGAACGGCTAGTTTCAATTCATTTTCATCTGCATCGCCTACAAATATTAAATTTCGTCCTTTATCATATATCGAGATGCTAGTGTGACAATTTTCTTTGCCTGCTTAAGATCTTCGGGCAAGTAGTCAGACCATAAATACGCTAGCAGTTGACTACAGAATTGGTCACTTGATTGAGCTTCACAAAATTTCTCCATATTACTTGCAGTAGGCTTGTTTTCCTCCATTTTTGTGACTATAGTTTGAGTTTCGTCAACAGGTAGTTCTTTCTATAGTTGGAACTTTTCCCGAGCCTGCATATGCTGGGGTCAAAGGGAGGTTGCTAGGCTCATTTTTGCATGGCTTTGAACGTGTAATTGCATTCAAATGAAACTTTAAACTTTTTTTTTTGGATTCACATACTGGATTTCTTGAAAGAGAATCTGCATTCTTATTGATTCTTCCGGCATGATACTTGATGTTGTTGACATAGATTGTATATGCAAAAAACAATTAAACAGGTGGTTCTATTGAAATTACATACAAAATATGCTTTCCAGCATCTGGAAAAATACAAACTGTTTCTACTCTTCCGATCCAGCGAAATTCTAGTCTGCTGGCAAGAAAAAGGGATGACAGCATGGAAAAAAGAAAAAAATGACGTCATTCAGTGCTGGATTGCTGGACCACTTGCTGGATGAGAAATCTTAAACCGGATGTCAGAAGCCAAATTAAGTATGAATCCGCCTTTAGTCAACTCCAACTTATGGGCTTTCTTCAATAAGAAATGTAGAGTGAAGCCGATTTTTGAAAAATCTTTTATAAATCATCGGTAGTAAGTGGCTAAGCATAATAAGCTACGTAATTGATCGACATTTGTTGGTATAGCAAAATTTTTGACACTGTTGAATTTATTTTCATCTAGCTTCACTTCATGTGCCCATATTTCGTGATCTAAGTAGGAAATTTTTGATTTCAGAAAATGGCATTTTTTAGGCAAAGCTTTAAACCTCTCTCTTGTAATCGTAGAAAAATTTCCTCCAGCCGCAATTGATGTTCATCAAAGGTTCAGAAAAATTACAATTGGTCATCCAAGTAGACAAGACATGTTGACCATTGGAACCCACTCAAGATGAGGTCCATTAATCGTGGGAGGGTGGCTGGCTCATTGCAAAGACCAAATGGAACAACTTCAAATTCGAATCATCCATTGTAAGTGTCACATTAAGTAGATTAGGAGCCATGTCACATTAAACGAATTTGTGGCCAATCAGATTGATGGGAAAACCCATGCCATATCTATAGAAAAATACAGTCATGTCTCTGTGAGTGACATGCTGTGACCCCGTTGGGTGGCTCCATTTTGGGTATCTACTTCAGGAACCTTACCCAGCTGGTACTGGCTATAGGAGAACCTATAGGGTACCTCGGGGCTGTCCTTAGGTTCTGCTGTAGAGTAATGGACAAGGCGGCCAGGTCAAGGGTGGCAATCCCTGGTCCCATTCAGTGAGAATGAAGGACAAGGCTATTTGTGGAATGGCCTAATGTAGGGGACCTGATTGTAAACCTAAATCCCCTTTTTCGCCCTAACCCAAGAGGAACAAGGGCCCTTCTAGCTGAGGGGATTCTCAAGGGAAAACAAACTTAGGAAAGAGTTCCCTAAAATACACCCTCAATAACAATAATCCCCTGAGAAGACTTACCTAGTCCTTTTCTCAACTAGGACTCAGCACAGGGCGATGGGTTCATGGTTCCTGGATGACGGGAATAGAGGGGTGATGGCGATCCAGTTAGGTTCGGTGCTGGGTGTACTGTAAATGGGTCGGCAGGCAATGCAGGCGATCCACGAGTGGAGTGGCGGGAAGGTACTAGGCAAGAGCAGAAAGGTAGGACTTGCTGGATGAGAAATCTAAAAATATACTTTTTTCAGATGCCGGACATGGGATGTTGAACACCAGATGAAGTATGAATCCGCCTTTAGTCCACTCGAACTTCTGGGCTTTCTTCAATATGAAATGTAGAGGGAAGCCGATTTTTGAAAAATCTTTTATAAATCATCTGTAGTAACTAGCTAAGCGTAAGAAGCTACATAATTGATGGACATTTGTTGGTATAGCAAAATTTTTGACACTGTTGACTTTATTTTCATCTAGCTTCACTCCATGTGCCCATATTTGGTGACCTAAGTAGGAAATTTTCGATTTCAGAAAATGGCATTTTTTTAGGCAAAGCTTTAAACCAGTGGCCTGTAATTATTGAAAAATTTCTTC
The DNA here is from genome assembly GCA_963922205.1 of Romanomermis culicivorax. Lineage (NCBI taxonomy): Eukaryota > Metazoa > Nematoda > Enoplea > Mermithida > Mermithidae > Romanomermis > Romanomermis culicivorax. Next base: position 372,467 of record CAWUHX010000062.1, read on the forward strand.
CAGCGGCAATTGATTTTCATCAAAGGTTCAGCCAAAAATCAATATGTCCTCCAAGTAGACAGACATGTTGACCATTGGAGCCTGCTCAAGACAAGGTCCATTTATCGTTGGAAGGTGGCTGGCACATTGCAAAGACCAAATGGGACAACTTCAAATTCGAATAATCCATTGTAAGTAATGAATGCTTTTTTTCCTTCGTCTTTTTCTGAAACTGGGATCTGCCAATATCCATATGCCTGGTTCAAAGTAGAAAACAGAATTGCTCCTTGCACAGCATCAAATATATCACCAATTCGCGGCAGTGGATAACTATCCTTTTCAGTGATAGTGTTTAGTTTGTGATAGTCGACACAAAATCAAAATCCTCCAGTCTTCTTGGGCACCAAAATTACTGGGCTGGCCCAAGGGCTCTGCAATGGTGAAATAATCCCTTTCATGTTTGTAACTTTTTCTTTAATTTGTTCATGTTGCTTGTAGGGGGATCAATATGGTATTTGCTGAATGGGGAAGTTCTCGCTGATATCGATCCAATGTTCAGTCAATGTTGTTCATCTAAGATTATTTTCGTCTGCTGTGAATAATGAAGAATATTTGTCCAGGAAGGCCAGAAATTGGCCATGTTGTTCGACAGTCAGGTGAGCATTATTGAGGTTATTTTCAAATTAATCTTTTTGCAATGGGGTTGCAGATCCTCTCACCTAACTTTACTGGTTTTGAGTTGGATTAACCTGCACATCACGTGCAATAGGCTGGTCAGAATACAAAGCCTTATATACTCGAAATTTTCGTATCTTTGTTCCTTGATAAGCATGATAGGGCTTTTGGTAGTGTTCAAAATACTTACGGGGATAAGTCCTCCGTCTGGCTTAATTAAACATGAGGCCACTTGTAAATAGTGAAGAAGTGCAAATTTAGGCAAAGGTTCAAAAATTAAGGTGTTTAGGCAACAGTAAGGCATTTCTAGCTGAGCTCCTGTTCGTTTTTGGCAACAAATTATTCCAGATACTCAATGGCAAGCACTGTGTGCAGACCTTACTGTGTATCACTTCCCGTTGCTGCCGCCCAGTATGTTGTCCCCCGAACATCATTGGATGGACTATCCCCACAGGCTCAAGGATGAGACACAATGTATTTTGCTGCGGCAGCCAACACCTGCTTTATCCATTCCTCAAGTAGCTCAACCAGTTCTGGTTATTGCTCAAGCGGCCCTACAGCCTCCCACCACATTGCTGCCACTGCCAGTATCTCAGCCACCGCTGCCTGTGACTCTATTGCTGCTGACGGCGCCTATGGATGTTCAAACCCCACAGGCCCCCAGCACATCTGGGTCAGCTTTAGATCACCATGGCCAACCTATCCAAAGACCTGGCCGCTATGAGCACACCGCAAAACAAAAACTAAGTCAACGGGAGGAAGTCAATTACCAGAAATCTCACAAAACGAGTATGACAGATAAACCGTGCACTCAACGAACACCCCCTCCCAGTACTTTGCATACTGAGCACAGTAAGACACCCGGTGAATGAACAAACCGTCGCCACCCAACAGAAAGCTCAAGAAACAACCGGTCAAACCAGTTCTCAAACTGGTGCCACATTGCAGCCGAAAGTCACAACCACCAAGACAGCAGCCCCAGCCAAGCAAAGGCCACCTGCCTGCCAGTCAGATAGCCATCGTTCCCGTCAGTCTCATCACTGAGATGACCGCCACCAAAAAGAAACCAAACAATCGCCATGCAAAGACACCACAAGCCCTGATAGCCATCAACAGGAATGCTGTGACAATGCACCGCCCCATCGCACTCGAAGCAAACAAATGCATCAGGTGCATTCTACCCGTTTCTACCAACAGGCGTACCAACATGGTTTCCGCCGCTCACCATCCAAATTGAACAACTACATTAGCCTGTTGTGCCACGATGCCAAGATTCAAAAACGTTTGGAAGCCTTGAAAAACCCGCCAAAATTGGTATTCAAGGTTCTGCTACCACCCATGCCCCCAACGGATGTGGAACAGGCCACATCATCTTCTGCATCACTGCCACCTGCTGCCACGTCACTGCGGCCTACGGCCCCAACATCAGCCACGCCAACAACTCTCACACTGTCACACACATCACGTTGCTGCCGCCTACAGCCCCGACATTGGTCCAGACCACTGCAACCCCTCAACCATCATTGGTTATCACTACAGGACTGATACTCTGAGCCGCCCGGCCTGCTGGTACGGCGCAATGTTTCGGACCATGTTTGCCGAGCAAGGCCACAAATTTGCCAAATTACACACATTTCTGAACCACGGATTCACCACATTGTATTAATGGACCCGTCTGTCAAGTTTTTCTCACCTTGAATTCTGCACCAAATGGTCCTGATCAACTTCTTCAGCTGCCTTGGAGTTCGTATTACTATGGCCATCAATATTCGTGCTACCAATGCCTCGCTGGCCCTCTACCAATATTTATGTGCTCATTACCACACCACGTATCAAGAACTGCAACTGCCTGTATCACCAGACAATCCCCTGCTCATTTTGGGATGAGTTGCCTGCCTCTGGGCCGAAGAACTCGGCATTGTTGACACTGTTCACACTGCCCACTTCGCACTTTTCCTGTATGAAGCTTCCGCATGATTTCTCTGCCTGTAGGAACTCATTGCCACTGGGACTGTTGCGGCCAACAGGACTGCCCTCAGACCGACCTTCCTTGATTGTGATGCAACTTCCACCTCCAGGCTTTAATCCTCTATCGCTGTTGTGCATGCAAACCTACACTTCATCTTCTAGCCACCGCAATACCGCCGACTACGGGGGTTATCCCCGCCACTCTCGCTCCCTTTGTTATGATGGCCATGATGATCCTCTCGACCCTCATGGCTACCACAATGACTGTCATCGCCATGACAACTGCAATCGCCGTGCTGACCACAATCAATCTTAATCAACGTCTGATACTCACATCATCGCCCCCACTGATGCCAAGCTTTTTGTACAGTTGTTTTTTCTTGTTTTTATTAACCTCGTTTCTACTGGTTGTTTTTGTCTAATCTGTTTTCGTTGTGCTTTATTCTTGTAATAGTTTTTCGCCAATGCATGCACAGCGGATGCTAGGTCCACACAGTAAGAGGGCTCGACTTGTTCTACCTCCACATGCCCCCACTTGCGCCATTGGTCCTTTCTTGCCTTCGCCGCCTTCTGCCCGTTTTGTTGCCACCATCAAGGTAGTGGCTGGCCTCAGCCTCCTATCAACATGGCATCCTATACTGGTGCGCTCCAATATAGCGGTGCGGATGGAGTGATGATGCGAGCTGCTGTGTTGCCCAAGTTACGGCCTCACTAATTGTGACTCATGTCGAGAGGTCTCACCCTAAGCGCCGCCCAAAATCAGCTCAAACAACTGCAACGATTCCTTTAGCCCTGCTGTGTGAGGCCGAAGATCCCTTCGGCCACCGGGTTGACAGCCTGTATGGTGGAGTCCCTTCCCTTTGCATGTTTTGGTTATTTCTTGATGATTGCTTAGGGCGATCTACCACAAGGGGGGAGGGGTGTTGTAGTGTGTTTCCGCTGATTTTGCTTTATATTTGTTGTTTTTGTCGTTCTGTGCATAAGGCCCACAAGTACCAAGTGGAGTGAGCGATGCAGACCATCGACAATCATCTTACTGTAGCCCATCTTGGTATGTGAGTATTTGGTCGCTCTCATTGTCGTGTGTTAAATTATTTTTCATATACTTATCATTAGTTATTTTATTCGTACTTGTCGCCTCCACACGGGTCCCAGTTTTCTTTGGTGTATTTCTCGCAGCGCGTGGGAGTGATTGTTATTCTCGTCCCATTTCGTTTTGTATAGTAAGGGTATAATTTTGTGCAAAGGTAAAATCGGAGAAAAGTCTCCTTGTTCTCTTTTATCCTAATTGGGAGACAAGTTAAGGAAGCACCTCTTCCTTAATTTGTAGGGTAATTAGTGTCATGTTTAAGTACATTTAATTAAGTTAATCAGGTAAGCAAGGGCACAGGAAATACGTGCATTAAGGAGGAACCCTGGGATCCCACTCTTGCCTGACTCATCGAGCCCTGACACATTTTCAAATATAGCATGTCCGGGTAGTTTATTCAAAAAATATCGGGTTGAGGTCGGGGTCCAGGTCCAATCTCATTTTTAAAGTGTAATTTGATTTTTTCGAAGTTGTAAATGCAAGTTGAACGTTGAATAAATTCTTGAGGTTATTTTAATTATTTTTAGAAACAAGAAAGCTTGAATAATGAGTATATTATCATCAGTGGTTGATTGATAAAAATTGCATTATCCGATACCCGTTATAATTTCCTCAGAATTATAACGGGTCCGGGTCTGAAAATATCAGAATATCCCATCCGGGTCCCAGTCCAGGTAGCGAAAAATACTGAGTAATAACAGAAAATGGGTGGGGGTCTATCATGTTAGAAGATTCAAGAGATATCTTAAAAGTGCTTATTTATTTTCAATATTGTTGTAAATTAAATCTGAAAATATCTAGAACAATTATTTTTCAGAATCAACACTGTTTGTATAAATCATCAAAAAAAAATTGTTATTTGAATATACTTTGACCGAGGGATATTAAGTTCAAAATTTTCAATTCAGGCTTTTCGGTGAATAATGTTGCAGTCTACTCCTTGCTTCGTGCTCCCTAGTAACTCCACCATTGCCAGTTTATGGTGTTTAGTCAGCTTTCAATTGTGTTTGAATCTAGTCTAAGCAAACAAGCATTTTAACTTTTTTCAATATGATCACTGGTGCTATTTGCCCATTATTATAAAGTTTGTCAGCCGATGTGTGATCAATCTCGTCAATTTAGAATTGTTTTTACTTCATTAACATATAAATTATTGTTGAACATGCTTCCCCAGTTTGTCATTTTTCTATTATTTATCACTGTCAATTGTGGTAAAGGTAAGATTATTTGGACACAGTACCTTTTTAAGCATATGTATACTTTTTGTGCAGACCTATCGTACGACATTGTTATCAATGCTAATTGCGACTATGAAGGGAATGATCTTTCGAACGTGATTGATGTTACAACAGCCAAAAATTGTGCAAATCTGTGCTTTAATGATAGCTTGTAAAATATATTCAATTGTACATAAGGTCAAACATTCAAAAGTTGCATGGTTTCTAGGTGTACACATTTTGCTTGGGTATCTACTTCCTACTGGTGGAAATCAGTTTGTTTCATGAAATATGCATCAATCAAGGAAGACATTGGTAGAAGCTTCAGGGAAAAGTCTGGAACTAAATGTGGATTGATATTGTCCAAATTTGAAAGTAAGATTATTTGTGTTGTAGTGTGTTTTCCGCCGATTTTCGCTATTTTGTCAAAGCGCGTATGAGGCCCCCAGGTGGTAAGTGGAGAGAGCAATGCAGACCATCAGCAGCCCTCTTACTGTAGTGCATGTCGGTACGTGTGCGCTGGTCTCTCTTATCATTGTGGTTCACTTATTGTTATATACTTTGTATACTCATTGTGCGCCCCGTCGGCCACTGCTATTTCTTCGCCATTCATTGCCTCCCACCACGCATTCCTTCTCTTGTATTGCCCAGTGCCTGGGAGTTGATCATTTTTCTTTATTTTTCTGGCCCGCTCTCATTTTGTATGTAAGTTTTTCGTTTGTTTTATTGCGTAACATAAAAGGTAGAAAATTCTCTCCTTCTGGTTTTACGCAACAAGGGAGACAATTAAGGAAAGATTCTTTTCCTTAATTGTGGGTTATTAGTGTCCGGTTTAAGTATAACAAATTAAGTTAATCCGGTAAGCGTGGGTGCGGGAAACACGCACATTAAGGACAAACTCTGGAATCCCAATCCTGCCTGTGACTCATCCCCTGTCAACCCATTAATGAATACAACATTTGCATGTTTTCATGTACTGGGTGGAGTTGAAATTCTAATTTTTTCAGTATAAGTTGAGAATAGAAGCCTCTTTTTTATACATAATTGTACTCTTGCTTTATAAATAGGAAATATCTTTTCAGGAATAATTACATTTCCAATTACCAAGCAGCCAAAAAAGAGTAATATATCTCAAGTCCTATATGAATCTATAAAAATGTTGAATGTAGCTTTATTTCAGAAGTGCTTCCGCAAGAAAATACGTCTCCCAATTTGACTCATAATTTTATGAGATTTGGCAAATGAAAAATTTGTTCGAAGAAAAAAGTATGGCCAAAGATCTTTTTGTCATTTGATATAATACGTGCAACTTTTGATATTTAATGTGTTACAATTATAATATACGCCATTTTTCAATGAAATTTGAGCATTTATTCGCATACTAAAAGTTTAGATTTTTAGTTTTCAGTAAAATAAAGGGGAAAACTGACAAAAAGACAATACTGATTTGAAAATTTTGTACGAAAAAGACAAAAGTCATTTAAAAAACAATCTGGAATGAAATAAAATCTGTGACAATGTAGCAATAAACTAGAATTTAAAAAATTGCCAAAACTCCCATGTCTCAAGTGGCCTAATAATATAATGCAAAAGTGAAGACTAGGTGCTCTACGCATCAATGATGTAATGTAGCCATGAGTAAATGTTATATGGACGGTGCAGTTGTGGGTTTTATAAATGCTCCTTACTCATCACTTTGAAAATGACAAAAAACGTGAGAAACATAGAAATTGATAGTTTCATACTAAAAAGCTTTGATATCAGAATTAAATATTGTCAGCCTAAAAATATCCATCATTCTTTTAGTTTTACACATCAGAGTTCTCCAAAAATAATGGATGTAATTTGGGAGATTTTTAAATCTTATTGCATTTTGATTACATTTTCAGAATTTTTTCTTTTTTTTTGAATTTTGCCAACAAAAATTTTTTTAAAATTTTGACTTTGTCAAATTAACTAATTTTGCATTAATGTTGGATGAATGCTACAACCTCGGGCCAACAGGAAGTGGAAAAGCAAACTGTGAGGAGGTGCAAACCTCTTATGGTGTAACTTACTACTGTATCCTAACTCCCTAACCACAACCTGATAATCGTATTGGTCATCACCACCTCTGTCGACAAGCCTTTTTACAAGCTTACTCATACATATTTTACCATATGATCAGATAATATAATGTTAAGGTGCATTTCATTTGATGCATTTTCCTAAAAATTTCTAGGTAATTCCACAATGTTCTGTTCATGTATACTACACAATTTTCTAGAATATTCTGCAGTTTGCTGTGATAGTATACAAGATGCATTATTTTCCATAGTTCTTAAGTAATTTATTTTTTTATTCACTACATTACTGTGTCAGAGGGTCAATTCCTCTGACCTTTGGTCCTCTAATCATTACATTTTTATTTTCAAGAGTTTCTTTGTTGTTAAAGTGTTTCCAATTATTACTAAGTAAACAAACCTGCAAAACGGTTTGTGTCACAATATTTTCGGCCCAAAAAACAAACAAATGGATAGTGCGAAAGTTTTGCATACAACATGCAGTATTGATGTTAGGCACACCGTCGTGCAGTTATTCATTATTGTCAATTTATCATTTCGTGAGCAGTGGCCGAGGAGAAGAGCGAGAACGCCCACACCACCATAGTTTATTGTTATTTTTTTGTTTATACATTGTTTACGCTTTGCACATGAAGCCCAGCATGGCCAGAGGAAAGTTGATGATAGTCTTGATTGAAGAAACAGTGAGTGAGTCTTGGAGGCAGATAATTCTGTCTCAGTTTCGCTTGAGGAAGTTCAGAGTCAGTCCCACAGAGAGCCAGGCTGCTTGGGGCTCGTGTTTCTGTATCCGGGAACCCTTGTCAGCATTCACTTTGACTCGATCGATCCAAACCAATGCACCAAGACGTCAGGGGTTAAAACAACCCCAAACCATCACACCCTCGTCCATTTTGATTATTTTACTCAAACATTCGGGCTTATAAGCTTCGTCGCTTCTTCATATGCAAAATTTGGGTCTGTCTAAAACCAAACAAAATCGAGATTCATCTGACCAAATCACTGATTTCCAATATTCAATTGGTTGTTCTAAATTTAATTTTGTTCATTTTTTTCTTTTAATTAAATTCGCTTTTGATAGCATAAGTTTGCACTTACATCGATAAATATTGAATCCTACTGGTGCTAAATGCTGCTTAATGCTACTTTGGCTCAATCTAAAACCACTTAAACATTCAAAATCAGCCGATAATTGACCCAATGACTGTTTGCAATTTTCAAGTGCTAGTTGAACAAGTTGCCTATCCAGTCTAACGTTTGTTTTCTTTGGTCTTCATGGTCCTTTTTTTCTTTGTAATGATCCAAAAGCATTTTCCTTGGTTAACAAATATTGAGTAGCACTTTTTGATTGTTTTACACCATACTCGCATGACATTGGATCAATTACTTGATGTTGTGATAAACCTGATTTTGCAATCGCTGAAATTTTCGACCAGTTTTCGATAGACAAATGATTAGTCTTGGGCGCGGCACCAACTCCAAAAATGAAAAATCGTTATAATTAAGCTAAAAATTAATCAAATAAGACTTGAAAAAACGTTCATAGATCGTTCGCAAATCGTAAATATCAAATGATTAGTGATGTGATCATGTTGTATTTGAAAATAGATGAGGGGTTAGGATCCCTCAGGTTGTTTACCTGTCCTAGTCCATGAGTTGGAAGAGAATAGAGGATTCGGCAGGGGAGGATTGTCCTTAATGCATGAGTTTCCTACACCCATGCTTGCTGGAAAGATGTTAAACTTCAGGTACCTAAAGCCGATTCAAACTCGCAAACATTCGGTTTCCTAATTTGAATCCCCAAAGCTTAGTTGAAAAGAGGAGATGCTTTCCTAAGAAACTTTATCTAATCAAAAACAATACACTAATGAAAGCAAAAGGAATGATGCAATGGCGACTAGTACGCTAAAAAACCAGAAGAGGGCGGAGCTATACAAGGTTCCGCCCGTTCTGGGAGAATGACAAAAAGGCACATGGGAGAAACTAACTAGTGGCCAATATAGTACTAGTAAAAAATGACAGCTTACCTACACATGCGCCAAATCCACTTCCTACAGTAAACAGCCTCGAATGGTCCTTGATGCTCGATCCAAATCGTACCTGTGGGCGTTTCTTTGAAATCGACAAACTATTACCAAATTACATAAAATCGGCGGAAACACACTACAACAATCACTCAAATTGAAAAACAATGATTTTCTCATGTTAAAATTGCATCTAAAGTGATCAATTAGATGCCAAAATGTTCAGATGACTTTTAAGTACGATAAGAAATTCTATTTCTGAGTTGAAAGGTATTCAACGTTTTTTTTTTTAAATTTAGGTTACATGAAATGACGCTAGTAATTTCAAAGCAATGGAAAAAAGTCGCAAGTTTGAGAAAGCAGTATTTCAAATTTAATGCTACAGTAAACAACAATCATCGTACTTTACTTCGCAAAAAACCGGACTTGATTATTCACAGTATTTTGTGAAACATCCACAATCTAGTGTAAAATTATGGACATCAGGATGTTATAGGATATTGTGGAATGTTCTGGAACTTTCCTGGAAAATGCATTACATCAAATGTCCCTGCACATTATATTATGTGATCATACAGTAAGGTATGCACACATTGTACTTGAAAATCAGGTAATGTGATTATACTGTAAGCTATAACTAAGCACTTATGTAAGCATGTTGAAGAACGTTCATAACCTATGTAGAGAGTGTAACACCATCGGTCCTAGGTTCTTTGCTAAATTGTTTACGTTTGCCTTTTTGCCTCTTTGCTTTTTTACTTTTTTTTGTTTTCTTGCTTTTTGTTTCATTTTGTTGTTGTTTTTTCTCGCTTTTTGTTTCATTTTTTTGTTGTTTTTTCTTGCTTTTTGTTTCATTTCTTTTGTTTTTTCTTGTCTTTCATCGATTTTTTGCTTTTTTGTTGCTCTCTTTAGCCTTTTTGCTGATTAATTTTTATTGTTTTTTTTTATTTTTATTGTTTTTATTGCTTTTTTGTTGTTTTTTTGAAATTTTAATAAAAGTGTAAATTGTAAAAGACGAGTAAATTTTTATAATTTTTTTTATCCAGTTTGTTTCAATGTATTAAATTTGTTCCTTTAATTTTTTTTCAATTTCTCTTCTCCTATTTCTTCTTTTGAATTCCTTAATTTTTAATTTAAATTTTAAAAAAATTAATGTTTTTCACATCGATGTTTTGTTTTGTTTTGTGTTTTGTTTTTCGTTTTTTGTGTTTTGTTTTTTGTTTTTTGTTTTTTGTTTTTTGTTTATTGTTTTTTGTTTATTGTTTTTTGTTTATTGTTTTTTGTTTATTGTTTTGTTTATTGTTTTGTTTATTGTTTTGTTTATTGTTTTGTTTATTGTTTTGTTTATTGTTTTGTTTATTGTTTTGTTTATTGTTTTGTTTATTGTTTTGTTTATTGTTTTGTTTATTGTTTTGTTTATTGTTTTGTTTATTGTTTTGTTTATTGTTTTGTTTATTGTTTTGTTTATTGTTTTGTTTATTGTTTTGTTTATTGTTTTGTTCATTGTTTTGTTCATTGTTTATTGTTTATATGTTTATCAGGAAGTACAAAAATCAACAAATCAATAGTTGTTTTTGATGTAATTCGATGCAGAGCAGTAGCGGGGTACCGTTTTCAGTGTGATCTGATGTCTATCATTTTTTGATCTAGATCGGATAAAGTTTATCAGGAAGTATAAAAAGTAGCAGATGAATGGTTGTTCTTGATGAACTTCGATGCAGAGCAGTTGTTGAGTACAGTTTTCAGTGTGATCTGACGTCTGCAAATTTTTGATTCAGACCAGATCAAGTTGGGAGTGTAAAAATTAGCAGTTTGTGTTTGTGCCGCATGTGACATTTGTTGTGCCTGCTAAAGCTACAAAACAGAAAATATGCAATGAAATGAAAATGAAATAAAACAGAAGAAAAAAGCTACAAAACAAAAAAATAAGCACAGAAATGAATATAAAGTGAAGGAGAAGAAACAATGCTAAAACGCAAAAAATAAGCAAACAAATCAATATGAAGTAAACGAGAAGAAAAAAGCAACAAAAAGAAAAATAACCAAAGAAATGAATGTAAAGTTAAAGAGAAGAAAAAAACTAAAAAACAAATATATGCAAGGAAAAGAATATAAAATGAGGAGGAGGAAAAAAGCTACAAAACAAAAATTAGCAAAAAAAAGATTATAAAGTGGAAGCAAAGAAAAAAGCTACAAAACAAAATATGAGCAATCAATTAAATTTAGAGTAAAAGAGAAGAAAAAAGCTACAAAACAAAAAATAAGCAAAAAATTGACTACAAAAAAAGAAGAAAAAACGTACAAAACAATTAATAAGCAAAGAAATGAAAATGAAATAAAACAGAAGAAAAAAGCTACGAAACAAAAAAATAAGCACAGAAATGAATATAAAGTGAAGGAGAAGAAACAATGCTAAAACGCAAAAAATAAGCAAAAAAATCAATATGAAGTAAACGAGAAGAAAAAAGCAACAAAAAGAAAAATAACCAAAGAAATGAATGTAAAGTTAAAGAGAAGAAAAAAACTAAAAAACAAATATATGCAAGGAAAAGAATATAAAATGAGGAGGAAGAAAAAAGCTACAAAACAAAAATAAGCAAAAAAGATTATAAAGTGAAAGCAAAGAAAAAAGCTACAAAACAAGAAATAAGCAATGAATTAAATTTAGAGTAAAAGAGAAGAAAAAAGCTACAAAACAAAAAATAAGCGAGAAATTGACTACAAAAAAAGAAGAAAGAAGGTACAAAAGAATAAATAAGCAAAGAAATGAAAATGAAATAAAACAGAAGAAAAAAGCTACAAAACAAAAAACTAAGCAGAGAAATGAATATAAAGTGAAGGAGAAGAAACAATGCTAAAACGCAAAAAATAAGCAAAAAAATCAATATGAAGTAAACAAGAAGAAAAAAGCAACAAAAAGAAAAATAACCAAAGAAATGAATGTAAAGTTAAAGAGAAGAAAAAAACTAAAAAACAAATATATGCAAGGAAAAGAATATAAAATGAGGAGGAAGAAAAAAGCTACAAAACAAAAATAAGCAAAAAAGATTATAAAGTGAAAGCAAAGAAAAAAGCTACAAAACAAGAAATAAGCAATGAATTAAATTTAGAGTAAAAGAGAAGAAAAAAGCTACAAAACAAAAAATAAGCGAGAAATTGACTACAAAAAAAGAAGAAAGAAGGTACAAAAGAATAAATAAGCAAAGAAATGAAAATCAAATAAAACAGAAGAAAAAAGCTACAAAACAAAAAAATAAGCAGAAAAATGAATATAAAGTGAAGGAGAAGAAAAACTGCTAAAAGGCAAAAAATAAGCAAAAAAATAAATATGAAGTAAACGAAAAGAAAAAAGCAACAAAAAGAAAAATAATCAAAGAAATGAATGTAAAGTTAAAGAGAAGAAAAAAACTAAAAAACAAATATATGCAAGAAAAAAAATATAAAATGAGAAGGAAGAAAAAAGCTACAAAACAAAAATAAGCAAAGAAAAGATTATAAAGTGAAAGCAAAGAAAAAAGCTTCAAAACAAAAAATAAGCAATGAATTAAATTTAGACTAAAAGAGAAGAAAAAAGCTACAAAACAAAAAATAAGAAAGCAAAGAAAAAAGCTACAAAACAAAAAATAAGCAATGAATTAAATTTAGACTAAAAGAGAAGAAAAAAGCTACAAAACAAAAAATAAGAAAAAATTGACTACAAAAAAAGAAGAAAGAAGGTACAAAAGAATAAATAAGCAAAGAAATGAAAATGAAATAAAACAGAAGAAAAAAAGCTACAAAACAAAAAATAAGCAATGAATTAAATTTAGAGTAAAAAAGAAGAAAAAAGCTACAAAAAAATAAGCTAAAAATTGAATACAAAAAAGGAGAAAAAAGGTACAAAACAATGAATAAGGAAAGAAGTCAAAATGAAATAAAACAGAAGAAAAAAGATACAAAACAATAAATAAGCAAAGAAATGAAAATGAAATAAAACAGAAGAAAAAAAGCTACAAAACAAAAAAATAAGCAGAGAAATGAATATAAATTGAAGGAGAAGAAAAAAATGCTGAAAGGCAAAAAATAAGCAAAAAAATAAATATGAAGTAAACGAGAAGAAAAAAGCAAAAAAAAATAACCAAAGAAATGAATGTAAAGTTAAAGAGAAGAAAAAGGTAAAAAACAAATATATGCAAGGAAAAGAATATAAAATGAGGAGGAAGAAAAAAGCTACAAAACAAAAATAAGCAAAGAAATGAATAAAGAGAAGAAAAAAGCTACAAAACAAAAAATAAGCAAAACAATGGAAAGTAAGATACCAAAAGCTACAAAACAAAAATTATGTAGAAAAATGTAAAAAAATGAAAAGAAAGGCAAGGAAAAAGTATGAAAAGATAGTGGTATGTTAGCAGGATTTTTCAGAGTTGATCCTAGATAATCAGCATCCAGGAAAAGTATGAAACATGGCAAAACAATATTTAATACAAAAATTGATTGTTCAGGAAACATCTACAGTAATACCAAAAATTTTGCATAAGAAAAATACACACCCAGTCTCGATGAATCTGTGAAAGACTTTCTTTCTCCGAAATTCCTCGCTTCGGCTAGACGAATCCGCACTCCCTACAGCCACAGAAGCCCACTGCGTCGCAAAACCCCAGCTTGCAGTTTCGATTGTTGCACTGTTGAAAGCACTGGGCTTCCACTGAAAAATCAAATTTTTAAAAATTCAATTCAATTAATTGAGAATAATCGATTATGATTTCTGATCAATTTATCAAATGATAATTATCAGCAAAAAGAAAAAAATTTAATTAATTTATGGAACCAAAAAAATTAAAAACTAAATAGAGTCTTGGATTAATTTTTTAATGAAAATTTCGATAATTTGCACAGTCCAGTTAGTGATATAACAGGCTAAAATTTATTGATTTGGAAATTATTTGAACAAAAATCATAAAAAGAACAAAAAACTGGTTTAAAATGATGAGAAATGGTCCAACCTCACCTAGAAGCTATTTCCATATTCTACTCTTAGGGATGTTTTGAGGCAATCTGTTCCCATAGATAAGGTTATTAGTTGAAGCCAGACATGCACGGCAAGAAATTTTGTCATGTCAGATCTCAGCTAAAATCCGAGGATGTCAGCAATATGACTAAAGAATCTCTTGGCTTGAACCAAACTAGCTACTGTAGGTCACTAATGAGCTTCCTATTGGTAAAGGCTGGTACAGTGCAACAGTTCTTTAGCAGACCTAAACACAACCTGCATTCACTGTTCAGCAACTGGAATCCAACAGCTTGCATGTGAAAAACTACCAGAAACCAGAAAAACAAGACTTACACTTCATCACCTACAGAAAACCGCAGCTGGTGCACACTACCTTATAGCGTTATAATGAAAAGTATATATAGGCCTACAGTATATTTTTCAAAATTATTGATTACTGCAATAATCTAAGCCTGAGCCCAATCCCAGGCCTGGGCCTAAGGCTAAGCCTAAGCCTAAGGCTAAGCTTAACCCTAAGCCTAAGCCCAGGCCTAAGGCTAAGCCAAGCCCAGGCCTAAGCCTAAGCCTAGGGCTAAGCTTAACCCTAAGCCTAAGCCCAAGCCTAAGGCTAAGCCAAGCCCAAGCCTATGGCTATGCCCAGGCCTAAGCCTAAGCCTAAGGTTAAGCCTATGCCTATGCTTTGGCTAAGGCTTAGCTTATTACAGTGCTTAATAATTTTGACAACTATACTGTTACTGTATATATATATACTTAGCATTATAACGCTATAAGGTAGTGTGCACCAGCTGCAGTAATACCTCATGCTTGTCCATATGACACGAAAAATAACATTTTTAAACTTCTTACCGCATGTAGGTTCTGCTAATGTCAGCATGTTGGAGTTGATTGTAGGATCGATAAACGCCAGCGTCATAACGGCAATGACGATCAGCACGGCTTCCATCTTCAAAATTACTGTCGACGTGGAATGGAAAATAGTGGTTGGAGCTATTGATGCGTAAACTGGCGTTTAAAACATTGAAATATAACTACAGTAAGACATATCATATTCACACAATAAATAAAGCAGTAGAATCAACTCAACGAGTTCTATCAGAATCTTTTTTAAATTTTAAATTCTAAGCAATATTGATCGAGTTATGGTCGATCAGAATTTTTAGGGTGAAAAAGTCAAAAAAACACACATAAATTGCTGACGTCAAAAAATGTAAAATTGCTAAAATCAAGTCGGAACCAGTCATGTCCTATATCATTCGAATGGGATCCATGAGAACAAGAAGGATCCGAGGTCAAAAAATAGTTTGGTGTAATAATCAAGACGTAAAAGCTGTCATGTGTCCCACGGCCGTACATCACCCCTTTGTAGCAATCGCAACACTGGCTCGGTAGTTCAATCGGAAGAAGGCTGCACTATGATCACAGAGACCCAGGTTCGAATCCCGGTCGAGCATTATTTTTCGAACAGTGTTTGGCGATGGTTACGATGGCAACGCATTTACCCATTACGTGTCAAAGCACGAAACGATGTGTAAAGTTATCAGATCAGGAATTTCCACTTTACACCGGCTGTTCGAGGGAACATATTGAGGTTTACAATAATGACGTCAGCAAATATGCCTCCACCTGACAAAAAGGTTACCCCTATCTCTGGGAACCGCGAATAGGGAGGCCAAAAAAACGTTTTTTTTTGTTCCACGGGTCGCAAAAAAATATATAAAAAAAGAAAATTCGAAACCAAATATTTTGGTCAATTTTCTACCAATTTACTTGCTTTAAAGTTGAATAAATACAAAAATGAATAGCTGATCCACCCTGCAAGTAGGCACAGATGGTCACTCAAGTTTAGGCTTTCTAGTAGAAAATGGACAAAGTTTTTTAACGAATGACATTGTCCAAAGTAGTAGAACGAATAAAACACGCAATCTCTATAATGCAATACAAAAGTCGAGGAAAAAAGTCTACACTAAAAAAATGCACAAAAGAAGCAAACAACATGTTGATCGATAAAAGAAAGAAAATTTACTCTACTAGGCGAAAAACTGACCAATAGTAGCCATCGAAAAGTCATCAATAAGGATGGACGAAAGGAGCACAATTTTTGGGTTAAACAAAATGCGACTAAAATAAAAAAATACGGTTATACAAAGTGGGAAATGGCATAGACAGGTGTTGACTATTTGCGTGTCATAAAAAGGCAGATTGTCATAAAAAGACAATATCTGCCTTTTCATGATGAGCTATGCTAAAAAATCTACAACTGAAAAATTCCAGTTAATACCAAAACCAAAGCCTTAGCCTGAGCATGTGCCTAAGCCTAAGCCTAAGCCTAAGCCTAAGCCTAAGCCTAAGCCTAAGCCTAAGCCTAAGCCTAAGCCTAAGCCTAAGCCTAAGCCTAAGCCTAAGCCTAAGCCTAAGCCTAAGCCTAAGCCTAAGCCTAAGCCTAAGCCTAAGCCTAAGCCTAAGCCTAAGCCTAAGCCTAAGCCTAAGCCTAAGCCTAAGCCTAAGCCTAAGCCTAAGCCTAAGCCTAAGCCTAAGCCTAAGCCTAAGCCTAAGCCTAAGCCTAAGCCTAAGCCTAAGCCTAAGCCTAAGCCTAAGCCTAAGCCTGAGTCACAGCGCTCAATTGTCGGCACTCAATTGTCGGGGCTCAATTGTCCGGTGCTCAATTGTCGAGTCATGGCCTACATCAGATAATGCTGCCAGTAATATTGTAGCACCCATTTCAAATTTGGGTTTTAAAGATTTCGTGATTTGGCATATTTAATATTTTCGTTTTTTGCTTTGCTATTTGCTATATTTGCAAGCATTTTCGCTCCCCAGCCCAACACATGTCGGTATCGATTTGATAAGGCCTCAAACCTCATGAAAATAAATCCTGCCAACAAATCTTTGTGACTTAAAATCATTACTGTTTTTGGGGGGATCATCAACTAGCAAAATTCTCAATTTTTGAATATAACATTTCCACATTACCCTTCTATAGATTGGACTATAATGTTATGAATTTATTTATTTTGTTAGGTGTGCAGTTAGGACTGTTGGACCGTCGTTTCTATGTGTTGTAGTCTGCAATCTGACAAACTCGTTTCAGTTTTGGAGAAACACCTGCAAGTACAAAATGTCCGACCATGCAGCACCTGGCCCAACTTGATGGTTACTGTAGAACACAATTTTGTAAATTAGCTGATGAATTTCTATTATTATTCTCTCTTGTGTGCCCGCCTATATGGTGTTATTGATTTTTACTTGTGCATTGCTCGCCTTGTTTATAATATATACAAAATGTTATATTGTGGATGGGGGGATTCAAGGAGGTAGGTTTATAAATAAATATTTAGTTAGGAAGTGTGTTACTTAGGATTGATGGTTCTGCCAATCGACAGGTTGAATGAATTGCAGCCGACTTTGGTGAGCCCTGGTCGGGATGATGACACCTACCCAAACAATGGCCAGCAGTGAGACAGCTCGGACACCATCCAAGAAGCCCTTCAACAGTGGTGACCTTACCAGAGGCCCTCTTTTGCGGATACAAGGTAGGGATGTTGCATAGTAACATACAACATTCCACCCATAGGACGGATGTTTCTGCCAGTCCATGGGTTCCGAATGAACCTGGCAATTTTCGTTCACCCCCTGGTGAGGATTATTAAACCTACTTCGACATTGGCCAACGGTGGGACAGCTCCGACGCCCTTCGGGAAGCCCTTCAACATATCGAACCATGTTAAACTTCAAATGTAATAGGAGTTGAGAGATCCCCCTAGTCGAAGTTGGTCTAGTTCACAGACCTGAGGGAGGTAAAAATTGACAAAGGTTAGATAGATAGAATTTCTCTCTGCACGACCTTTTGACATAAAATCATATCAGTGTTTTTTTGTGTAGTCCCAATATCAGCTATATGTCCAGTACATAGATGGGACTTTGGCTGTATCCCAGTGTCATCTTTTGAAATTGTATTTGTGCATCCTGGTTAGGCACAAATGTTCCAACTGCACCAAATCTGATTGATTATTTTGTGAATGCATTTATTGAAAAATAAAATTTGACAAAAATTTGAGAAAAATATAAATACATTTTCATAACTGACCATGAAGGACGTTCCATTTTGTGTGAATAAATGCATTTCAAACTTTTGAAAAATGATGGATGGACTATCTTTTTGATAAGATAAAGTAAATATGGAAATGAGTGATAAGAAAATTTTTCAAAGAATATACGTCTGCGCCTGCATTCTTCATATGGGAATTCATCAAAATAACCATATTGATCAGATAAAAAATCTTTGATATGAAAACCAGAAACTTTTTATGCCTAGTCAATCGAATCTCTATATTCCACATAAATTCATTCACTAAACTATGTCAAACAAATTATTCACCATATTTTACTTATTATTCATGAGTCTTACGTTTGTGCATTGTCGTCGAGGAAGACCATTCAGAGGTTGGTAAAAAGTTCAAAATTATGGGAATGCAACTCTAACCTAAAAAAAATTTTATCTTAATGTCTCGCATAGTGATCAATTTTTTTTGTATTTGAAAAATCTTATCAGCAAAATTCAGTCATGAATTAGTTGCTAATAATCGAGTTTTAACATTATAAGTTTTAGTCTTTTGTGCATAGACCGTGATCAGGTCAGGTCCATTAATTATTGTTGAATTTTAATGGAAAACTTTTTGATCTTAATTTTAGCCAAGCACGAATCAAAATCAAGTGGAAAAGTTTCTCATTATTTTAGGTTATTGCCTTAGCAACATGTTTTATGGAAAATGTCGACCGACCAAACCCATTTGTGAATCAAAATGCAGCGACAATACCAGATTGTGCAAAGAACATTGTAAATTAGGATGTTACTGTTTGCCTGGCTTTTGCCGCACAGCAGAAGGAGCATGTATTGAGAATGTCGTACTATTCAAGTGAATTTATTATATGTTGATTTCCTATGTTTTTGTATTTTTAATGACACTTTATTGAATTTGTCATATACTGCACACTTAGCTAATCCAATACTAAAAGTCAATTTTTTAGAGTATTTCCTATTTTTAATTAATCAACGGCAATGCAAACTTATACATGTATATTTTTATCATATTTTCGTCATATTTCTATTTTTGCACAAACTTGAGTAAAACTCACTTATTGATCCATTTTGATCAGTGTCGAGATATTTCATAACTTTTAGTACTCAGGCTCAACTGCTGACCATGATTAAGGTCATGCATTGCTTGTCATGTCATGCTCTACAACCTGCGCATGCAATTGAATGACGTCATTCAAGAGCTGTTTTTGTCCAGTAGAAATTTTCCTCAGAGTTGCCAAGTATGAACCCAACCCCTTTGATCATCAATTTGAAAGACTATTAATTCCATGCCAAACTATTTACCAGTGTAACATACATGCTGAAGCATTAATGTACATACAGATTGTACAGTATGTGATATTCATTTATTAAATATAATTTCATTTATTAATCTATCATATCAAGGGTGTCTGGAATTCACACCCAAACATTCTCATAAATTCATGTGAAGCACTTTATTTTGATCGTCCCACACCCCATTGACCCAATTAAAGACGGACATAATTATTTGCACATTGGCACCTGGCCCTCGTAATGCACATGAAAATACACATTCTGTAGGTACAATAATTCCCTCCAAACGCGTAAACACACCTGCCCATGTAGAAAGTACAGAAACCCCGACCCAGACAGAAGATTTAGGAGGAATGCATGGAAAGCCGAAAAATACATGAAAAACTAAAAAACATATAGGCGCGGCAAGGCATACTGTAGATAAAAGCATGTAAGTGTGGACATTAAGAGTAAATTAAAGCAAGAGGCGTGGGGAAAGAAGCATACAGTAGGCAGAAACAGGTAAGCGAAGCAGCGATTGGTTAGGCGAGCCGACGGAAGCGGACCTCCCACAATGCGAGGGCGTGGACCAAAGAAGTGATATAAACGACAAGAAAATGGGGAAAAAGACACATTTTTATGCGGATTTTGACGTGGATTTTTATGCAGACGTGGATACTTTGATACAGAATCGTTTTTGTGTTTTTATTGTGCGCCCTTTATTTTATTGTGGACGATCGAAGCAGTCATCAAATTGTTTTCGTATTGCCGTTTTTACCTTTGTCCACCGTAGCATCCGTTCGTTTCCTGATCAAGTAAAGTGCTTCTCAAAATGGGTCGTTACACCAGGACATTAGGCAAATATATAGAAATCAACAGTACTCTGATGTTCAACATTTTCCCCCATGCTGCACTCGTTTGTGCAAGAACATTCAAGAAATTTTTTCGGTGCTGATAATATGTCCTCTGCCCAAATCTATGTGGCTGGTGCATCAGAAAAATAATGCTCGGTGAGTGGCTCGAACCCTCGACTTTCTTCATACAAGACAGATGTGCTACCCAACTACACCATCTGTAACAAGTATGGTTCAGGAATTGTGGTTGTAGTGGTGGTGGTCAGTGTGGGCCATGTCACGTAATGATCAGCCAGGTGCAACACAACAACAAATATCAAGGCCAACAGTTTGATACTGTTAGCGACTACCACTTTTTGTGCAGATCTTCCTTTCCTAAAAAAGAACTATAATCACGGAAACTAGATAGAGCTACTCCTTGGGCAGGTCTTGGATCTAGCGCAACACTTCTAGCACAAACCTGGCAATGACAAACAGTACCAAAATATAGGGGCCTCAAAGAGTGGACCTCACAGACTCTACATGGAAAATTTATGTCCACTTGCAGGAATGATGTGGGAGAAACCCTCAACAGTATGTCTCCTGCCAGATGTCTGCAAGTGAGCCTGGACCTGTAGCCCTTTGTAGACACACTGTCATCATTGATGAATATTAAAAACCATATTAAACAATAATAATAATACAAAAAAGTGGATGAACTACTAATATTATGCAAATTGAAGACGAAGTTTAGGCAAGAAAGGTTTATTCATGGGGTATGGCATAAATATACCAAGAGTATTATAAAAACATATAAATGATTTTCATCATCATTTTTCTTCTTTCTTTGGTGCTCTGTTGCTTTAAAAATTTGTTTGCGCCTGCAAGATACCCTTCATTACCCAAAAAACAAAAATTAAACACACATTTCGAATTTGATATTACCAAATAAATATAACATTGATCCTGCTGCTTGAATTTTTAACTCGAATTTTAACTCTATTGTATGTTGGCTGGAGCCCATGCCAAAAGTCTCACACTGCTAAATGCATATCTCCCTTCAGCAAGATTGAGCCAATTGCACTTACCCTAGAAGGACTTGTTGTGTGGCCAGGCTTAGGCTTAGGCTTAGGCTTAGGCTTAGGCTTAGGCTTAGGCTTAGGCTTAGGCTTAGGCTTAGGCTTGGGCTTAGGCTTAGGCTCAGGCTTAGGCTTAGGCTTATGCTTAGGCTTAGGCTTAGGCTTAGGCTTAGGCTTAGGCTTAGGCTTATGCTTAGGCTTAGGTTTAGGCTCAGGCTTAGGCTTAGGCGAGGCTTAGGCTTGGGCTTAGGCTTTAGCTTAGGCTCAGGCTTCAGGTGGCAATTGTATGCATGACATTTGTGCATGACATGGTGCTTGTGCATAACATAGCATTCGTGCACTACATGGCACTTGTGAAATCGAGCCCTTCAAGACTTGCAAAACAAATAAAGACTTAATGCAGTTTATGAATTACAAGAGCACATACTGTTGGAGCTACATGAGTTCAATATTTTCGTTGATGATCACAGGCATAAAACTACTTAAAAGGACGTCTGCAGTTAGATACGATTTTTTCTATTGACTTTTTTGATAGTGAGTCGAGTGCATAATGAGTCATGAATCTGCATGATCCATTTTGCTAATTGAAGTTCTTCTCAATGCCAGAACATAGAAATTAAGTAGCATTTTTTGCTTTTAACCATTTACCAGATATCTCAAGAACTATAAATTTGGGGGCATACCCTCAGGCTGGCGTCTACCTGACAAGCAGGGCTTGCTCGGCTACCTACCTGATGATGGTATACCCCTACCTTTTCATTTGCCACCCCATCCGAAAGATACTAACTGGGCTGAGTAGATGCGGGCAGTCAGTGTTCCAAGCTCACTTGCACAATTTATCTACCCCAATAGAATGAAAAACTGTGTGTGCCTGGGTCAGCTACCAGAAATTCAATTTTGGGTTACACATGGAATTGTATGTTGCTGTTGAGACTAGTTGTCAGAGGTGATAACCATCAGATCAAGATGAGGTTGTCACGTGCCAACAAATTTCATTGAATGTCACATGATTCACATCACAATTTTTTTTATGTTTTTCGTCATGTTTTGTGTTACAGTAATTTGCATCAATTCTATGTTTCGTTTTTATAATTTTTACATGCAATTTATGTGTGTACTTTTTATGTTTCATTTCTGTTTCATTAGCGCACATTGTATTTCCGTTTTGATTTATTATTTTCTATTGCACACATAGACTACAGTATGTACCAGCTAGTCCAGAATTTCCATTACAGATAAGCTCTCCGAGCTCATCGCTGTAATTGGAGCACAACCTGCACCTCTTATCAGTAAAAACTAGTGAAGTTTCACAACGTGAAATTACTAGTTTGAAATTCTCACTAGTTGATATTCCTATGTTAAGCATGGAGCGTGAAAACTCGCCCTAATGCTTAACGTTGTGAACTGGAAAATGTCTATGTGACCATAGGCATCTTCTGCAGCGATTTCCACTGCA
This sequence comes from Romanomermis culicivorax, assembly GCA_963922205.1. Taxonomy (NCBI): domain Eukaryota; kingdom Metazoa; phylum Nematoda; class Enoplea; order Mermithida; family Mermithidae; genus Romanomermis; species Romanomermis culicivorax. The sequence goes on from CAWUHX010000062.1 coordinate 395,188, forward strand.
GAAGTTAGCTTGGGGGAGTGTTGACTCCGCCCAAGGCATACTGTAATTTATGGAGCCCTTTAGAAGTGCATGTTTCATTAGTTTGACACATTCGAAACTTGAAATCTCAAAATCTGGTGCATCCCGCCACAGCGCTGGTCATTTGCTCAGCTTTTTCTGCCCAGAGTAGCGAATAATTTTTTTTAGCTGTGCCAGATTTTTTTGGACATTGCTCGCATCAGACAGAAGGTATTTTTAAAAGAGTTATCGAGCTGAGTTCAGAGTTTAGTCATAGTTTATAGCCGCCTGTAACATACATGCTAATGCAGTACTGTAAATATATAGTGTACACTATGTGATATTCATTTATTAAATATTATTTCATTTCTTAATCTATCGTCTCAAGGGTATCTGGGATTCACACCCAAAGATTCCTGTAAAATTTATGTGAAGCACTTTATTTTGATCATCCCACACCCCATTGACTCAATTAAAACGCCCCAATTAATTTGCACATCGGCAGCTGTTCCCCTAGAATCGACACTAAAGTACACATTCCATGGCTACCTTAATTTCTCATAAAAATCGTAAACACACCTGCATACAGTGGAAAGTAAAAGCCCTGCTGGACACCAGTCTCAAGTGGGACAGTAGCGATGGTTCCCACAAAAACAGGTATACACAGAGGAAATAGATTCAGAAGCATGCACAGAAGCACAGAGGTGTGGCTAAGCCCACCATAGGAAGCAAGCATAAGGAAGACACGAAAAGCATACAGTACTAGGAAAGCATTGGAAGGCGTGACCAAATTAGCGAGAAGAACGTACAAGAAGCAGCGATTGGTGGAGGAAGATTGATGGAAACAAGACCTCCCGCGATGCCAAAGGAGTGGCCACAGAAGCTGTATTTAAAAAGAAGCAAAGCATGATTTCGTCAGATTGGATATTTTTGTGAGTCTTCATTTTTATTTGCAAGTGTAGTGAGATTTTAAGTGTGAAGCGATTCGTTTTTATATTTGCAAGCAAGCGTTTTGTTGTTGTGTCGACGAGCAAGCAATCGTTGAGCCCAGGCCTATTGTCATATTGTTATTGGCCCCCGTTGTCCACTGTCACCACCATTCTCTTATGGATCAAGTAAAGTATCACTAAGAATCGGTCGTTACACACCGGTTGATCGATTCCTACCATACAGTCAACAACGATATAGTCTTGACACGAAATTCTGCATGCATACTTACTTTCAGCATTTTTGCGTTACAAGCATTTGAAAAAAAACAGACTATAGGTTTGATGGTTGAGGAACCGAAGTGGCAAAAAGTGGATCCTTTGGAATGAAACACTGTTTCCATAAAGCGAGAAAAATTAGCAGCGGAAAGCACAAAGTTCAATTTTGAAAAAGAAAAATTCGAATCCGAAAAATCGGAATTCGCATTTTAGCAATATTGGACACAGGCCAAAACGAAATATTTATTGTCAGAATGGTGAGCAAATCCAACTCGATCCGCTTGGTGATTATTTAGTTGATTATGTAGAAAATTCATCATGACAAATATAGAAAACAACAAATTTCTCGGACTACCGATGACGATTAACATTAGCATACCACTGAAACCGACCTGGTGATCAGAATTAGACTAGAAAATTCGTAGCAACCGCACTGCTCGAGCTCCGATTTAAGTCCAAGCTTGCGATTATCTTGAGCTTGAGATAACTGCGACGTCAGGATCATCCCGAGGTTATCGCAACTGCTGATCGCAAGCTCCCTATTATTTTGCTGGAGATAATTGCAGACCATTTTAGCACAAGGTTGTGAGCCACTTGATTAGCACTTGCCACAATATATATTTTTTTTCTAAATTGACCCAACGACTGTTTGCGATTTCCAAGTGCTAGTCGGACAAGTTGCCTATCGAGTTGAACGTTTGTTTTTTGGGGCTTCCTCATCCCTTTTTTCTTTGCAACAATCCAAAAGCATTTTCCTCTGTTAACAAACGTCGAATAAAGGCCCTGTCATATTTCACCGCGCGGTACTGCGCTGCACCGCGCAATGCTGTGTGGTACCGCGGTATGAATAGAACAACCCACGCCGCACGGCGCCGGGTGGTACCACGCGGTGAAGTATGACAGGGCCTTAACATTTTTTGACGTTTCACACCATACTCTGATGACATTCGTTCGATTGTTTGATGTTGATGTGATAAACCTGATTTTGCAAATGCTGAAATTTTCAAGCAATTTTTGATACACAAATGAGTAGTTTTGGGCATGGCATTGACCCTGAAAGTGAAAAATCCTCATAATTAACCTAAAGTAATGACTTTGAAAAATGTTCATAGATTGTTCACAAATTCAAAATATTGAATGATCAGTGATATTGATCACACAATTGAAAAACAGTGATTTTCTCATATTAAAATTGCGTCTAAAGTGATCAATTGGATGCCAAATGTTTGGATGACTTTCAACTATAAAAAGGAAAACAGACACAAGTTTAAAAAAGCAATATTTCACGAATGGCAAACTTCTGTGTCTTGAATTTAATGCTACAGTAAACAACATTCATTGTAAAATATTTCGCAAAAAACCGGACTTGATCATCTATGGTATTTAGTGAAATATGTGCAATCTATAGTCTGTTTTTTGTAAAATACTTCCAAATAGAAAAGTGACACAAATCAGTGCTGTCGTCAAAATCGTTTACATAAGGTTCTTTTTCTAAAATTTTTCACTCGAAAAATTGCTAAAGGTTAGGTCAGTATGCTTACAAATTTTCAGTCCTACATAATATTTTTTTTATCAGAAAATCGCAAAAATCTGAGATATTACTTGCACTCAACTTTCATTATTTTGAAGCATTTTAAGAAAAACAGACTACAGTATGAAATTCTACAAGGTTTATTTTCTGAACACAATTTTTTACAAAATATATTAAAAATCGTGTCCTCAAACAATGAAAAAACGTGTCTTGGCAACAAAGCTCAGGCATAGGTAATCATCGAAAAGTGTGTCCAGAATACGTAATAAAGGTGTCCCAAACAAAATTTTTTGCGAAAATTATGTTCAAAAATGACTAAACCCATTAGGTTGTTAGATTCTACGACCCTCAGGCGTTATTTTTTTAATTTTTGAGAGACATTGCATCATCATGAATTTTAAGTTGCAAATCGGTTGAGGAACGAATTTTACATGTTGAACCTTCACGCATACTTTCTACATGGAAGTCAAATTTAAGGCGTCAAAGCTACAAGTGTACTCTCTACATGGAAGTAGAATTGAAGCTATGGGCCTTTTTTCAAAATAGAAGTCGAATTTTACATGTTGATGCTTCAGGCGTATTTTCTAGACCTTCTGTATCACCCAACACACTTAGAGAATTTTGGATCCCATTACATCATTGACCATACTTTGTACACCCTCTCTACCACTGTCCAAGTTATACGAATTTGGATCATTGGCTATACTTTCTAGGGTAAACTTTGATGTACATGGTGTATCTTTTGTGTACCCACTGTACAGGCCCGTATAACTATGTTGAGAGTGGCCAAAGCAGCCACCTCAACTACGAATTGTTGCAAAAAGAGAGCGCCTTTCCCGCTGCTTGGTTGGCTCAGTTGGTTAGAGCAAGCCGACGGTAGCCGCAAGATCCTGGGTTCAAGTCCCAGACCGAGCCTAACTTTTACTGAAGCCCCGAGTAGCGGGAAAAGGTTGCCTCAACACTGGTGGCTCTTGACAGTCCATCAAATTCGACGGCGGAGGGATGTTGAGAGTGGCCAAAGCAGCCACCTCAACTACGAATTGTTGCAAAAAGAGAGCACTTTTCCTGCTGCTCGGTTGGCTCAGTTGGTTAGAGCGTGCGGACGGTAGCCGCAAGGTCCTGGGTTCAAGTCCCAGACCGAGCCTAACTTTTACTGAAGCCCCGAGTAGCGGGAACAGGTTGCCTCAACAACTAGTAATGACGATGTGATATTGGATCAAGGAAAAATCAAGCTTCAACATTATTTCAAATAAAACAGCAAGTAAAATTAGTTCTCTGATCAATTGTCTACCAGGTCGACTGTTCTTCTTTCTTTTCCTTCTTCTCTTTCCATCACACATTTCTTGACCATTTTTTTAATCCAAGGCAAGTGGAACCATACGGGTTCATAGACGTTCCTGAATTTGATGTCACATTCAATGTCACAAGTGGATAAGCCTAGCAAACGATATTTATCTCTGTTGCCGTCATAGGTCAGTAGCGGTTCGCCATGGTTGCCAATCTGAATTAGAATCTTATGATATAGAAGAATATTGGTAATACTGTATTGTTTCACCTCGCCGTAAGAAGTATCATTGTTTTCTAGGTAAAATTTCCTTTCTACAATGATGTACGAATAACCATCATGATCGGGTAACCGAGTTATCTTAACTGGTATTTCCATGATTGGTTGCTTTGTATGGCCATCATCATCATGAACTGTAATGAAGCGAGGTCAAAAAAATCACGTTCAGGAGAGAGATGCTGATAAAAACAACATGCAGTGGAAGTTTTGTACACGTGCAAAACTACAGCAGATGTAAGCACTATGCTAAAGTACGTGGATGTTAGTGTTGTATGGTAACATACGACAGACATTCCACCCGTATGATTGATGTTGTAGCCAATCCACAGGTCCCGAACCCAGCCATTTTTGTTGAGCCCTGGTTGGGATGGTTACACATACACTGACATTGGCCAATAGTGGGACAGCTACAGTGCCACCCAGGAAGCCCTTCAACACTGGTGACCCTACCAGGGGCCCCCCTGTTGCTCCAAGGGGGGAGGGATATTGAATGGTAACATACAACATTCCATCCATAGGATTGATGTTGTAGCCAATCCACGGGTCCCAAACCCAGCCATTTTTGTTGAGCCCTGGTCACCTACCCCAACATTGGCCAATGGTGGGACAGCTACGGCGCCACCAGGGAAGCCCTTCAACATTAGATTACAACTGTCCGATGAGCCAAACAATATACTTTTACCTCCCCATTCGTGTGACAAGTAGAATAGATGTTCCTCTGGTGGTAACCGCTTTCCAAATTTGAATGATACAGGTTTCACGCAACTATTGAATCTTATTGGCCTTGATAGTTCAATGATGGCCAGCCGAGCAAACATATCTGACAAATCATCATTGAAGTGTACTTTTTCACTCAGGCTGTGTTGTTCCGAGGACATATTGAGTCCAGTAGCAACATGAAGTGCTTCGTCGCCATGCCTAGTAAGCGGTTAGCCGTTATGTTAAACATGACACTATAGACGAAAATAATGAAAACCTACATCCTGATACAATTCACAGTCGTAAGAACGTAGCGTGTATCTTCCTTGTGCCCGTGAATACGCGAAAAGTATGATTCATTGATCAAAACGCCGTAACATTTCCTGGCCATTTGCAGATCTCCCAGAATGTAAACTATTGAGGGCCGAGCACCCGAATCAACCTTATATCCACCAATATATGGATTCAATCTATTCCAAAAAGGGAATTCACTGATGTTTAAATGACCAAAACCGACAGCATTTGGAACAACGAGGGGAATGGGCGATGAGAGTTGGAGTGTTACACTATCAAATTCTGGCTTGGATGTTATGTCGGAAATGTTCAAGGATGACGTATGAATGGTATCATTTATAATTGCCATCACTATCGCTCCTTCTGTATTGTAGATTTTTCTGAAAAGAAGGAATCATATCAAAAGATTGCTCTAACATAGGTAGTTAAATGGGCCTGAACAGGTACAGGAAAAATTCTCTTGTACAAAATATAGGCGTCAGAGTATACCTTCATAACTGTGCAAAGGGACACAGATTGTGTAGAACAGGGAGTGTAGAAAGTATACTTGACAATGTTACAGGGGTGTAGAAAGTATGCTGGAAGCTGTAATTGGTAAAATTCGACCTCAATGTAGAATGTAGGCCTCGGCCGACTATAAATTGATGATACAATGTCTTCCAAAAAGTTTGAATGAGGCTGTTAGGTGTCGCACCACCGTACATCACCCCTTGGTAACAATCGCAACACTGGCTTGGTAGTTCAAATGGAAAAACACTGCACTATAGTCACAGAGACCCGGGTTCAAATCTCAGATGAGCATTATTTTTCGAACAGTGTTTGGCAATGATTTCAATGGCAACGTGTTTATCTAATACATGTCATGGCGGGGCTTGGATGGTCCCGCATTGGTGGGCTGCAGGGACCTGCATCTTCAAAGAACGAGGTCGTCCTTCTTTCAAGAATGGGAATGTCACATGTCGCACAGCCGTACATCACCCCTTCGTAAGAATCGCAACACTGGCTCGGTAGTTCAAATGGAAGAATGCTGCACTATAGTCACAGAGACCCAGGTATTTTTCGAACAGTGTTTGGGGATGGTTACAATGGCAACACGTTAAACCAATACGTGTCAAGGCTGTTAAAATCTGTTCTACTCATTTTCCACAAAATTTTTACAAATTGGGAATCAGAAATCATTGGAAGACATGTTTCAAATATGTGAAAATTGTGTCTCAGAAATTTTGGTACAGCCATCCTGAATCTTGTGGTCCTTCAATCTACAACCCACTTCATTATTAGTATTGAAATATAATATTTACAATATTTTCCTTTCAACGACACACTGACTCACCTTAGCTCAAAATAACAGTTCGCTGACACATTGACTTCATCGTAGGCTTCATAATCGTTCGAATTGAGCATACCTAAGCAGTGATATCCTTCACCAACCTTGATCGCAATGCTAACATCCCAGTTTATCGGTGTTGTTGGAATTTCTCTCACAATTACAAAGTTGAATGATTGAATAGGCATTGGTTCATGTTCATTTCCTGTGAATATGATAGTATGGTTATATTATATAGAATGTGCATTTTTTCTGGAAAGAAACCCTTTTCTTCAGGATGGGGTCCTGAAAAGGTTTAGAAATTCAGTTGCAGTGTACTTTGGGTCTTTTTACCTTCTCTTGGTTAGTTTCGAGGCTCTAGGGATGTCAAGCATGGACAAGGTCTATTATCATTTTTAAACTTTACCCGCCCCCCAAATACAATTGATATTTTTGCAGTAGAGGCAATGCAGGTATGATCCTAATGCAGGTCTAGATCTCTTCCTGGCTCTTCCATATTACATGGTCATTGGAAGTTCTTCGAGGTCAAAGGGTTGTTGAGTCGTCTGCAGTTCAAGCAAATATCAAGTCTTGAGATTGGGACAGACCGAAAAATTGTATGCTATTTCTACAAAATTATTCATCCTGATCAGGTGAATTAGCAAAGTAGCAGATTAGATTCTTTCGTTCTCTAAATAGCAAAAATTTTTCTCATTGCACAAGGGATATCAATACGAAAGGCAAAAATATCATGTTCCAATATGTGGTCATCTCCGTATCCCTGGGAAATTGTTGAACTTTTTGCAGTTCTAGACTCGTTGAAAAATGAAAAAAGTATTGGGATACTACCCTAGTGAAAAGTATAGTCCGAAATTGAATACGAAATATAGGGTCTTTACGTTTCATAATTTGATCGAGATTTTGGAACTGTTAACAGGCTAGCAATATCAATTACCTTTCATTTTGATTCCGATAGTTTTCAATTCATGCGGTGGAAATAGGTCAAAATCGGAGTTGGGGAGGAAATAACATCTGCTGATATCAGGCATCAGAATACATGACCCTTCTTTATTCCACATGAAGCAATCAATGGCGCATTTATATGGGTCACCTTGTTTTGTAAACCCGATAACAAAATCAATGTTAACGTGCCGGTAGAAAACTTCATCAATCTTATTGAATATTTGATGTTTGTGCCATAAATTGATATAGTAATCATGATTCCACGATGATAAATTTAGTTCATTATGATAACCAGCCGGGAGATGACCATAAAAGTCCAGCACCAAATCTGTTACGGCAGGTAGAACAAACCTGTGCTCTGTAGAAACTGCCATATAACTATCATATTCAGTGAAAAGATCCAACCAGATTGACGGTGTATCAATGTTCCGAAAAGCTTCCATTATCCAATTTGATTGCAAAAAATAATCAATACTTGTCGAATATACAGAACTTGACTGAAAAAATAGTTGACATTAGTAATCCATCTAATCATAATAAACAGTGGTCCAACTGCATGAGCACTCCGGCACATGTTGCACAATAATATTGCAAATTCGAATATAACCAACATAGAATGATAAAAAAGGTCAATTATACTCACTATTTCAAAATTAATCTTATAGGGCCCAAAGTCGGTCATGTTTCCGATTATATCAACATTCGAAATTATTCCCTGTAGATAGATGCGACCATCATTCCAACACGTCATAGGGCTTCCAGAGTCACCCTAAAAGCAAGCTTGTTAAATCAATTGTTAAATATTTTGTCCACATTTTTAGGTCAAAGATGAAGATGTCCTGCATGGATAGGTGACAGCCTGGCTGGGTGCTGAGCCTGGGCTGGGGGAAAATTCAGTGGGTTGGGGCCAGGCCTGGGTGTTTAGGCCCCTAAAAGCCCATTAAAGATGAGCAGGTGGGTACTGTGAAAATTCCATCTGGTGGTCACCCATCTTATAATGTGTGTAATGCAAAAGGTACCTCCTAAGCCTGAGCCTGAGCCTGGTTCTTACTGTCCCCTAAAATTAGGTGTCATAAACAGTTCTGTTTATACCTTTCGGCAGGTTTTTTTAGTGGTGAGGCTGGGTACAAGCCAAGGGTTGGAAGTTATAGGAGCCCTAAAAACGGGTACACAAAAGATACTGGTGTACAAAACATAGGCATCAAAGTATACCCCCTTAACCTTACAGGGCCATGTAGAAAGCATAGTGGAAAGTGTAGTATAATCTGATTTAGTATAATGTGCGGTGTGATACAACAGGTGTTCAAAGTACATGTAAAAATTTGTGTAAAAAATGTAAAAAATATAGAGAGTATGCCAAAGCTTTCCCAATTTGTTGTAGGAAGTATGCCCGAAGCTATAATGTGTAAAATTTCACCCCTAAGATTTGTTAAAATTGATGATGCAAGGTCTCTGAGGGCTAAATTTCTAAAATTTTAAATTTTAACACTCTATTAACAAAAATCAAGTCCCAAAAAATGAAAATAATGTCCTGGAAACAATGCCTAAGCATAGGGAATACCCAAAATCAGTAAAAATTCGTGTCCTGCACAAAACTTTTTGTAAAAAACAAGTAAACCCGTGAAACCATTAGGTTATGGTCCAATACCTCAAAGGTCTTACATATTAATGCTTCAATGCCCAACAGAATTTTAGCAAAATTTTTTGCATATGGAACCAAGAATTCCTCAGAAAGGGAATCAGACAGGAAGCCAAATCTGAACTAGTGCCCCCTTGTCAGGATATATAGAACTTCCAAACAAGCTACAATTTGCCCCAATGGCCCAGTGGTAGTGCTCTAGACCCTCAATTGAATGACCAGGGTTCAATTCCGTCCACCAGTAAAATTTTAAAAAGTGTGTATTGTCGCCTGAGGAAGATAGTAGATAGACTACCCGAATGTCACATTATTATAACCAGTGTATTGTTCATACATACTTTTTACATCAAAGTGGAATTTTACATGTTAAAGCTTTTGGCATACCTTCTACAACAAAGTGGAAAAGGCACCTATGCATCATCCTGCACGGCACCCATGTATCACCCTGCACCCTTGATCAAATTGGGATCGTATTACATTGTCAACCATGCTTTCTACCCCGCTGTATTTCCCTGCAGGTTAAACAAATTCGGATTGTCAGCTATACTTTCTACAGCACCTGTACCGGTCCATGCAATGAAGGCCATATACTTTGATGCCCATGTTTCATAAATGGGTATCCTTTGTTCAAATCATGTACAGGTCTGTATAATTACCAGGGTTGGTTTTCCCAATCAGGGTCAGGCTGCGCTTCTCTGCTCTGTGCAGGTTCCTATTGCCCATAAATGTTGAGTTACTCCTGTATGTAGATGATTTTGATAGTAGGAGTTTCAGTAGGGTTAAACGTTTTTTGTATTTCCATCATGAAAACTTTTGGGTTGTGATGCATTAAAATATTAATCTATAAAAAATCTGATTGGTCGGTCACACATTGAATAGTCGCATAGCAGAAGTTGAACCCAACCATTTTTGTTGAGTCCTGGTCTGGATGGTCGCACCTACCCCAATGTTAGTCAGTAGGGTGCAGCTCCTGCACTAGGGAGGAAGCAACTTTAACGCTGTCGAAACAATTCTAACCCTGGACACCACGAAATTTCGTGTTTTTTCCAAATATATTCAAATTCTCACTTGTACAATAGTTTCATTCCAGCTCTTGATTTTAGATTTATATCTTCCATTCAAATCTTCTACATCAGAAAAACTTAATATGCTGAGAACAGCATTGTGATCCACGTGAGCCACAAAATAAATAAAATAGCATCATTAGAAATATGAACGTCAAAAATGGTCACTTACCCGGAATCCCTGTATATCTACCCCATCCAGCGCACGAGCAATTGTTCATTTCCTGGATCGGAAAGTGTGACAAAGCAATGGGTTTGATCGTTTCACTGAAGTTCACCGGCCTTTTAAGCCTCACCATTGTGATATCGTTGACTACACTTGATAGAGTGTGCAAGTATTCCCGGTGTACAATAGTATTGGCGACTTCAATTTCAACTTTAGCATCCTCGTATCCCGTAGAGTTGTGCTTATTGAACACAACACTAAAATCTTGGGGATGCTGTGAATATGAATTTTTAGTCGAGCTGAAATGAAAACCAAAAAATCATAAATTTCGCCTTCTGAGGCCTAGAAAGACTTCCATTCGAATTCCTGCTGCCTGTTAGTCATCCTGCTTGGACATTCAATTTTAGATTCTAACATCATATTTTACAGACTAAGAAAGTCAGAGAAAAGAAAAATGTTCAATTTTTTATAAAGAATTAAGATGCATTCTGAAATTTGAAATACAGTCCAACATGAAGTGAAGAACTCGTGCCCCTTCCACCCTTTCTAGCCTCCATAGTGTGACATTAGCCCCGCCTAGGGCTCACTCTATAGCTTCTCGAATAACGCAATGTGCAGCTGTCAAGAGGATATCAGATGATCCTTCCGCCACATCTGAGTGATGATTGGGTGGTCGGTTGACCAATGATGCGCCACACCAAAATGACCCTCTATATTTTAAAAATGTTGTCCAAGGTCTGGAATGGGGAGTTGCAGGATCGCTGCTGATGACACGTTTCGCACGATAACCGTAAGATGTACACTAAATTAAAATCATACATATATATAACACACCGTATTTATTCGAATAAACGCAGCCTCTGAATAAACGCCACCCTTGAATAAATGCCGCACCTTATGTGTGAAAAAAGATAAATGCCGCCCTTAAATATGTTGTAGTGTGTTTCCGCCGATTTTGCAATTTTTTGTCAATCCAGGCATGAGGCCCGCAAGTACCAAGTGGAGCGAGCAACGCGGACCATCAACAGTCGTCTTACTGCAGCACACGTCGGTACGCGTGCGCTGGCTCTCTCGGTGTGCATAATTTGTTGTGTTTTTATTACGTACGTTTTCTACTAGTTTTATGTTGTACTCGCTGCCTCCCCGCACGCCCGCCTTTGTTCACCCTTTTCCCAGTGCGTGGGAGTGAATTGTTTATATTCTCGCCCCGTCGTGTTTGTAAGTAAGTGTCTTTTCATTGCGTAAGATAAAATTGAAGAAAAGTCTATCCTTTCTTGTATTCATTTAATTCGGGAGACAATTAAGGAAGTACCTTTTCCTTGATTGGTAGGGGTAATCAGTGTCGGGTTTAAGTACTATTAATTAAGATAATCGGGTAAGCGTGGACGTGGGAAATACGTACATTAAGGACGAACCCTGGAATCTCAATCCTGCCTGAACTCAAAGCCCCGACTACATTCTAAAATACAACAAATAAACGCCGCGGCCTTTATTTGAGGACTTATCATCCTTAGTTTAAAGTGCAAAAATAAGTACAGTTTGCAGTAGGTGTACTTAAACGTGTACTTAAACAGTGTACTTAAACGAGTTTGAAGTTGATTCGGATGATGAAATTATAACAGTTGAAATTCCCTGAATATATACCTATGTACCTATTATCAGTGCTTTTATGAAAATTTGTTAATTATGAATAGTAATTGTTAAAAAAGTGAAAATTTCATTAAAATATATGTGGTGTTTAACTCTGAATTTAAATAAACGCCGCCCTCGAATAAACGCCGCACCAAAAGTACAATTGAAAAAATAAATGCTGCAGCGTTTATTCGAATAAATATGGTATACACCAAAGTCTGCGGCCTTAAGCGTGTTGAGGGACAAAGGACATAGGGTTGTTGAGGGATCCCCCCTTTCAATTTTGAAAATTTCGGGACGCCACTCAAAATTTGGGTTTACCCTTTCCTCCAACTGGTCGGACCTCTTACAGGTATGTTCAAGAAATGTCATTTTTTCATTAAAAACTAAAGTTTCTGACCGTTTTTTGTTGCGAAACAGAATTTTGTGCAGAAATTTCTTGACCGTTTTTCGGAAATTACCAGTTCCTGCCGAAAAAATGTTAATTTTTAACGTTTTTTCTGGTTCAATAATGTCCCTATTCCGCGAGAAATTTTCACTTTTAACCAAACCTGAATATTTCCTAGCAAAGATTGACAATTGTCACCACTTTTCGTTCGAAAGTCACGATTTTCTAGCAAAAGTTGATATTTTCAACTGTTTTTCGTTCAAAAATCATTATGTTCTAGCGAAAAATTACACATTTTTGACTGTTTTCCGTTCAAAAATTAGCATGGTCTACTAAAAATCAAGACTTTTAAGCGTTTTTTGTTAAAAACTCACCGTTTTCAACTAAAAGTTGACATTTTACACCATTTTCTGCTCAAAAATCAATATTTTCCATCGAAAAATTATATCACTTATTTTATAAGTAGTCAGCCGTATAGAAATTTAGCATAAAGACAGGAACGCACGCAAAAATTGCTTTAAACCCTTTGAAGAGATAAAAACTTAATCAGGGAAGTGCTAAAGTGTCAAAAATAGCTTTCGTGAGCGAGCTTGGGAGCACATTTGTGGAATGGGTTTCCAGAGCCAACTCAGAACCATCTCAGCAGAGCCAAAAAACTGGCTCTGTCTCTGCTCTAAACTGGCTCTCGGAGAGCAATATTCATGGAACCGGCTGCTCAGGGTCATAGAATCTAAGAATTCAACTGGTTTACTCATTTTTGACGAAAATTTAACAGAAATCTTTGTTTGGGACACATTTTCTGATGATTCCCTGTGCTTAACCATTGTTTTTCGGGGCACATCTGTAACGGTTCTTGCACACTGGGTGGTAGCTTCTCTACCACCGACTGCACAGCCCTGCATCACCTGTTGCGATTCGAGCAGTGCCCGTCACAAAAATCCAGGTCTGGGCTCGTGACTTGGATGAGCAACGTCAAGTCCATGTTGTATTTTGATTCGGGGGCGGCGATTGATGAATCGTGGGCAGGATTGGGATTCCGAGGTTGCGTCCTTAATGTATGTATTTCCCACGCCCATGTTTACCCGATAATCCAATTACTTGTACTTAAACCCCAACACTAAAAATCCACCAATTAAGGAAAGACTAATTTCCTTAATTGTCTCCCCTAACACGTAAGACTAAAAGGCGAGGGTTTTTCTACCTTTTTAATATTACGCAATAACACAAGAAAAAGACACTTATGTGTACCAGGCGAAGACAGGCGAGAAAATAAAAACACAAAATCTACTCCCACACACGGGCGAAAAAGAGACGAAAAGTGCGTGGTGGGAGGCGGCTAATAATAACTAGTGGTGGCCAGTGGGGCGCACAACTAGTATCAAAACGCATAAAAATATAACAACAATAATGAATGAGAGAGACCAGCCCACGCGTACCGACGTGCGCTACAGTAAGACGGCTGCTAGTGGTCCGCGTTGCTCTCTCCACTTGCCACCTGCGGGCCTCATACGTGCTTTGACAATAATGACAAAAAACGGCGGAAAACACACTACAACATCCACAGGTTCAGAGGGAAATGCACTATGGCACCTTTTGCGCATCATCGCATGGTGACAGTAGCAGGGGTCCCCTTGCCTGCCTCAGCAGGGGGAGGGATGTTGTGGTGAGGGCGTCACACTTCCCTAGGAGGAGAATGTGACGATGCGCAAAAGGTGATGCGCATACTTTCCACATTGAGGTCGATTTTTACCAGTTAAAGCTTCCAGAGCGTACTTTCTACATGGAAGTAGAATTTTACACATTGAAGCTACAGGTGTACTTTCTATACCACCTTTATGAGCCTGCACGCATGACATAGTTGGGATCATATTACATGGTCGACGATACCTTCTACAGTCGTCACACAGTTGAGGCGGCTAACTTTCATGTATTTTTGTATAGGCAGTAGTACAGATTTTTGAATTGATTCAAATTTGTGTAGTATACCACACTAGCTAAACTGGTACTATTTCTTATTTTTCAAACTTACAGTAAACTCGATTCAACAAAAAAAAATATTCCTCCTCTCTTGGATCGCCTGCCCGCCTGCAACAATTTTATATGTTGCATTTGTAAAAATTTAAAACGTTTCTCACAACTGCATTGAAAAGTAAGAAAATTTTGATTTTTTAATTTTCAATGATAAATTGTGCCATCTCACAGTAATAATACTGCCGAATCTCGTAACTCACCATGTCAGCTGCATACAATATCAAACATAAAAGCCGACCTAGGCTAATTCGGATCATAACTGAAGAATAGTCGAGAGAAGCGTTCGAATCGCACCAGTTAAATGATAAACTATTGAAAATGATATCGAAGGTTTGATAACTTGATAAACTCCATTTTGCATTGGCACCTGCTCAAACAATAATATTGGGCCCATTCTGAAAATTATGGAAAAAAGTTCGGAAGTATGCAGCTCATGATAAGTTTTCAAGCTTGTTCTATGCTTACTATAATCAACATTTCATATTGTGCATGCACGTCTACAAGAGCATACAGCACAATCACGATTGACTATACTTTCTACAGCCCCGCACAGTTAAGGTGGTATACATCGATGCCTATGCTTTGCACACGGTTATGGTTCACACCCCATGTACAGGCACCTACGTGTATACACCTATACAAGAGCATGCAGCAATATATAATATCATATTGCACGGTCGACTATACTTTCCACAGCTCCAAACAGTTAAGGTGGTATACTTTGATGCCTACGCTTTGTACATGGTATGTTTAGTGTACCCCCTGTATGAGCCCTTAGAATTACTCACGTCTACAGGAGCATGATGCAGTATGATCGACTATATCTATGGCGAAAGAATGTTTGCGATTGGTGTATAACATCATGATTCTCCATTCCTTGGCCTTACAATCGCATAAAAATTATATAACGCTTTTATTTTGCCCGTAGGCACACAATGAACGAATAATAATACAGTGGTGATGATAATGCGAACGTTTCGGTAGTCTACCTACTACCTTCCTCAGGCGACAATAAACTCCTTTTTCACAAAATTCACTACTTGAGGGAATTGAACCCTGGTCGTTTGATTGAGAGTCTAGAGCACTACCACTGGGCCATGGGGGCCAGTAGTAACTTGTTTAGAAGTGCTATATATCCTGACTTGGGGGTACTAGTTCAGACTTGGGTTCCTGTCTGTTGCCCTTCTAAGGAATGCTTGGTTCCATATGTGGCCTATTTCAGGTTCGACTAGTTGCCACAAGTAAAGACACAATCAGGAAAAGAGTCAGCAAAGTAGCACCACCTAGAAATAAAGAAGATACACAGGGTATAGTATACCAAGTACCTATGGCTCCATGTGGGAAAGTATACATAGGAGAAACGGGCAGAACACTTAAGACCCGTATTGCAGAACACAGAAATGCCCTTAAGAACCTGAGTCTTGAGAAAAGTGGTGTGGCGAAACATTGCCTATCATGTGGATGTACACCCAATTTTGACAATACCACCATAATTGCCCAAGAGCCTAATGCCTACAAAAGGAAGATCAGAGAAACCATTGAAATGGAAAAAGTGGGGTCAAAAAATGTAGGTAGTAAGAGCATTGAAATAGGCCACATATGGAACCAAGCATTCCTTAGAAGGGCAACAGACAGGAACCCAAGTCTGAACTAGTGCCCCCAAGTCAGGATATATAGCACTTCTAAACAAGTTACTACTGGCCCCCCATGGCCCAGTGGTAGCGCTCTAGACTCTCAATCAAACGACCAGGGTTCAATTCCCTCAAGTAGCGAATTTTGTGAAAAAGGAATTTATTGTCGCCTGAGGAAGGTAGTAGGTAGACTACCGAAACGTGGCATTACCATCACCACTGTATTATTATTCGTTCATTGTGTGCCTACGGGCAAAATAAAAGCGTTATATAATTTTTATGCGATTGTAAGGCCAAGGAATGGAGAATCATAATATATCTATGGCCTCAAACAGTTAAGGTGGTGTCAGGGTTCCCACACAACCTGGGAAACCGGGGCAACCGGGGATTATCAGGGGATTTTTTTGACGACCGGGGAAACAGGGGAAATCAGGGGAAAATCATGGTATTTTGACAAGAACCAGGGAAAATTTTTTCGTCATTGATTTTTAGTAATATGTTTATAATATACAAATGTTTTTTGTCGTACGAATAAACTTTTTATGTATGTGCACGTGTTTTTTTAAACTTTTCTCCAGTGAATATTTATAATTGCTATTTCATATTCAGCTCTGCATGAAGTTTGCTAAAGTGAATTCACACAATATTTAGGAATATGTCTAAGGTGTCTTTCCAGCAGGATTGGATGGACCCCGAATTACATCCACAATGGTCCAAATGGATACGACCGGTGTCTGGCGATTCGAACCAAGCACATTGGGGAAACTGGGGAAAATCAGGGGATTTTTTTTGGAGATTTGTGTGGGAACCCCGTGGTATACTTTGATGTCTATGCTTTGTACATGGTTATGTTTTATGTACCCCTCGGACAATAATAATCGACGGCTGCTTTGAGATGTCGACAACAATAAACGGGAAATGCGGCGAGCTACAACAACGGCTTAACTGCCTCCGAAAAAGGGCCCTCGCTCACAATATAAAATGCTTGCAAATAAACGGGGTGCTAGGATCAAAACGGAGAATTACCACAATAATACTGATCAAAATTACGCTTTGCTTCTCTTTTTATACGACGTTTTTGGCCACTCCCTGGGCATCGCGGGAGGTCGTGCTTCTGTCCATCTTCTTCCACCAATCGTCGCTTCCTGCTTTGCTTTTCATGCTTACTTAGTCACGCCCTTTAACGCTTTTCTAGTATGGTATGCTTTTCGAGTATTTCTTGCTTCCTATGGTGGGCTTAGCCACACCTCTGTGCTTCTGTGCATGCTTCTTGTATCTGTTTCTCTGAATACACATGTTTTGTGGGGCCGTCGCTACCGTTGCACTTGAGACTACTGTCTGGCGGGGCTTTTGCTTATTTTACTGTGTGCAGGTGTTGTTTACAATTTTTACGGGGGATTACGGTAGCCGTGGAATGTGTAGTTTAGTGTAGGTTCTAGGGGACCAGCTGCTGTTTGTGCAAATTAATTGGGGCATCTTAATTGGGCTACCAGGGTGTGAACGGATCAAAATAAAGTACTTCATGTAATTTTATAGGAATGTTTGGGTGTGAATCCCAGACACCCTTGAGATGATAAAATAGGAAAATGAATAATTTTTAATAAATGTTTATCACATACAGTATGCTATATATTTACACTACTGCTTTAGCAGGTACATTACACTTTGATGCATATGTTTTGTAGATGGGTGTGTTTTGTGTACCCCCTGTATGGACCCGTACAACTAGGCAAGTCTACATGTGTGTTGACTCATACTGGAAGGTGACTAGTAGCCGAGGGCAACTCGTATATGAAATACAGCTTCAATTAGATCAACTTTATTCAGATTCTGAATGGCACGACTCCTCGAGTTTGATTGTTGCTTGTCATCGTCAACTTCAGTTATTTCGACATCCAGTTCCTCCCACTTTACACCAATGGTTCATGAATTTTTCAATGTCACTTATAGGTAATCCTATTAATTCCAGATGCGACTCGTGAGTTATAGATAACATTTCGCTGTACTTCACTGGCGAACAGAGTGTAGAAGGGCCCCAAAATTGTGGACACTGTAAACTTTTTAGTTTTACAAAGAGATTCGTAGGAGATTTACAACATTTAAGGTTACACCAAAAGGAAAGGTTGTGATAAATTCATTCTGTTTTTTGCTCTGATCCCCAGTGGTCGTTTTGTGTTTGCATTTTGTTGGCCATTCGCTTGGTCAGTTTTTGTACAATAAAATATATAATCCTTCAGCCTCTTATAACTCTAGTACTAGAAGTAAGCATATCCAAGTAAAGTCGAAGGTGTCGAGTGCATTCCGAGTTTTTTTGACGAAAAATTAGAATTCTGATTAAAAAAATTCGAAATATTGATCAAAAAATTCGAATTTTAACAAAAAAATTTTAATTTTGACAATGAAAAAATTGAATTCAGACGAAAAATTAGAAATCTAATTAAAAAATTCAAAATTTCAATCAAAAAATTCGAATATATTTATCAAAAAATTTGAATTTAACAAAAAAAAGTTTAATTTCCGAACATGAAAAAATTGCATTTTGACGAAAAACTAGGATTCTGATGAAAAAACTCGAATTTAACAAAAAAAAATTTTAAACTTTGATGATGCAAAAAATGAATTTTGACTGAAATTAGAATTCTGATTAAAAAATTAGAATTTTAATTAAAAAAATTTATATATAACAATCAAAAAATTCGGATTTAACATAAAAAAATTAAATTCTGATGATGAAAAAATTGAATTTTGACTGAAAACTATAATTCTGATGGAAAAATTCAAAATTTTAATGAAAAAATTCCAATATAGTTATCGAACTATTGGAATTTTAACAGAAAAAAATTCAAATTTTAACAATGAAAAAATTGAATTTTGACTAAAAATTAGAAATCTAATGAAAAAATTTGAATTTTAATGAAAAAAACTTCAAATATATTAATCGAACAATTGGAATTTTAGCAGAAAAAAATTCAAATTTTAATATTGAAAAAACTGAATTTTGACGAAAAATTTGAATTCTGATGAAAAAATTCAGGATTTTAAAGAACAATTTCAAAATTTTAATGAACAAATTCGAATATATTGATCAAAAAATTCTAATTCAACAAAAAAAATTTAATTTTAAATAAATGAAATAAATTTTGACTAAGAATTAGAATTCTGATTAAAAAAGTCAAAACTTTGATGAAAAGGTTGGAATATATTAATCCCATAATTCGAATTCAACAAAAAAAATTTAAATTTCGATAATGAACAAAATTAGAATTTGGACGAAAAATTGGAGTTCTGCTGGAAAAATTATAATTTTAATGAAAAAATTCATATGTAACAATCCAAAAAATCGGATTTAACAAAAAAAATTAGAATTTTGATAATGAAAAAATTATAATTTTGACACAAAATTAGAATTCTGATGAAAAAATCCAAAAATTTCTAATAAAATTTGAATATATTAATCACAAATTTTAGTTTTAACAACAAAAAATTGAATTCTGTTAAAGAAAAAATTGGAATTTAACAAAAAAAATTTAAATTTTGATGATGAATAAATTGAATTTTGACTAAAAATTAGAATTCTGATCAAAAAATTTGAATTTTAATGGAAAAAATTCCAATATAATAATCGAACAATTAATATTTTAACAGAAAAAAAATCAAATCTTCACAATGAAAAAAATAAATTTTCACTGTAAGGACCAGTCTTTAATGATACTTTACTTGATCCTAAAGGAAATGTGGCTACGGACTAATGGGACAGGATACGAATAGGCCAATGATAAAATAATTACAAAATCGATGATCCCTTGCTCATCGACGAAAGAAATGCACACACTTGCTTTCAAATAAAACGAATTGCTTAATCACGTCAGAAGTCTCGCTTTTACAATAAAAATGCTTGCAAATGAAAAACGCTAGAATCACAAATCTAAATTCTGATCAAATCATGCTTTGCTTCTCTTTAAATAGGGCTTCTGTGGCCACTCCCTTGGCGTCGCGGGAGGTTTTGTTTCCAACAATCTTCTTCCGCCAATCGCTGCTTCTTGCTTCTTTCGCTTCGCTAGTTTGGTCACGCCTTCCAATGCTTTCCTGGTACCCTATGCTTTTCGTGCTTTTCTTATGCTTACTTCCTACAGTGGACTTAGCCACGCCTCTGTGCTTCTGTGCATGCTTCTGTATTTATTTCCTCTGTGTATACATGTTTTGTGGGACCATTGCTACCATTCCACTTGAGACTAATGTCTGGCAGGGCTTTTACTTTTTACTGTGTGCAGGTGTTGTTTACTATTTTTATGAGAAATTAATGTAGACGTGGAATGTGTACTTTAGTGTAGATTCTAGGGGACCAGCTACCCTAAATTAATTGGGGCGTCTTAATTGGGTCAATAGCGGCTACTGGGGTGTGGAATGATCAAAATAAAGTACTTCACATAAATTTACAGGAATGTTTGGGTGTGAATCCCAGACACCCTTGAGACGATAGATTACGAAATAAAATAATATTTAATAAATGAATATCACATAGTGTACACTATATATTTACAGTACTGCGTTAGCATGTACGTTACAGTACCAACAATGGGGTTTCTCGAACCTCAACCTGAAAGGGTTTTGATTGGTCATCAATTGATTCATATACCTATGCAATACTTGATTATAAAAAATGAGTTTCGAATCAGTGTGTAATTGTCTATCTTGCAAAATTTGATTCATTTCCTTCTCAAGATTAGAGCTTAGCGCGTCATCACACCCAGCTACATCGTGGGGAATGAGAATCATTTTGTTTCCATGCATCATTTTTTCTTCAAAGCATCTTCACTTCAGAAAGTTGTCAACGCCATCCCTCTAAAATGGCTTTGATTGTGTACTCAACGGTCTGGAGCTCTTACGAGTATGCAATCAAAAAGATCAATTTCCTGGTAAAAATGTTAACTTTTGAAGAAAAAAATCAACTAAAATGGCAGTTCAGATCTCTCATGAACGTTCGATTTTTGCATTAAATATGGTTTTGCAAAGTTGCACACTGATTTACACTTTTTGGGGGTGCTGATAACCGGTCACTTCAAACAGTAGTGGACGTTGAATCTAGGATCAACCCTGACAAAGCTTTTTTTGTTTATTTACATTTTTCTGGCTTCATAGCTTTTTCCTTTATTTCTTCTCTATTTTTGTTTCGGGTAATTTTTGTGTTTATTTTTTCATCTCTCTTTGGCTTTCTTTCCTAGTATATTTTCTTTCATTTTTTGTTTCCCTTTTTTGCTTGTGTTGTGTTTTAATTACTTTGATGTCATTTACCCTTTTATTTTTGTTTTCAACTTTTCTTCTTCACTTTTCATTCCTATATTGTTCTATCGTAGAAGTTTCTTCTCTTCTTCCTTAACTCTGTCGCTCAGTTTCCATATGTTGTGGTGTACTTCTGCGGATTCGTAGGGTATTCACGTTTTTTGTCGATTTTCGAAAGAGGCGTGCAGGTACAAAGTGGAGCAAGCGATGCAATCATCAAGAGATGTCTTACTGTAGCCCAAATCAGCACGCGTGTGTTGTGCTCTCTTTTTATTATTAGTCTTGTTATAAGATTGCGTATTAACCCACCTCCCTGTGTGCCCAGCATATTGTGTATTTCTCCAAGCACAAGGGAGTTGATTATATTCTTGCTAACTCGAAATTTGTATGAGTAAGTTTATTTTTTGTGTCAGATAAAATCGGAGAAAACTCTCCTTTGTTCTCCATACTTAATTGGGAGACAGATTAAGGAACTTAGTTTTCTTAGTCTGTAGGTTAATTATTGTCGGGTCTAATTACTCTAATTAAGTAGTTAATCGGGTAAGCATGGGTGTTCGAAATACGTGCATTAAGGTCGAATTCTGGAATCCCACTCCTGCCTCTTTTTTCAAAACCCCGACAATATAAAAATACAACACATAGAGTAAACATATGTGTTAGTTCAGTTTGTGTTATTGTATATTTTTTATTCAAAAATGTTCCCCAAAACTTCACAATTCTCGTTTTCCTCAGGTTCATTTTTTGTGAGCAGTGCAAGGCTGTCTTCAGAAACTTTTTTGGCATTAATTTTGCTATTGAGAGTGCAGGACTTGAGCGATTTGGGATTTTTATTGTGAATCACTTCCAAGAAAGAGTCACTCATGCGGAAACTTGCTCCTTCCCTCGATTTTTTCTCTACTTTGGCTCTTCGAGAGACAAAAGGCAGGAAATTAATTTGAGGAAATTTGCTCTCACGGAGAGAGTCTGTTAGAGAGAGTCTGTGAAAAATGGCTCTGCAAGAGACAGTTTAGAGACAATTGGGTTCCACGAACCAAAAAAAGTGTTCCTGCGAGCAAGAGCATAGCCAAAAGTTGTAAGCCTGCTGATGTAGCATGTTTCCACTGATTTTGTACAATTTCCTAATAGTTTGTTGTTTTCGCAAAAGCGCCTGCAGGTAAGATTTGGATCGAGCATAGCAGAAGATTCCAGGCTGTTTACTGTAGTAGTTTGATTCATCAGGTTTGTGTGTGAGTTCTTGCTAGTATTCTATCCCATTGGTTTCTTGTTTCCCCATGCACTATGTCTTATGATTTTCCCAGCCCTGTGGAAACCTGTACTTAACAGTGCCTATTTTCATATTGTTCGCACTCACATTGTGTATTTTGCAACCACTCTTCTTTTGGTTTTCAGTAAGTGTGTCTTTTACACAGTAAAGTTTAATAAGAATACCTCTCCTCCTTCCAAATGACCTTGGGTAAATTGAAATTAGGAAACCTAAGATTTGCTCATTGGGATCAATATTCGTGGGTTTAGTTACACTACCAAGTGAAACTAACCCTCAAAAATTCGCATCTGAGATGCATCCAGGTCTCATCCAGAACTCATTTTTTTCCTCTGAATCCATAGACTTGATGTTGCCTCATCCAAGTCATGGGCCCAGGCCTGGATTTTTGTAACAGGCACTGCTGCAGTCGCAACAGATGACGAAGGGCTGTGCAGTCAATAGTAGAGAAGATACCACCCAGTGTGTGAGAACCATTACATGGTCTCTGTACCAGGGGGACCCTTGCCTGCCTCAGTAGGGGGGAGCTATGCTCCGATGACTGGGGTCACACTTCCCTTGGAGGAGAATGTGAGAATTTGGAAAAAATGTCAAGGTGCATTTTCCTCTGAACCTGTACACTTGATGTTGCATATCCAAGTCATAGACCCAGAGCTTGATTTTTGTGCAGCAACATTCAAAACAAAATACTCATCCAACTTTTGAAAAATATGTACACAAGCATTAGAAAGACAGAAAACCAGACATATTGAAAAGTAGTTCACAAAAATTAAATTAAATATATGATCAGTATATTATAGAGTACTAATTTACATCAATTTCAATCACTTATCTCACACCAGGAATGCAGACAATAAACAAACTAAATCTATTTTTTCGACTGAAAAGTTGGCAAATTACTCCAAAAAATAGATTTTATTTACAAAACCATGAGAAAACCGTTGACATTTTCGATAGTTTTTTCCCAAATTACCTGCCAAAGAATTAAGAGTTTAGTTGATTTTTTCTCCAAAAATTAATATTTCTGTGGGGAAATGATTAAATACCTGTAAGAACTGCGGACGGTTAGGTACACAATTAGATTTATGTTGATTTCGTTTTTCGGCAATGAATAATTGGGCTTCTGACCGAATGTTCATTTGTCCTATTTCATAATGAAATGAGACTTGGGTTGAGATAGAGAAATATAATAAATGGATTAGAATCAAAATGGACCTAATCAGTCATTCACTAATTCACCTAATCAGGTTGAAACCGTAGGTAGAACAAGTCTGCAACAGTTCAGTCAGTCTCACTTTCAACAAAAGATCACCTGCTTTGGTTCAAGGAACTGCAGAAGATCAATAACTCTCTTATCTCAAGTAACTTCCAATCAGGGACAACTGAAAAGGGAGGCCGAGAATTGAATTGCAAATGTAGGCTTGCACACTGGGTGGTTCTCCTGATATCTGGTGTCTAACCTGTGTTCCCTCCACTACAAAGTGGATAACAAAGGTCCAAACAGGGGGACATTGTAATTGGTGGATAACTGCACAAAAAATATAATATAAATCAATATAAATATTGGCCGATCTGGCGGCCGATTTTTTACTTATAAAAATTAACAAAAATAATGACCAAAAACATAAACAACCCGCCTTTTTATGCACCCCATCTATGCAAATTGGCGTCACATGAATTGCACCGACTTTGGCTATTTCTTCGCAACCTGGAGATAGACTATGTCTATTCCCAACATTCATCATCTTTTCTTCTTTGTTTCAGTGTTGCTATATGCGGCTATTTCAAACCATTTCTGGAGTTTTCAGTCCCCTCTGATGTCTTTTGAGATGGTTTGGGTATTTGACCAGTTTTTGCCCTAATTTTTGGGTTTTCTCTGTGGTTTTTGCAGTTTTCAATTTTTTACTCATCACATGAACACAAGATCTGGGTTGTTGGCGGGCATTGGATTTTTCGGTCGATGGGCTTTTTTGGGTTGGAAAATTGGGTATTTTTCGTTTC
Organism: Romanomermis culicivorax; assembly: GCA_963922205.1. Taxonomy (NCBI): domain Eukaryota; kingdom Metazoa; phylum Nematoda; class Enoplea; order Mermithida; family Mermithidae; genus Romanomermis; species Romanomermis culicivorax. The sequence goes on from CAWUHX010000062.1 coordinate 419,840, forward strand.
TTGGGGTTTTATGAATAAACTACATTTTTTAAGAATTTTTCATTCAACAATACAAGTTTCTCTTCCTGATTTAACATCAAATTGAAAGTTGCACCAGCTTTAGCAACTAGAATGCAGTCTTTTCTGACACTGACATTACAACAGATTTGAGATGAGATCAAACAACACAACAAACAAATCAGAAGCTATCATTAATTTTCGAGTCAGGAGACTCTTTAGTGCTCTTCGATTTGGTTCCTATGACAGTTCCATTGAGTTGAGTTATTCTAATCAAAAAGCTAAAAATTTATATTGAATAAATTTAACTTATGTTTGCCTTGTTCTTAGCTGAAGCTGATTTGATTTGGTGGTTCATCTGAATTTTTACTGCACATAAGTCATTGGACAGTGCTGGTGAGCAATACACAGCATTACTTGTAACTGCTACTTGAAGCTTTTGCTATAGCTACAGCTCACAACCATTTACAGTTTGTGAGCTGAATTGAGCAGTCCCAAAAGTTCGAGGCAGACAATAGTCCCACTGGAGAGAGAAACAGTTGGCAGCTTTTTTAGTTCAAAACAGGCCAGATATGGACCACTAAGCATGCCGGTCGAATGGCTGTAAGCAGTATGAATATTGAAGAAATAAATATCAGCCTGTAAAGTCACGATTTACAAACAACTCACTAAATATGTATGATCTCAGCAAGTGAAGATGACGGAAAAATACGTTTCCTTACAAATTCTGGACAGTGGCCAAAAATCTGCTATGCATTATTGGTTGATGGAAGGCAAAACATGGTTTTCTTTCTGAAAATTGCCTTGATAGTACGTTTTTTGAAGCTAATAATAGCAAACAAGCCAAAATTATGTTGTCATGTTATAATCAGGCGTTTTCCATTTTTGTGTCCAGTGTCACACTCATGCGATATTACAGTATCGTTTTAACTTCATACAGTATGCCCATCTTTATTGCATTTGCATGCTTTTCACGTTAGCGTCTTTTTGTATCTATTTCTGTATTTGACAAGCGACTTTGGCAGACAAACTCATCATCCTTCCAGAGATCTTTTCCTGCCTCTCTAACAGGAATGCATGCAAGCTGGCTTCTTCTTGCCTATGAAAGGCCAGTGTCAACTATTCTCGGCCTTCATTCCTCCTTTTTTCTTCTGTTGTATTTTATATCTTATCGGGGTTTTGGCGGAAGGCAGGCGGGAGTGGGTTCTAGAGTTCGTCCTTAATGCACATATTTCCAACACCCATGCTTACCCTGATTGAT